>VZZY01017402.1:44102-111393 GCA_013400335.1 Eurystomus gularis
GAAAGGGTTGTCAAGCCTTGGCCCAGGCTGCCCAGGGCAGTGGTTGAATCACCATCTCTGAAGGTGTTTAAAAGCTGCGTAGATGTGGTGCTTGGTTTAGCAATGGACTTGGTAGAGTTAGGTCAGTGGTTGGACACGATCTACAAGGTCTTTTCCAACCTAAACAGTTCTATGATTCTATATCCTCTAGCCTGAGCTCTGTGGAAAATTATTTTACAAACCTGCATTTTTAAAGGTTTGTGACTTAATTTCTCCATTTTGCCTGGATGAGACCCGATGGCGCGTTATCAGCCTGGAACTGGGGTTACGCAGCCCCTCCCCACCCTCCAAACAAGCCCCAGCCACGGGCAGACCCTGGCAGTGGGAATTCAGAAACCGAACATGAGGAGTTCAGATTTCAAGCACGGGAAGCAGGGGCTGGGCTGAGCAGAAGGAGGGATGTTAATTCCGGTGCCACTGAAAGAGAAACAGGCGGGTTTACTATAAATAAAGAAATAAAACTGACCATTTTCCCCTGTTTCTTGGGCTGCTGTCCTGGCATTAGATACGCAACCCCTTATCACCATATTGCTCATAAAATCACTTTAATAATTACCTTCACGCTTGGTCACACTCTCCTGCCATTAATAACACTGGCCCTGTGCAAATATTGCAAATATTAAATACCAGGGATTATTTAAGTGCATTACTTCCAAGGCTGAGGACATCACTTTCAAGCTGAACTGCCAATTGCCTATCGGGGTGCGTTTTTCTGAAGAAAGAAAATAAAGCCTTCACTGTTTTGTTTACAGAACATAAAAAGGAACTGTAAAATTGAGAAAGAGAAAACGAACCATCCAAAACTGTTT
Organism: Eurystomus gularis; assembly: GCA_013400335.1. NCBI lineage: Eukaryota > Metazoa > Chordata > Aves > Coraciiformes > Coraciidae > Eurystomus > Eurystomus gularis. The sequence goes on from VZZY01017402.1 coordinate 44,951, forward strand.
GCTTTGCCTGTCCTTTTTTCCCTTCCCAGGGTAACTAACCCTTCCTGACGCTTATGGTGTGCACCGTATTGTACGGAATTTGTGATGAGGGGCTTTCTCCACGTGCTCCTGCTCCGGATCTCGGCTGGGGGTCCAGCTGGAGTGCCGCGGGCTCTCCAGACACAGACGGCACTTCACAACCAGGCTGCATTCACTTAAACCAGACCTCCCGTGTGCCGGCACCAACTCTGCATTTGGCTCTGCGTACGGCACAGGAGCTGCAGCTCCATGCTCCTGACAGCTTCTGGAAAGCCCCTTTACCTCAACGTGGAGCTCTCAGCACAGCTCACGTAAGACTGCACCAAAAACAATTAAAAATTCCCTGGAGTCATTCAAGGTCAGGTTTCATGAGGCTCTGAGCAACCTGACCTAGGCAGATGTCCCTACTTGCGTAGGGAGGTTGGACTAGATGACCTCTGGAGGTCCCTTCCAGCCTGAAACATTCTATGATTCTATGACCCACTAAAAGCAAAATTGCACCGCAGGACAAAGCCCTCCACGGAAATAACAACGCCCTGTAAAAGTGAAGAATGAAGTGGCAGAAGCAGTAGCGAAAATTTTATCGCGCCCAGACAGGGTGGGAAATGTGGAGAATAAGGTTAATAAAAACAGGATGGAAATAAATGGTGTAAGGAAAGAGACAGGCACAAATCTGCATCTATTTATTTATTTATTATATTTATTTATATCTTTCTATCTATTTATTTATTTATGTGGAGTGCCTGACTCACAGCTGACCTACCAAAGAGATGCCAGCACCGTGCCGTGCTCACCAGCGACAGCCACGCAGGGACGTGGCAAGTGCCCGATGCGGAGGCACAGCTGACGGGAGCACGTCCCTCGTCTGTGTTCTGGAGTCCTCAGCTGAAACTCACCCCATCTAAACGCTCACCTTTTCCAAGTCCTCAGAAGACTGCCTTTGCAAATCCCGTCCTTATCGAACGTGATCCTTAGCCATTAACGGCTTTTGCTTGGCAGTTTCAGATGCCTAATGAGCTTGCTAACAATGTTCTCATGCCATCTTTTTGCTCAGAATATGTTTAAATGATCTCGTTGTAAAAGCCACGGTAGTTAACATGAGTTCATGGTTATTGCTACTGCTTCTAAATGCATTGTCAAGGTTCCTGAGACTGTGTGCTTTCAAGGTTACCACAAATTAAAAGCTATTTTGGCTTGCTCTTCAAAAGTCCAACTACAATCATGCAGTAAATCAAACCTTGAAGCGTATTTACACAGCAGACAATGTGTGGCCAGGCACTGGAACAGGCTGCCCAGGGCAGTGGTGGAGTCACCATCCTTGGAGGTGTTCAAAAAACGAGTAGATGTGATGCTTTGGGACATGGTCTAGTGGTCAGGGAGATGCTGGGATGAAGGTTGGACTAGATGATCCTAGAGGTCTTTTCCAACCTGAATGATTGTATGTGGACAAACATTTTCCCCCACCAGAACCACAGCCCAGACACGTCCTCCTAGTCCAGCAGCTGCCTTTCAAACCCCAGATGTGTGCACTGCAGCAGGACTGGCTCAAGAACAAGGAAGAAAAGTGAGAGATTTCCTATCAGACTCCACCATAAACTCATTTTTGTTACTTAACAAGCAAAAGCTTCCAAGAACTGAAGGAGGAAATACACTCATGCCAAAATAACATAAAGATGACTCTCAAATGCTAGCATCTCAGGTCAAAAAAAATTACTCTTCAGTCAAAGAATTGTACAAGCTTGCTATGGAGAAGGCATTAATCCAGATTCGTTCTACGCGGGCTGGCTCCTGCCTTTTTTCCTTTACCATCTGTTTCCTTTCCTCTCATCATCTCTCACACACACTGCTCACACTGAGAGGTCTTTAAGGTGCGTTGACACCAAGTCTGCATGAGTTAAAGGAGTAGTAACCGAGGGACAATAGTGAATGAGATGGGGTGAGGTTACTGTAAGTTACTTCTTCCCTGACTCCTCAGCTGGCAATGCCACCATGGTGGATGTCGGCACAGTGCAGGCAAGCCCTCCCCAGGAACCCAGCAGAACCTGGTCCCTGCATCACCTCTGAATCAGCTCCCGGTTCATCAGCAGAAGCGGGTAACTCCAGGTAGGCTGCAGGAACCTGCATTTCAGATGATGAAGGACTCGGCTGCCTTCACAGAGATATTTAGAGCTTCGTTTGGTCACCTGAAGATCTTTCTCCAGGACTCCAGAACTGCTGGAGCATGGCTTTACCTGCCAGCCTCCCACAATGTCCCAAATGCCTGAGGATGGAAGAAATGTCCCCAGACGCCTGAGTTGAGGCAGGTGAGTCCCACACCAAGTAGCACCAACAGCCACACCTCTCAGTCTTGCCAAGATTCCCACCAGTGCTTTGCCCGCTGCAGACGCCCGGGCACGGCACTGCCCTCAGCACCGCTTTAGGAAACCAGGAAAGAGAAGCCAAGGATTTATAGAGCACATCACAAAATGACCCATGTCTTCTGCCATGAAAGAGTCTCTTCTGCTCATTTTAAGTCTCCTAAGATGATCGATAGTCAATTTTTCAGCTCCAGCTCTCACGTTTGTGTTGGCTTGCAGTCACGCTCGCAGGGTGTGGGGGCACAGCACGGGATTGACGAGAGCTGAAATATCTTTCCAGCTCCACCGAAACATTCACCCACTTCCTGCCTGTTTCCTCTTCCTGAATCGATGAAACACACGTTTCACCTTCACAATGATGCCAATGTTGTTAAACAAAAGTCTGTACAAGGCGGAGAAGTTTTTCTTTAGGAAGCTGACACAGAAAGCAACTACCCACATGCCAAAATTCCTGCTCCTATAAGATAGTGTCCAAACCTCGGGACCTTCCAGCATCTACGTAATGAATCTGCAACATCAGACAACAGTATTTTCCTCCAACTTTCCTTTCTTTTCTAATTCTGCTTGTATTTATTTCAGCGCTCTGCCGAGCAGCCTTGAGCATCCTGAAAATCCCAGTCAGAATGCACTGTGCTGCCTTGCTTTTGAACCTTGGTTTGAAAGACGACTTTAATGGTCCTTGCATTGGCTTCCCGGGCAGGGTGGCCCACAGCTGTCCTGGCTGTGGCCGTCAGCAGCACCGAGAGAGAAATCACCAGGCTGCAGGCTGAAAAAACACCCTGGGCTCTCTCTTGGCTGCAGAGCTTCATCATCATCCCGCTGAACAGCTCCAGGCTGCGCTAATGTGCTGGGCAAATTACCCACCAGATCCACCGGTGTCACCAAGGGTCTTTCCATTAGTTTTAATGGGCTTTGGGTCAGACCCTTACAGAGGAGCAGCTGGCGAATGACCAATCATAAAAACGCCTTCTGGTGACATGTTAAATATTCCCAGCCATATGCAAATGTTCCCAACTGCCGATGAGGAGCAGCCGCCACCCCTCGCAGCACTGCGCTGGCACACAGGCTCGCGACGCACCAACACGGCCAGCGGGTTTTGGTTCCCGTCTGTGAGACGCTCTGTGCCGGGAGCGCTGCAGCAAGCACGTCAGGAGCTCCCGCAGACGTGCCACCCATGGAAACGGGTTTGCACTGAGAGGGAACCTTGGGCTGCGTCCAGTCACAAACGCCCCAATATCCCCACGTTGGAACGAAGCAGCGGGCAGCAGCTGGACAGGCAGGTCCAGCATGGCCGTGGTGACCCACAGCACATCCGTGCCTTTAGACGAGGAAGTTAGAGCTGCTGATGGATGAAGTGCCTGAAACAACAGTACTCTCTGTCAAGATGGGGCTAAGTCTGTGTGATGGGCTTTCTGCGCAGCAGCTGCCAACTGCTGGGCTCGAGCTGCTGCGTGGGGAGAGGACACGGCTGCTGCATCTCACCAGGACAGGTCAGGGACCTGAGACAGCATGACCACTGCAAGGAGATGATGGAAACGGTGCTACTGGGAGTAGGGCAGGCAGGACCGCGACAACTGTCCATAAGGATAGCATATGATAACCACAGAATGACAGGACAGTTTGGGTTGGAAGGGAACTCAAAGATCATCTAGTTCCAACCCTCCTGCCATGGCAGGGACACCTCCAGACCAGGTTGCTCAAAGCCCCATCCAACCTGGCCTTGAACGCCTCCATCAATGGGTCATTCACAACTTCTGTGGGTATCCCATTCCTGTCGGAAGCACGTTTCTCCTTATCCAGGAATTACGATGCTAAAGGGCGCACCATCTGTAGGCACAGCAGATCATTAATACTTTACTGCCTGCAAAAACGCCCTGCCGATGGCACTAAAGCGAGTCCCCGGGGCTGCCCGGCGCTGCCTGGGGAGGGGGGCTTCGCAGCGCAGGGGCAGCATCGCTGGCTGAGCCACAAACCCCGTGTCTCCCCTCTGCGGAGGCCAGGAGATGTCAACCTGGAACCAGAACACCCACACCAGAGATGCATTTCTCCTTTCTGGTCCTACATATATGTAACTGACTTTAATTAAGCTTCTAAACTGGGAAATCTAAATGTCTCTGGGATCAACTGACAGCATCAAGAGAGAAATTACAGCAGCATAAAATATAAATATTACTGCGCAAAAGGAAAAGTTTTATATTGTTTTCCTTTTCCCTAGATCATTTTCTCGAACTTTTTGCCTGCTTGCTCTTTTGCTTCTCCTGTGGTAAGACATCACCAGCAACAGATAAACAGCACCCAGGAGAGAGCCGCAGACAAAGTTTTAGAGGAAGCCGTGCTGCGGAAAATATGAAGAGTGTCCGTCTCCGTAACGGGTCTTCCCAGCCGCTGAAACGGAGTCACAGCACCAGGAACCCAGAGAGCACCCTGCTGAACCCATGCCAGGGCTTTGCAAGCAAACAACCCATCTTCAGTGCATTTAACCAACAAAACCCGGAGGCTCTGGGATCCTCCTGACTCTCCCAGCCTTGTGCAGACCCACCCCTTGCTACTGAGAGCAGCAGGGCTGCTTCTGAGCGGCTCCTCCCTGTCTCAGACACGCAGCCTTTACCAGAGCCACCGTTTCACCTAAATCACCCAGGAGCTGATGTGTGCAGACCAGTGTGCTGCTGCGAAATGTATTTTCTGACGCAGTAACCAGTACTTAGAACCCTAGTTTAGGTGGGAAGAGACCCTTCAGATCACCAAGTCCCACCCAGCACCACCAGGAGCTTTTTCCCTCCAGAAGACTACATCTACACATGTAGCCACAAGCCTGAGGGATGCAAACGTGCAATAGCTCCACTTATGTAAATAACTAAATAATTAATTGTTTAAAATATTAATGTTGATGCCGGATGGTTTTTCCTGCGTAGGTATTGCTCCTTGTGAGATGAGTGAGCGTGTTTAAATTGAAAGGAAATGCCGTGTTTGGTGTCAGCTTGTTGCTGGTTGGAAGGAGACGGTACCTGGAGGTAATTGCTTCCAGAAGTAGCACTAATTTTGTTTTCACATCCTGCGTACAGAACAAAGACTCGTTCTAATTTGTACGTTTTACAAAGGCATAAAGCCTACTGCTGTAATCCTCATTGTATTTCGATACGGACCATGAGGATAAACAGCAGAACTTGCACGCTGCAAATGCAATAAACAAGCCCAAACGCATCTTACTCATCTGTGTCTTTTAAAACTGCATCTAATTTTTGGAATTCGAACCATAAAAAGGACAGACTAGAGGGGAAACGGAGAGGAATATGCACACCGTGTGACGTCGTTAGTATTCCAGGGTGAGAAAGCAGCAAACAGATAGTTTACCACGTGCCCTTTCATTCGAAAGGCCACCTGCCAACCCATTCCCGCTTTCCCTCCGCCGGGTCATCAGGTGCATACAGATGAGAGAATTCCTGGGACGTGCGGCCAGGCAATGCCATCCAAAAGAGGCAATGCTCATGCTCATGGCACAGGAGCACAGCAGGGCTCGGAGAAACCCTACGGAAGCTGCTGGGCCCCCGGACGGGCGTTTGCACACGTGTGTGCATGGACACGCGTGCACTCACAGGTGCAAGCTCACGACGCACACCCGCGGGTCTGGAAACGCTTTGGAGGAGTCTCCAGCGTAAGAACAAACCACCCATCTGACCACTTGCTTCCTCTGGCTTTGTAAAGGACACAGTGGATGTGTTCCAGTGCCTGACGGTGTGAAGTTCTTGTACGTGTATCCTCTACATCGACTTGCTTTATCCCGCAAGATAATCCCGAAAAACTTCAGGAGGTATTTGAGGAGAAGAAGTCAGAGGTAGATGGTCATTAATTGTGTAATGACTACTTTCTTGGTCTGTGTGAGAGTTCTCCCTCTTACTTTTTTTGTTTTCTCCTGCTCTCCAGCCCCTCCGCTTTCTCAGTAAATGAATGATTAATTGCATTAGGCAACTGCTGACCCTATCATAAGTGGTATGGAAATGCTGGCTTTATTCAACATGGGTTTGGTGTTACTAGACTCACTTAGCAGTGTCTAGTGATGGATGATATCGCACAGAACGGGAAATGGATCGTTTATAACTGTTGACTCAGCCGCTCTCCACACAAACTTCATGAAGCTTCACCCCAAGGAGCGGCAGCTCCATGGGGCCGGCACTGCTGTTGGGTTCCACCAGCTCGTGTGCAGGGACAGGGAGCTGTGGGGATCTGCACCTGCCCCGCACGCGATGGCCGCACGAGCAGGTGGACCCCGGTGAAGCAGGAGCTGCTCCTCCACAGGCACACTGCCTGAAAGGTGCTGAGGGCTCCCCTGTCGCTGAGTCAAAAATGCCAGCCAAGGGATCCATTTTTGGTGGCCTCAATTATTGCTTATTTCTTGGTCCTTGTTTCAGTCTGTTTTGCTTCACGACCAGCTCTGCAGAGCTGCCCCGAATCGCTGGAGAGCAGGGGCGATGCCCACCGGCCGTGGCCAGTGGATGCTCTCCCTTCCCACTGACCTCACCGGGACCTCAGAGCACTCAGACATGTACTGTGAGGCTCCTCAAGTTCACACCAGCCATCTCAGAGGGGCTTCTTGGACTAAACACCAAAGACAGGGAAAGGACAGAGCTGTCCCCTGAGAAGTCCCAGCGGTGTTTAAATGGTCTGAAGAATTAAGCACGATATTGACATCAGCCTCAGCAATCCCAGCAGTTCCCCAACAGCACCGTACGATCTGCGTGTCCTCACAACCACGAGTAACACAGCCTGTCAGAGGCACCGGTCAGGCAGAAAACGTCCCCAGACAGCGCTTCGTCACAACTGAGATGGGAACCACAGAAAAGCTGCTTAAAACTGGACATCAGTTTCAAAACGACATCGTCAGAAAGACCGTCCTGGCCGCCTCTGAATTACAGCGGGCACGCCGGGGCTGGGGCTGCTCTGTGTCACCACCAGGCTGATGGGGTTTGGAGTGTTGCTCCTACTCAGCTGAAAATTTCTGTATGTTCTCAGTGGACACCAAAACTAAACCAAGGCTGGGAAAAAACCCCAAATTCTTATGGACGGGTATGAGTTTCTCAAAGAACAGTCCAAAAATATCCCTATATTAAAGGTGTATTACTGCAGAGTATCAGGCAGACGATTAACCGACCACAAAATGGACAAACCCTGAGGAACCAAGTAACCATTAAAAATGTCGCTATGTGTTTTTCATGCAGAATTCCCCAAAACTCACTGAACTTCCCTGAAGTTTATCTACATTAAATCCCACGCACAAGAAAACAAGAAAGCTTTGCACTTTAACTCCTGACAGAACCACGGTGTACCACCAGCGCTAGGAAGTGTGACAGACGTAGAAATGCTAAATGGCTCCTTGTATCAGGACCATCAGAGTGATTACCAAATAAATTCACAATTATGAGACACTTCAAGTATGATGAGAAATAAAGGATCAAACTTACCTCATGATCAGGGAACAGGAGCTGAAATGACAGACTGTATCAACATGCCAGACTGAGAAGATAAAGATCATGTTACCACTGAATTTTTCATATCCTCCAAAGGTCGAAATCCCTTCACCATAAAATTTTCAGTGTCACAAAACTCCTAAGCCATAAATGTATTTTTGTTCTAGTCTAGTCATGCACTCAAATTATTGGAACCCTTAAATTGCTAGAACATCAAATAAAAAAATCAGGATGTGATAGTTGTCATCATGACATTAGAGTGAATATTTCTGAAAATCTAATCCATTGGAGATGGTCATAATTACTGTAAAATTGCTTCTGAAACTAATTTGTTCATGCACACGCAAATGAAAGAGAATTACATTTCCCTTTTCTCTCTTTCTTTTTTTTTTTTTCCTACACAGGAAAGAAAAGACACCATCTTCCTTTAAATATTAGGGTTTTACTCAGGTTTTGATCCCTCTTCGAAATCTGCTAATCAAGGACCTTGTTAAGCAAGCAGAGTTGATGCTTGAAATCTTGCGGAGCTGCACTCGAGACATTGATTCGAGCCACGGGCTGGGACAGCCCGTTCTCCTGTGCCCATCACAGCGAGGCAGCCTGCAGATGTTCACAGCTGGACTTGAGCTTAAAGGTCTCTTCCAACAACACAATTCAGAGATTCTCTGCCCCTGGTCACACCTAGACACGCACGCTGCAGTGTGGCGGGGCGGGCAGCGGCCCTACAACGCCTCATTTCTGCTCAGCGAGTGGCTGCTGGAGGAGATGTCATCAGCTTGGAATGAGGAGATGTTACAACAATTGCCTGCACCACACCTGCCCAGCCTGCCGTGAACGAGCAGAGCTGACACGTGCTGTTTTCTAAGAACCACCAGAGGCTTTGCACGCCCTGTTGGTGCCCATGCTGGTTTTGTTGCTCTGGCGCTTTTGCACGCAACAGCAGACCCTAGGGATAGGGCTCAGAGCTGGACTTTGGGATATAAGCGAAGGAAGATGGATTATTGGCTTTCTTTGCTCTTCCCTCGCTTCATGTGGCCAGCCTGGACTTACATTTTTTGGCAATTTCATAGAATCATAGAATTGTTTTGGTTGGAAAAGACCTTTCAGATCATTGAGTCCAACCATTAACTCAGCCCTGCCAGGGCACCACTAACCCATGTCCCTCAGCACCACATCTCCACGGCTTGGAAACCCCTCCAGGGATGGGGACTCCACCACTGCCCTGCCCAGCCTGGCACAGCCCTTCACAGCCCTTCCCACCAAGAAATTGTTCCTCAGCTCCAACCTAAACCTCCAGTGGTGCAACTTGAGGCCGTTTCCTCTTGTCCTGGCACTTGTTCCTTGGGAGAAGAGCCCAACCCCACCTGGCTCCAGCCTCCTCTCAGGGAGCTGTGGAGAGCAAGAAGGTCTCCCCTGAGCCTCCTTTTCTCCAGGCTCAGCAACCCCAGGTCCCTCAGCCGCTCCTCACCAGACTAGTGCTCTAGACCCACTTCTTGAAGTGCCCTTCACTCCAAGAAGGACCCGAAATTGACCCCAGGATTCAAGGGGCAGCCTCCCCAGTGCTGACTCCAGGGGGACGATCCCTGCCCTGGTCCTGCTGGCCACACTGGTGCTGATGCAAGCCAGGATGCTGGTGGCCTTCTTGGCCAGTTTGGTCTCCCTTACTTCTGCCAGGCACTGTAAGGAACTGCTCTTATCCCATTTCACAGTCAGGGTGCAAAGTCAGGCCAACCAGTGTCCCAGAAAGCTGATACACTGTGTTGAGAACATCCCACTGGTGCCTCTCCACCCGCACGCTGCCTGGCTACTCCACGTCCGTACCTCCAGTATTTTCCCCACGTTCACTTGACATACTCCCGACTTTGCAAACTGCAGATAAGGAAGTCGGTTCTATTGCAGTTTTGCTCTTTAATCACGACAACTTTTACTTGTTTACTAATAATAATTCCCTTGTCATGATTTCAATGTCTTCTTTCTCTGCCGCTGATAAATGAAGCTTAACTGAATTTACTATTCCTAACAGTAGGAGCAAGCTCATTAGCTCGTCTGAGCTACCTGAATTGTGCTGGTTGGTATAAATTAACCAACCAGACAACAAGGGAGGCTACAACTTAGTTGCTGACTCAGTAGACAGAGACTAATCTCCTCCCAGTCTCACCAGCTTCAGACCCAGGATATGAAGTCTTCAGCGCTGGCGTATCATTTATGAAATTAATGAAGCCCTGTCATTGCAACACAAGATGGACACTTTGGGTACTCGCTGTTAATGAGATATTTTGCTTCAAGTTGTCAAGCACGAAGGTGCCATGAAGGATGTTGTGGCCTAACGAATATATAACGAAGCAAAAGGGATGAGTGTGAACGTTCTGCAATTGCTCGGACCTAAAGCTTCTGGCGTGGGTGCTTCGCGTGGGAGGGCAGGTTGTCAAGGGGAGAGATGGGGGACCTGCTTCAGATTTCCTCACAGTGCCTGGAGTCTGTAATGTTTTCACTGCCTCCAATAAAAAGGTGAAGCAGCTACAATATATAGGAAGTCTGACGGTTTGGTTTTCTCTCTTTTATTTTGTGCCGGGAGTACCTTTTGCAGCATTATCTTGAAAGGAATCAGCTCATGCTTGAAAACAAGGCTTTTGATTTCTCCCCTTACCCGTGGGCTGAGGGGTTAGTTAGCACATGACAGGGTCCTTCACAGCAAAATCCTGCAGAAGGAGCAGTTTCTTGCAAGTCATGCTCAGTCTCGGCGAGAAAAGCATCTGGGCAGGCTGTGTGGATTGGAAATTTCAAGGGTGAAAAAAGGGCCTTAAAATACAGAGCTAAAGCGTGCGTTTAGCCTTCCAGCATAAATTACACAGCTGCTTAATATTATTTACTAGTGTAAAAAATGTGCTTATAACACTCAGGCAAATAGAGCAAACATCCAAATGCACATATTTGATAGATGTCTCAAAGAAAACAAGGTATGTACTTGTCTCCATGACAACAAAGCCACTGAGATCCATGGGTATGTGAGCAAGACACTGTTTAGCATTATGTAAATCTACAGAAACCTGGTGCCGTAAGGGCAGAGTTTTTCATGCATACATACTAAGTTTATTACTTATCCCGAGGAAGGTGTCTCCATGGCTGGTGGCGGCGATGCCAGGGGTTCGTTAGGAGGCAGAAGCCCCCGGGCTCGCTGCGGGAGGGACAGCCCCAGCACCTCAACTGTGCGGCCAGCCCAGGAGAGCAGTGGGTCACCATCCCACCGAGCTCGGGGGTGCTGTGGGCTCTGCAGCCCCCGCATCCTGCAGCACATGGGAGCAGGGTGGGAGAGGAGCTGGCATTGTGCTGTCCACCAAGCTGGGGATGGAGGGAAGAGACCCATGAGGCTGACCAGCACCTGAAGTCAGGTCTGGTCCTGAATCAGAGAATCAATTGTTTTGGTTGGAAGAGACCTTTCAGATCACTGAGTCTGACCATTAACCCAGCACGGCCAGGGCACCACTAACCCATGTCCCTCAGCACCACATCTCCACGGCTTGGAAACCCCTCCAGGGATGGGGACTCCACCACTGCCCTGCCCAGCCTGGCACAGCCCTTCACAGCCCTTGCAGGGAAGGAATTGTTCCTCATGTCCAGCCTAAACTTCCCCTGATGCAACTTGAGGCTGTTTCCTCTTGTCCTGTCACTTCTTCCTTGGGAGAAGAGCCCAACCCCACCTGGCTCCAACCTCCTTCCAGGGAGTTGTGCAGAGCCAGAAGGTCTCCCCTGACCCTCTTTTTCTCCAGGCTCAACACCCCCAGGTCCCTCAGCTGCTCCTCACCACACTCCTGCTCTAGACCCTCCCCCAGCTCCGTTGCCCTTCTCTGGACACGCTCCAGCCCCTCAAGGTCCTTCTTGGAGGGAGGGGCCAAAAACTGACCCCAGGATTCAAGGTGTGGCCTCCCCAGTGCTCAGTCCAGAGGGACAATCCCTGCCCTGGTCCTGCTGGCCACACTGGTGCTGACACAAGCCAGGATGCTGGTGGCCTTCTTGGCCAGCTGGGCCAGTGTCCTGCTGGTCCTGTCCTGCAGCAGCTCTCGTGCCCATGGAGGCTGCTGCAGGTCCCAGGGTTGCTTCTCCCCTGTCCACCCGCCAGCCCCGCACAGCAGCAGCGTGCACCCCAGGCACAGCCACGTTGGATGTGCAGGTGGCAGCCGGCAGAGCCCGGGTGAACGGGGGGGCTCTAGGCACAGACAGGAGCTCAAGAGGTGACATTTATGGCAGAATTAAACCCTGTGATGTGCTGAGAAGGGAATGGTGTCACGAGAAAATCCAAGGTGCTCCTCTGTGTCCCGTTCCCCTGCCTCGCTTCGAGTGTCACCTTTTAGATCTGTGAAAACCGGCCATATAAAGAAGCGCCAGTGCAGAGCTACCTGAAACTGATGTTAAAGCAAAAATAAACCTGGAAATTCAGGGTAGCCCACCACAAGACCCACGGCTCTCAAAGCAATGCAGAAAGGAATGAGGTTACTGGTGAAACTAGTGTTAGCCAGTCCCATGAGCAGGGGCTGGCTCTCCTTGGATGGTTCTGGCCAAACTCTGCTCCCTCCTGCCCAGCAAACAAAACCAGTTAGTCACCTCTGGATTAATGCAGCCACAGAGACCCTCAGCAATCCTTCCATTTTACCTCCTGTGAGCCCAAACTCTCCCATGGAATGCTATCTGCAAGAATCGGACAGAAAGAACAAAGCCACCTGAAAGATGGACCCATGTTGCTTTCCTTGGGTTCCTGTTGTGGTACCACAAAGTTTTATTTCACTTCTAATGTGCTCATATTCACAAGGGACCTCTTCAGGTGTAATGGTGATGACAAGAACCCTTGCACACCACTGCAGTTACCAGTCCTCCTGTGAAGTTCCACCTTTCAAAGGGCGGCTTTTTGAAAAAAATATCCTGGGTGTTTTCTTTGCTTGTCCACAGACGGGGGAGGCTGAGGGGCAGCCAGGGGACAGTCGCTGTGCTCTGACGCCATGAAATGCTCTGGTGCAGCGAAAAGGATTTCTAAGAAAGGTGACCCTGCCCTGAAGACATCGATGGTATCTGGCAGGTGGAGCCATGTTCAGTGCTGGGGGCAATAAAAAGCTCTGATAGCCTGTTTAAAACACGCGGCTGGGCCCTGCAAGACGAAATTGGGTCTGTGTTTGTTCCCTCTTCCACAGGTTCAAGTCTGGTGGATTCAGAAGAGTCACACTTGGTATAACTCCAGCCTCATTTTGCCCAATCTTGTCCCGCCCGATCTGCCAGGCCATCCTCTGGTATAACTGCTTGAGGAAATGTAAATTCAGGTTTCCTTCCAGGATTTCAGCAGGGAGAATGCAAACATGTGCAGATGTGAACAACAGCAGCGACACCAAGTCCTGCCCATGCTGCCTGAAGCACATCAGCACCTCTCACCCAGCATCCCAATGTGTTCCTGAACAAGGAGCAGTCGCGGTGGTGCCTCAGACACCACAGGGACCAAGCAGGGCTGTCAGCACAACTCTGCGGCTCTCCTGGTCACCTGCCGCACCACAGATGGCTTCTTCTGGACATGCTTAAAAACATGAAGTCCCACACACCACTGTTTTCAGAGCCTGGTCTTCACAGACTGAAGGTCAGCCTTAGCCAAAAGCTTGGACATGCCCTACATCATGGAGAAGACTCAGCAGACAGAACACATGCCATCTGTTATTCCCACAAGGAACACTACATACTGCAGTTTATTTTTAGGGTAAATAGCTCATTCTACTGCCTCAGTTTCATAACTTTTTGTTTCTGACATAGCAAATTCTCAAGAGCTAAAGTGAGTAGAAAATGGGTAACTTTGGGATAGAAACAATGATGTCCTTTGAAATAAGGGTCACTGGATAATGCACAAGTCCAGTTTCTCTCTGAAAGGTTTTTTGTGTTTTGGTGGGGTTTTTTTTTCCACAAATAGCATTTTTCTTTCCCGAGAAAAAGGCTGTGTGAACCCAGAGTGCCCGCTGAAAAATCTCTTGTTATGTTTATGAACTGAGCAACTGGCCAGATTTTGTGACATGAATAGCAATTGAGCCAAGGAACAAAAACAAAACAATTCGTGCCGGGGTGAAAACCAGATATGCAAAATGTCAGCTCAGGGCAACTTTTTACAGCTAAAATATCGTAATTATAACTCCTGAGAGCAAGTTCATAACGGAATCTTTGGCATGACCTTAACTACAGTGATAGGAACAAGATGCCGTTGGGTGTTTGCTGTGATGAATTAAGGAACACAAGGCTCTCTGCAATACCACTGGCTCTCCAGCACCCAAGATCACAGAATCACAGACCCGCAGACTGGTTTGGGTGGGAAGGGACCAGTAAGAGTCATCTGGTCCAACTCCCCTGCAGGGAGCAGGGACATCTGCAACTAGAGCAGGTTGCTCAGAGCCCCGGCCAACCTCACCTGCAATGGTGCCAGGGATGGGGCAGCCACCACCTCTCTGGGCAACCTGCGACAGGCTCTCACCACCCTCAGCACCGACAATTTCCTCCTTCTATCTAGTCTAAATCTCCTTCTTTGAGTTTCAAACCATCACCTCTTGTCCTGTCACAACAGGCCCTGCTCAAAAGTCCCTCCCCAGCTTTCTGTCTGAAAGGACCCTTCAGATGCTAAAAGGCTGCAACAGGGTCTCCCTGGAGCCTTCTCTTCTCCAGGCTGAACAAGGCCACCTCTCCCAGCCTGGCCTCCCAGCAGAGGGCTTCCAGCCCTCCCATCATTGCTGGGGCCTCCTGTGGCCCCGCTCCACCAGCTCCATGTCTCTGCTGTGCTGAGGACTCCAGAGCTGCCCCAGCACTGCAGGGGGGTCTCCCAGAGCGCAGCAGAGGGGCAGGATCCCCTCCCTGCCCTGCTGCCCACGCTGCTGGGGATGCAGCCCAGGAGGACGGTGGCTGCTGGGCTGCGAGCGCACGGGGCCGGCTCAGCTCCAGCTCCTCACCCCCAGCACCCCCAAGTCCTTCTCCTCAGGGCTGCTCTCCAGCCCTTCCTCCCCAGCCTGTGCTCGTACCGGGGGTGGCCCCGACCCAGGTGCAGGACCTTGCACTTGGCCTTGTTGAGCCTCCTGAGGATCACTCCCAGCCGCACCAGCCCTGACCTGGCCCTGTCCCCAGCATCTCCTCCTCTCAGCACATCACCCTGCAGCTGCTCTGCACGCTCCGCTCTGCCCAAATCCACTGCTTCACCGCCCAGACCATCACACCCTGTCCTTTTGTACCTAGTGGGGCTGAAAATTTTCAGTGCAGCATAAATTAATTTAGCCCGCAGTAGTAAAGTGCATTACGGAGATGATTATATTCCCGCTCTAAAGTGCAGGCACCTTAATAAAAGCCCAACTAAGCCGCGTATGGAAAAGGTAACGCCGCAGATTTATCTTTTTTTTTTTTTCCCGTATTCTTTTATAGCCTCCATTTGCTTTTGTTCTCTTTTTTTATCCCTTTTGCTTTTATGTTTGCAAGTGATAAATTTTTTCCGTGTTTTACATTTTATATGTAGTTTATCTCTTTATTTTGTGCTCATTTTGCATTGAAAATGGAATGAGTCTTTAGAATAATGCCGCCGATATTGAATTTTTTAAATTGCTATTGGGTATATACTGCATAAGGTGGTTATCTGATCTCTAACTTAATCATGTGAAAATATTGCTATGGGGAAAGCTGGCTTGGTAACAATGAGAGCCCTATGCTTTCATAAAATTTATTTAACTATAAACCCATTATAAAGCATTAATATAGAATTCTCTTACTTTCTGTCACATTCAGGTCAGATTTATTGTATACCATTACTGAATCCACACCAAGCAGGAACTCGTGAAGGTACAGTCTCTGCGCAGGGTGCTCTCCAAGCTCATCGAGATACGCTGCTGCACTCGGGACTTCCTAGTGCCAGTCAGGAAAAATCAACAAAATGGTGGTTTTGTGGTTCAAAAGTTGAGATCTGGGGGCAGGACAGAACACGACGTATTTGTCCTACCAGGAATAATGGGTGTCTAAAGCAGGAGGGAGCCAGAGGATTCAACCCCGGACATTCCCAGTAGCTTGGACACCCCTTTCCCCAGCACTGGAATGCACAAACACCACAACCACGTCCTCCCCATGTCTCCAGAGCCAGAAAAAAGCCCAGCACACTGTCACAAGACTCGTCTGCTGCCAGTAGACCACCAGCATTGTTCTAACGCTTCATGTGAACAGTTGTCTTGCGTTTTTAACAGCAGGCACAGCCTCGCTCAGCACCACGAGCAGCAGGAATCCCGCTGATGGAGCGGCTCCGCTCAGCGCCAGCCCGGGACATCACCCGCTGCACGGGGCAGCAGAGCCACGCATCTGCTGAACGTCCTCCTGCCACAGCCCTCGCCACTGCCACAACCCAGCACATCGCTGAAATCCAAGCGCATCGCAGTGGATGTAAGGAGGAACATCCAGAGTCCCTGCACTGGCAGCACGGGGTCCATCGGCACCCACGCCGGGCACTTTGGGGCAGAGAGGCGGAGAGCTGCCCGCTGGAAAGGGACCTGGTTGACAGCTGGCTGAAGATGAGCCAGCGCGTGCCCAGGTGGCCAAGGGTTTCTGCCGTGATTGGATGGGATTTAGCCACACGGCATTCGGCCTGCAGGACATTCTGATGCAGATGACACCATGAGAAGGCCACCCTTGCTTCACATCTGCAGGCGTGAGTGTTTCACAGGAAGCCTTGTCAAGTTCCGTGTGTCACACCTGGATTTTTACGACAGCAGTAACTCAATCTGTTATGGGGTTCTAAATCAAATTATTTCTTCCAGAATTTTTACCCAATGCAGCATTGATCACAAGGCAGAACGACTGCAGTGCTAAACTGTAATGTCCACCACAACTGACCCTCGGATCCCACCATCTGCAGAGGATCCTGCCCAAAGTGGGTGGGTTTGGCCCCATCGCACACCCGTGGACGTGGAGGAGAGGTGGTCACTTCCACGGACTTGTGCCCAGAGGGACAAATCCCAATAGATATGGACAGCGGGGAAAGGAGAGAGTTCAAAAGTAAATTCTGCCTTTTGGGATATTTCTATGTTGATTTCCCTTCCCATTGCTGACGGTGAGATACTCCACCGCAAGGATGCTACAGATGAAGTTAGAGAATTACATTTAAATAATGTGAATCTATAAAGTGCATTTTCCAGCTCTTAACTCACCCTAAAATGAATTTTGGAGGCATTTATGTCAGACTGCAGATTCTTTATTTTCTGTGTAACCTAATCGCTCTGTTTTTCCCGAGTTTATCTCTACAGGGCCATCACAATTTCCATGCTGTGTGGGCATCTGCTCCGGCGCCCGTTTCCCGAAGCGTCCAGCGTCAGAGGGTGCACCAGGAAGGCAAAAAGCCCCCTCGGCCGACAGCTAACAAATAGCAGACACACAACAAAGCTACTGTCATGCAATGAGAATTTAGGCTGGTAATAGCTAATAAGACTTAATATTATTCAATATTTTCTGTATTTTCCACAGCTGCAGTATGTGGAAATTCTTAGTATTTATTATGAATATTGGATGCTCATGATGACTCAGGTGACAAATCTCAGCAGTGAATTCAGCAGATATTCACTCTTGATGAAAACTAAGAGCAATTTTAAGTCAGTTGCCACCTCTTTTATGAGATCTAAACTTGTGCCTGACCTTCTGCCTCGACCCAACGTCGGGGCAGCTTTTTGCTGTGATCCCACGAGTGAGATTAGGGTTAGGGCCAGGGGTGTTGTTTCTCACGGACTAAAGTTCTGGACTCCCACACCCTCTCTGGATCTTTGCATTTGTTCCTCTACCTAAAGAAAAGTGAATAAATACTTTTCTTCCTTTTGATTTCAGGGGTCATTCCAATCAGCAGCACAACTTGTTAAACCTCTGAAACCCAAGCCAGCCAACCGATGGACAGATCTGGTCTGTTAGCTTCTTTATGTATCGAGGGGAAGTAGGCATCACGTTTGATTTCTCAGGCAGTTACCTGCCTTTGATTTCAAAGGCGTTCCTCTGGTATAAAACCCTGCTAACAGAGTGAATGTGACATCCCCTTCCATGTACTGATGTGGGCATCCAGTGGCTTCAGCAGAGAGTAAAGGGTTAAAAAGGTAAGACGCCGAAGAAAGTGAGGTGAATATTTGCACAAATGAAAAGCGAGGACAGCAGAACACGTTGAACCTTAGCTTTCGTTTCAGTGTAATTTCCCTTCCATTATGGAAACGGTTAATATAAAAGCATCTCATATTTGTTTTTCCAGAAATTTTTGCTGGAGTACGTTGCATATTCCCAGCAGAGAAAAACAATATCATCCAACGGATGGAAGCACAGAGCCTCGCTCATCCGAGGCTCTGCAGCTCTGGTGCACGCTGGGATTGTCTGCATCTCATTTCCCGGCCCAAGGTGAGACCCGCAGCTCACGTTACCTCCCAAACTCCTCGTTGGGATGCAGGGGTGTGAGCGAGTTGTGCTGACGGCAGCTGGTAGGACGAGCAGCGGTTTGGAGTGTATCTCATCTTCAGCCTTGCGTTTTCAGCTGCACCCAGTGAAGCTCATTTCCCTCCCCACCGGGAAGCGAGGATTTGGTCCTTCATATTAATTGTAATTTGCCCGTTCCCAGTTGAGTCTGAAGGATCAGGAAGCCTTTCTGAAATGGGTACAGCGATGTGCAGTCCCAAAGCTCACGATCAGGAATCGCAGCATCGGAGCTGGGGGAATGCCTGCCCAATGCCTTTGCACGCCTGACCTTCAAAGTAAAGCAGATTTTGACTTATTCTCCAATTTACCTCATCTCCAGGGTTTATTGCGATTTCAAGTTTTAATGTCACCCACCAGAAAAAACACAACTCCCCAAAATTCAAACTTTTTTTTTCATGGAGGCTGAGCAATGGTGCTGAGCAAAGCCTCTGAGAAGCTCTGCAGCAATGGGTGGGACACATGACACCTTTCCCCACTGTCACTCCTATGACCTTCTCAGGGTGGTGGGAACTCAGATAGTTTAATGCAAATTTCCTTATTCTGTAACTGTTAAGGAACATCAGCTCTCCACAACTCCCTGCAAGGAGGTTGGAGCCAGGTGGGGTTGGGCTCTTCTCCCAAGGAACAAGAGGTATGACATGAGGAAACGGCCTCAAGTTGCACCAGGGGAGGTTTAGGTTGGACATGAGGAACAATTTCTTGCTGGCAAGGGCTGTGAAGGGCTGTGCCAGGCTGGGCAGGGCAGTGGTGGAGTCCCCATGCCTGGAGGGGTTTCCAAGCCGTGGAGATGTGGTGCTGAGGGACATGGGTTAGTGGTGCCCTGGCAGTGCTGGGGGCACAGGTGGATGCAATGATCCTAAAGGTCTCTTCCAACCTAAACAATTCTGATTTTATGATCTTTTCAGTCACTTTTTATTCACCATGTAGGTTTTCCCAGGCTGTCTCTAACCCATTCCCAGCAGGATGCTCCTGGCCGTGGGACCCCATTCACTGCAGAGCCCCGCGGCGCGCCGGGCGGTAACGGCCATCACCCCTGTGTGTCAGGAAGGGATGTTCTCAAGGCCCAAGATCAGATATTTCCCACACAAGAGCAGAATTGTGTATTGTGTGTCAATGAATCAAGTGAGAATGCAAATTGAAACATAAGATTTTTTTCTCTGTAATGTACAATAAAAATTCAATGGTTAGCAGTTGATACGAGGCATATAAATATGTTTTCAAATAAGTACAACAGCTACGAAATCGGGAATCAGTAAGTCATAATGCATTTCGGCACAATACTGATGAACCCATTTTTCCGGCACACACGAAATAACTTATCTCATTTTAATTCTTTATAAGTAACAGATAACAGCTTGAGAGGCACGCTCCACGCAATTCATTTTTATGACTCTGTCTCCTCCACACTGGATGCTCCCATGGCACCGGGGTCGGGAGGAGAGCTGTATTATACATTCCTTCTCGCTCTCCCCCTCTCCGATGCTTTATAATGTGGCTATCAACTAAAAAAAAAATAAAAAATATAGTGCATCAGAGTACCAGCTGACTGACGCGTCCAGAGACTGTCATTAGTAACTTTTCTGCAATTTATTTCATTTATCTACGCTTCCTATCTCTGCTGTTGCTTTCTAATCATCGCTCCCACCAGGCGTTGTTTTCCTGTTGAGGCGGCGGCTAAATGAGCTGAGAATTGGATCTGGATTACGCCAGCAGTGGGCATTGCAGATATTACCGGCACATTAGAAGAGAAATTCAAATGAAACAAACAGGAACATGTTCTTCCCTCTTCCAGAAATTGATCCTGGCTCCAGAGCTTAGCGGCTGAACAGTGTTCAGGAGGAAGAGATGAGTTCTGTCACCAACAAGCTATTATATGAGATTATTAACTGAAATAAGATTACTGTTACTCTGTAATTTCATTTTTCTTTGTTCTGAGAAGATTGGCTCGGCTGGAGAAGGATGGGTACTTTGTTGTGGCAACACTTTAAAATGCAGAAGTCTCGGGTACCACAGGGTTATGCTTTTGCATACAAGGAAGGCCGGCAAAAGTAAACCCTGACCTGCAGCCGACGGGGGTAGCCCACGATTTTCTTGCAGGCACAATGTTGTGCGTGTCCCCATCCCTCCAGAGGTAGAGCGCCTGTAACGTGGGAATGAGCCATCCCGCTGTCCCCTCTGGAGAGGCGCCGGGCGAAGGGGATGTCAGAGCATCCACTGCGGTGCTTTGGCCGTTTCTGCAACGCCAGTGGAAAAGGACACTGGGCACCGCCTGAATCCTGCCGCTCTTTCAGAGGGCACCTAACGAGAGGTGCCTCTGAGCCGCCTAAGGTGGGTCTGACGAGGGTATGAATGCAGGTGATGAGCCGCACAGCTGAAAGCAGCAGCCACATGTCTTTTTTCCCCATAAGGAAATTGGTATAATTCTAAGTCTCATCTCACCTGGGCGGGCATCTACTTCACCAGCAGTGGTGAACGCCACCCCAGCCAAGACCTCCCTTGCAGGTGGCACCGAGAGCATCCTCCTCATCCTCCCCACCAGCAGCAGGGCCGGCAGCATCCTCGTCCCGGGAAGCTGGTCCTCCCCCCGGCACTGCTCTCCCGGCGGACCTCCACAAGGTCCTGATGCTGCACATCAGGCTCATCTGGGCTCATTAAAACACCTCGTTAAAGTGGCACACTTTGGATTTGCCTTGCTAACCCAACAGAACTGAAGGTCGAATTCACAGACAGTAAAATGAAGAAGATTGCATTTGTCAGGTGTAAATAAAATGGTTGAAAATATGGTTAAAAATTAAAAATTAAGAAAAAACACTAACAAAAGCCTGAGCACCTTTACCTGTTCCTACAGGCTTGATGGAGCAGATGTGAACACACAGGTGGGGCTGCAGCTAGCCCCTCAACAGATCTGGGCCAATTACACGTTTGAAGAATCCTATTTAGACCACTGTCAATGACTGTTCAACCAAAGCTAACTCTAAAACAGCAAATGATGAAGCTGAGCAGTTATTCAGCTCCTCCAATCTAAAAACGCTTTCTGAGGAAAAGATAATTTATACCCATGACTTCCCTTTCATACATTTACACACAAATATTGCACAATAACCTCTAGTAAGCCGTCAAAGAACAGCTTCTGATCTCCTTTGCACCTCACCGGTTAAGTGTTAACAAGGGTTTTGTGTAACCCTCTCTGCAGCTCACAGCGTGCTCCGGAGTTCCTCCAATCCGGTGCTACAGCAGCAGCAAAGGCTCTACCTGCCCGTTCACAGCTCAGGAACTCAAGCGTCCCTCTGCTCACCGAAAAGCTGTTGGTTTTGTGTGGCACTTCCAGCCATCTTACCAATGCTGATCAAGAGATAAAGGGCAGGGGCAAGAGGATGGGGCCAGACTCTTGTCAGTGGTGCCCAGTGACAGGACAAGGGGCAACGGGCACCAACAGGAACCCAGGAGGTTCCATGTGAGCAGGAGGAGAAACTTGTTTGGTGTGAGGGTGTGGGAGCCTGGCCCAGGCTGCCCAGAGAGCTTGTGGAGTCTCCTTCTCTGGAGAGATTCCAAACCTGCCTGGACACGATCCTGGGCCCCCTGCTCTGGGTGAGCTGCTGGAGCAGGGGGTTGGACGAGATAATCTTCAGAGGTCCATTCTTAGCCCCCATCATGTTGGGATTCTATGGTTCTGCATATGTGTCACCTATTCAAAGATTTTGAGATAATCTGAATATTCCTGCAAGTGTTTTCAAATCCAGGGGTTAGGAGCTGAGAGGAAACACAACCAAGTGTTTGGGTTAACGGTGGCCATCACTCTTCTGCTTCAGAAGTTTCAGTGCTTCCATGAGAGCAAAGATAACATCATCTGGCCATGCTGGCTGAAATAATGGAGAGCAGCTAATTCCCAGCTGATTCAACGTGCAAATATTAGGCAATCAAATTTATACTTATCTGTGTAAATTTCAGCAGAGTTTCATCTATGTCCACATTTCTCTTAACTCTTTTCCCTTTATCCTTTCTCTGCTCCAGTGAGGAGCAGGGCGCCAGGACCCCCTGCCCCGTGGAACCCTTGCGCTGCCCTGCACTGCTTCATTCATTCTTTCACCAGACAACTTATTTTTCAGTATACAGACTTCTAGGTGGTAAATTGCTCCTGGTCTACTCCAACCATAGGACAGTCTCCCTGCAGTGGACCTCTTGTTCACTGCAGAAGAAGCTACAGAGTGGTAACACATTGCCAGAGGTCCGTTCCCTGGGGACAACCTGCCCGTCACAGTCTGAGGAGCCACCTCCAGCCGCCCTCCTCTGCCTCTTCATCACCCACGCTGATTTTCTTCACCGTGCTGTTGCCAGCTGAACACGTGCCCGTGTTCCATCGCTGTAATGCTGGAAATGTGTAAAGGCTGCAACCCAAAATCTCTGCAAATATTTGCTTTAATGTTTAATGAATTTGCTTCAGCTGTGTTTACCCTGCTTTTGTATCCTCTTTCTCCAAACACTCACGCAGGAAAGACTCGCAAATATGATTCAAAGTTGAAGCGTGATTCAAACCAAGATTTTCCACCCCAGTTTCATGCGCGGCGCTGCCCCAGCAACACTGACCCCCCCAGTCACAGAGACTCGTTACTCAGACTTCAAAGGACCGGGGCGGGGGGTGGTTTGAAGCTAAAAGAGGGAGATTTAGACTAGCAAGAAGGGAGAAACTGTTGATGTTGAGGGTGGTGGGAGCCTGGCGCAGGTTGCCCAGAGAGGTGGTGGCTGCCCCATCCCTGGCACCATTGCAGGTGAGGTTGGCCGGGGCTCTGAGCAACCTGCTCTAGTTGCAGATGTCCCTGCTCCTGGCAGGGGGTTGGATGAGATGAGCTTGGAAGGTCCCTTCCCACCCAAACCATTCCGTACACGTTGGTCTCAAGAGACGTCCAGCTGGGCTCCTCCGCTCGTTCCTATGTGTCATTAATGGTCACACCATCTTCCAACACAGACCAACACACAAGGGCACTTATTTATACAGATAACATAGTTTGTGTCACAAGTAATCAGACTTCATGCTACAAAAGAATCTTTTCTGAAGTGAGAGGTTAAACAAATATTTTTGTGTGAACGACAACCTCTGCAGCTACCGAGAGTAAAATTGCCAGAAGTGGGTGTTGGACCCACCCCTGAAATCATTTATAAAGGAGTTAAATTGAACCCCTGACATTCTCAACGCCAGAAATGCAAAAAAAGCACATTTGATTTGTGAATTTGTAAGCAAAGAAAAAATAGAGTTCATTGAACTTCAGGGTATTCCAACCCAAACCATTCTATGATTCTATATTTGAGAGCAATTAAAATCCATATCACATCCCCAAAAGGGAGCCCGCTATTTCTTCTAGCAAGAGGTGATCGCAACTCCATTGTTGTGGAACGCTGGTCCACACTGTGCATTACTTCAGCTCCCACTGACTTCCACCTCACCCCACTATAATCACTGTTAAAATTCAAATCAATAGGACTATTTATACGCCTTAATGCATATAGACCACGCATGAAGGTCACCCATGAATCGGGGTCTAACAGCGTAATCATAATGCTTCAAAAAGAAAATAAATGTTAAAGCACAACCATCTGACCTATTTCGCAGCGAGCGATACCCCTTCTCCGTAAACACGGTGAAACCAGACAAGAAGTGTCTCCACAACGGGGTATTTGTTCCCACCGACTGTGCAGCTGGCTCGGGATCAAATCATGCTTGGTTTCTGTAGCCCAGAGGAACTCGTGCTCGGCACCCCCGCTGCCTTCAGCCACCGGTACGGGGGCTTCTTTTAGTAGATGGGATACCAAAAAGTTTGAGCCCTGCTTCCCCGTAGTGTTTATACCTCATTTCTTCAACAGAGGAAACACGACACGAGTGGGTGGTGTGTCTGAGACAGATCCGTTGCCAAGTTAACATCAGACGTTATTTTAAAAACTCATAGAATGGACAAGTGGCACGGCTTGATAAGTTGTCATAAAGAAATTCTGTTTGCTCTGAACACCAGCCAGGAATAACGGTTATGTCTTCAGACTTCGAGCGAGAAAGCGTTTTTGATGTATGCTATAATTTGTGTGAAAAGAAAGGGAGCGAGCAGCGGCACGGGGCGAGCGCAGAGGCCTGCGCTGCAGCACCGACGGGACGTTCGGGTCCGGCCCGGCCGGTCCCGCCAGCGCTTCAGAGACAAAACCCGTCAGGGGAAAGGGGGAAGGGGCAAAACTCCCTCGTGAGACAGGCCTGATGCTGAATAAAAATAAAAAACACACCCCGGAGCAGGTCACACCACGCCTCCACGTGTGTACGTGTACACGTGTGTATGTGTACACATGTGTGTGTTTCTACACGTGTGTATGTGTACATGTGTGTACACGTGTGTATGTATCTATGTGTATGTGTACACGTGTGTATGTGTACATGTGTCTGTTTCTACGTGTGTATGTGTACACGTGTGTATGTGTACATGTGTCTGTTTCTACGTGTGTATCTGTACACGTGTATGTTTCTACATGTATTTGTACATGTGTATCATAGAATCATAGAATGGCCCAGGTTGGAAGGGACTTTAGAGATCATTTAATCCAACCTCCCTGTCACGGGCAGGGACGCCTCTCAACTAGATCAGGCTACATGTACACATGTGCATGCATCTACATGTGTGTGTGTGTACACATGTGTGTGTACACTGTGTACATACATATGTGTATGCGTACACGTGTGTATGCATCTACGTGGGTGTGTGTGTACACGTGTGTGTACACGTGTGTATGTATATATGTGTACGTGTACACCTGTATGCATCTGTGTGTGTTTGTACATGTGTGTGTACACGTGTGCCGCGGTCGGGCACAGACCGANACATGTGTGTGTGTGTACACTGTGTACATACATATGTGTATGCGTACACGTGTGTATGCATCTACGTGGGTGTGTGTGTACACGTGTGTGTACACGTGTGTATGTATATATGTGTACGTGTACACCTGTATGCATCTGTGTGTGTTTGTACATGTGTGTGTACACGTGTGCCGCGGTCGGGCACAGACCGATATATATGTATATAAGTGTATGTGTACATGTATGTGTACACATATGTATATATATGTGTATATGTACACGTGTGTATGTAATCTATGTGTGTGTGCACACGTGTATGTATGCACGTATGTATATATGTGTGTATGTACACCTGTATGTGTACATGTGTGTATGTATATATGTGTGTGTACACGTGTGTATGTGCCCACGTGTGCTGCGTGACGGGCCCGCTGAGGCTAGCGAGGACGCTGGGAACGCAGCGGGGCAGGCCTGCCTGAGCCCTGGGTCGTGGCGTGTGCGTCCCAGCTACCGCAGGAAGAAGACCTGTGAAGGCGTGTGACGCTGGAAGACGCTTTTGTAGCTCCCGTGCTGAATTTCCAGTGGAGTGGAGGGAGCAGCACGTGAAGGGAAAAGGAATCTGTGCTTGTGAGAGGAGGGAAGGCAGCGTACACCCCACACAACAGGTTTGAGAAGGACCCTGCCCTTCTAACACAATCCTGGCTTGTGTCAGCACCACTGTGGCCAGCAGGACCAGGGCAGGGATCGTCCCCCTGGACTGGGCACTGGGGAGGCTGCACCTCGAATCCTGGGGTCAGTTTTGGGCCCCTCACTCCAAGAAGGACATTGAGGGGCTGGAGCACGTCCAGAGAAGGGCAACGGAAGTGGGGAAGGGTCTAGAGCACAAGTGTGGTGAGGAGCAGCTTGAGGGACCTGGGGGTGTTGAGCCTGGAGCAAAGGAGGCTCAGGGGAGACCTTCTGGCTCTGCACAACTCCCTGACAGGAGGTTGGAGCCAGGTGGGGTTGGGCTCTTCTCCCAAGGAACAAGAGGTATGACATGAGGAAACGGCCTCAAGTTACACCAGAGGAGATTGAGGTTGAACATGAGGAAAAATTTCCTCCCCACAAGGGCTGTGAAGGGCTGTGCCAGGCTGGGCAGGGCAGTGGTGGAGTCCCCATCCCTGGAGGGGTTTCCAAGCCGTGGAGATGTGGTGCTGAGGGACATGGGTTAGTGGTGCCCTCGCAGTGCTGGAGAAATGGGTGGACTTGATGATCTGAAAGTTCTCTTCCAACCAACGTGATTCTACTATTCCCAGGAGCTCAGCGTGCAGAGGACGGATTTTTGCCAGATTACCTTCTCCATGAGCACTGAACAGCCAGATCTTATGGGGATCATCCAATGTGCTGTCTGCTTGTAGAAATCTGTGACTCTGTTCTGGTGCCGAATGGAGATGGAGCACATTTGGAAGCCTAGACCTGGCCCACAGGGCTGAGCCGCATGGATATGCAGGGTGAGAGAAGGGGCTTTCCAAGGGAAATGCTCAGTCTGTGCAGCTGTAGTGGTTAAATAAAACAGATTCGGAGACGTGCCGACACGTTTTATAAAGTGCCAGACATGACGGAGTAGTCAGGAGAGCGCTGTGGGTATTTAAAGACATCCTCCCTTCACACGGGTAATGTTTCAAGACTCAAGGCTTAAAAAATTGTGATTTAAGGGGAAGGGGTGTTGCAAAAATGTCTTTGTGGTCAACTGTGTCTTCGTGGCAGCCCACCTCAGAGGTCTAGCTGGGGTGAACAGCTGGCTGTGACCCCCGCAGCCCAGCTTCTTTGGTGCTGGGCTCACCCCATGCACCGCACATTGTTCCTGCACGGCCACTGGCTGCCTGTCCTGCCTTTTTTGGGGGAAAAAAGGACCTCTTTCTGAGTTACCAGTAAAAGCCTCAGTCTTGTTACAAACTATGTCTCCAAGCAGATGAATAATCTGACGGGGAAGTACCTGCAGGCTCAGATCGGGGTGAACAGAGCCCCCTGACTTGAGTTTGTCCTGTTCCCATCCCAGGAGTTAATTTTTCAAAACATACATTAAATTTGTACCCCTAGAATGGCAAAACCAGGAATGATAAGAGATTTACAGCCTAGCTTGCTTGTGGAGTAGCCGCTTTACAACTCTGAATAAGGGCATGGCTCACAGAGCATCATGCCAACTGCGCAGGGCATGATGGTGGATCTCAGTTTTCCAACCCGGACAGCATCACCACCCCGGAATCACAGAATCATAGAACTGTAGAATCATAGAATCATAGAGTGGCTTGGGTGGGAAGGGACCTTCCAAGCTCATCTCATCCAACCCCCCTGCAGGGAGCAGGGACATCTGCAACCAGAGCAGGTTGCTCAGAGCCCCGGCCAACCTCACCTGCAATGGTGCCAGGGATGGGGCAGCCACCACCTCTCTGGGCAACCTGCGCCAGGCTCTCACCACCCTCAGCAGCAAAAGTTTCTTCCTTCTCTCTGTCTAAATCTCCCTCTTCTAGTTTAAAGTTCTCCGAGCACCAGTGTCCCGCAGGACCCCACATGGCAGACTGGGCTCGGTGCAGAACAAGCCATCCCAGTCCTCCTCTTAGTTTAACCTCCAACCAGTGACAACTGTGCAAAGCTACCCTGCTAATCTCATATTTTTCAGATTAATTTCAGCAGCACCAGGATATCGGCAATTTACTTATCTAATTATTTAATGTGTTTGCCTTCTTTTAAAATATCCTCAGTAACAATTGTTGGCTTTGTTGTTATAAAAGATGCCAGAATCTATTTCTATTATTATTACTTTTAAAGCACAAATGACATTTTAAATATCCTCCTAGATGCTCATTACCATAGGAAATTGCCACAGGAGTCCAGCAACATCTCTTTCTATAACTGATATTTATATTCTTCTCATTAATTCCATGGCCTCACGGAGCACGCATCCAGCAGCAACCGCGTATGATCGGGGACGTTGTCCTGCGTCATTTTACTGATTTACAAGGCAACGACAAGAGCGAGACTCTTCTGCAAGACTAAATTTGTGCAAAGTGTGAAAAAACATCACAGTGCTTTGATGTACGATGGCAGACAGCGACCCAGCTGTGCAGCAAGGATGGATGTGTGTCTGGGGCCCAGCCCTGCCGTCCCCGGGTAAGAGACGAAGCGGTGTGGCTGCGAGCAACCCCAGTGACCCTGCTTCCCACCTCACCCGGCAGGGAGCAAGCCGGTGAGCTTGCCTAGGAGCTGCTATAAAGGGCATCAGGCAAGCAGGAACTCCAGGAGTCGGCACCCACAGCCACCTGAGAACACACTGCTGGGGCAGGAATTACTTCACACGTGCAGGTGCACAGGGCTTGCAAGACAAGGGCCTTCGGCATCATCAGGCTTGAACTCCTGCAGAGGTCCAAGGATGTGTAGGACTTCTGACTCCTATTTATGAGGGGAGAGACCTGCAAAGCAGCAGTGCAGTGGGACCGCTGGGTCCCCGCACACGTCTGCAGGGCAGCACCCAGCACACCTTCAACCCCTGCTGTGCCCTGGAGCGATGGGGGACCCTGGGGCACCGAGGCCAGCAGGTAAAGCTTCCTCCTCCTGAGACACTCAGGCTCCAGCTCCAAGGTGTGTGGAACCACGTGCCTCATTCTCACTCTGAGAGCGGCGGAGAAGTTGAGGCTGTCCACCCTGAGCATCCTTGCATTGGATAGAAAGACACAGAAAAATGCTCCTTCAGATACCATTTTGAATCAGCCTCTTCGAATTTCTTTCTTTGTCTCTTAGGACTGAGGGACCGTGGGGCTTGGTCTCTGGAAAGCTGGTGTATGAATCCTCACCCAATTGCCTATCTACCTAACCCCAGCAATGGACCTTCACAGTGCACTGAACAGAGCAGCAGGGAGAAGCATCCTCCCTCTCTTGGCTCTTTCAGGGCAAGCCTGAGTGCAAGTGCCAGGGATTTTGCCCAAGATCCCACTTTCCCAATCAACACTTCACAGGAAAACCATGCCAACAACACATGAAGCATGAAGCTACTGATGTCCCCAGTAAGACATGTCCCTCCTCCACAAATGAGCACCACCACTCAAAACACGCTGACGTTTACGTGGATGGGCTCAAAGCGAAGGCTCCTGGCCTCAGCCAGCGCCTCTGCCCAGACCCCCAGCCCACCACGCTGCATTCCCGGCAGCGGGACACGGGTTTGCCGTGCCAGGACCATGAGGCTCATCCATGGTGTCCGTCAGGAAGGTGCACTGCCGCTGTAAGAACTCATCAACACACAGTGTTTTTCCCACGGATGCTGAGCTTGAGGTATAAATATTGAAAGGAAAAAAGGAACTTAGATCCTACTGAAACCAGGACCTTTCATAAAGTTACTGGGACAAATCCACGTCCTCCTGGAGGACTCCATGGTCCTCCATAAGACCAGGTCAGTAGAGCAGAAAGCGCCCGCCCTCTTCACATCTAAACCACATTAAAATTCAGGTCTAACAGGTGTTGGTACAGCCAGAGCATCACCTTAGGACAGTGACTAAAACCAGAATCCACAATCTAATTGAGCAGAAACATCCAAAAATAACACACCAGGGACACGCATTAAAGAGACCCTCTCACAAATGTACCTTTAGTATCTGCATCTGCCTTGGCAGCGTGCGAAGATCGGCTGCTTAGCACTTGGACCGGAATTTTTTCTGTGAACTGAAGTGAGAAGAGTGGAGCCGGATGCTCGTGTTATTGATACGCTGGTCATCCCACATTTCGCACCTCACTACCCAAATTGCTTTCTAAGGACCCAATCCAAAGCCTACTGAAAGAAACGGGAGCTTCTCCGCTAAGTGCAGAGGACTTTGGGTGGAGCCTGGCCTCTTGCAGGGACTGCTGCTGAAAGCCATCGCTGCGGGAACTGGGTCATGGTTCTGTGAACTGGTTCAACAATATTCTTGGGCTGAGCCCTAAAACGCAATGCACGGAGGAGGCTGTTTTTATAGAGCACCCCTGACTCCACAGGGCTGAACGACGTTCCCACCACTCCAGGGCTCTGCGCTCCCGGGAACCGCTCCAGCGCAAGGCAAACCGGGGCCTGGCGCGCTGCAGCAGCTCCGGCACGGCAGCGATCTCGCTGTCTACGGGAAACAGCGGATGCTTTGTCTGCTTCCCACCAGCGCTCTTCTTCGCCTGATTTTCAAATACACTCCTGCTTGCGGAGTCCACGACCAGCTGCTGCACATCAAAAAGAGTCAAACCATGGCAGAGCTCAGCTCAATAATTAAACAAGCGAGACAGCATTAAAAAAAAAGAACTTTAAGCAAAGCTGGCCTAGATTCAGTGTCAGAATATCATTTTGAAAGCACGAGGCCAAAACCTGCATCCTACAAGTCCTTACAGCTACCAAGATGCATCTCTGAGTTCCTGTGGAGGGGAGCAGCTTTCTACTTAAACTTTGTCACATCCTCCTCACAGGAGATCTGCTTTTAACTTGGAGACGTCTCTGACTTCCACAGCAAATTACTGCAGCTGCGCCATGTAAGAGCAGTAACGGCAACGCCAGACCTCAGCGGCTTAGAAGAACTGCATCAAGTGCTGACAAACACTTCATGCTTCTTCCTGTGCAAGTTGTGCCAAATTTAATTGTGCAGATAGAAAGACACGTGGACTCCTGCCTGTACGTGGGAGGTACTGCCAGAGTTCTATCACCGAATCACCAAATCTCAGCATGGTGAAGGTTAGAAGGGACCTCTGGAGATCATCTTGTCCAACCCCCTGCTCCAGCAGCTCACCCAGAGCAGGGGGACCAGGGTCACATCCAGGCGCCTTTGGGATCTCTGCAGAGAAGGAGACTCCACAACCTCTCTGGGCAGCCTGGGCCAGGCTCCCACACCCTCACACCAAACAAGTTTCTCCTCCTGCTCACATGGAACCTCCTGGGTTCCACTTGGTGCCCGTTGCCCCTTGTCCTCTGGCTGGGCACCACTGACAAGAGTCTGGCCCCATCCTCTTGCCCCCCATGGGCCCTTGAGCTCTTGCTCAGCACTGATAAGTATCATGTAATCAGCTCCACAGACTGCCGTCTGACCGTGTCTTCCTCCCCACTCACACGACACTTCTTGGCAGTAACGGGCACCTGAATCTCAAAGTTACACACAGACAAAATCAGACCTACTGATCCCAGGTGAAGGGGCTTTAATAACTCGCTTTGTCAACATCATTAAGAATAAGATTGCACCTGCCCAAGTAGCACCTCAGCTGCTTCCAAGGGAGAAAGAACGAGGGTGGGGAACCCAGAGCTGTGCTCTGAGGGACCAGGAGAGAGAACGTCGCTGTGTCCCTGCCCTTTGCTCTGCAATCTTCAAAACATTGGTAATTCCCTGTAGGCCAGACCTGATTTCCTGTGAACGGAGATGGGACAAGGCACTGACCTGAGCACCCACCGACAGCCACAGCTGCGTTTGCCTGCTGCTGGTGGGATGACCATCTGCCCCAACCCTCTGCCATGGGCCATGGGATTCTCCAGACGCCTCCACAGAAGCCACAGTTCCCGGTGGAGCTGAATGACAAGCTAAAGGCAGAGCTCTTGGCTGTGTCAGCCCTGGCACGTGTTCTGCACACGCGTGATGTGAGTCTGCTGCTTGCAGGGGTTGGAGCTCAGCTGGAGGATGAGCCAGTCCGGCTCAGCGTGTCCTACCAGCACAGAATGTGCCACTAGAGAAACACACGCAGGCAACATCTGATCCTCATCACAAAATGAAATGCACGTCGGTAATTGTATCAGTCTCTCAGGGGTGATGTTAAACAGGGCTGACCAGAGAAAGGAAAACAGGACGATATAATTTTATTTTACACTGTCAATATTTATAATACCAGTATACTAGAGCATTAAAGGAAACATGAAACTCCCTTGGACAATGGAGGCAATATTTCCAACACTTTCAAAAGAGTGAGAATTAATGATCAAAAGCTTTCTCCAGGTTGAACATCTCGCATTTTCTGGGGCACATGTCTCAGGTGACTTGTTACTCCTGCAAAATGTATTTGTCAGGAAATTGGTTCCTCGGAAGGAAACTCTCATATTTACCAGTTCCAGACCTGGGGAATTTTCCCCCGGCCTGAGGAGCACGGCTGAGTCACGCAGCTGGGAGAAAGGCCATGGAGAAGAGAAAAACCAAAGACTGGAGAATCCTACAGGGAATTACTGAAACCCACAGCACAGCTGCCGAGGACTTGGATTTACTCTCCAAGACCTGAGAGCCTACTTCATCTCCAGGGACATCACTATTCTGATCGAGCCTGTTGCTCATGGCTGTCCCTAATATGTGCATTGTCTCTCATGGATGTGTTCCAGTGTGTGCCACTCTCAGCACCAACAATCTCTTCCTTCTCTCTAGTCTAAATCTCCCTCTTTCAGTTTCAAACCATCCCCCCTTGTCCTGTCCCAACAGACCCTGATCAAAACTTTGTCCCCATCTTTCTGACAGGCCCCTTGAAGCACTGAACGGCCACCAGAAGGTGTCCCCGGAGCTTTCTCCAGGCTGAACAACCCCATTACTGACTTCCACTGTACCAGGACGCTTTTTAGCAAAACTGCCAACATTAATTACGCAGTGATCACATCATTCAACTCATTAGACTTCCCTGCAAGAGTAACGAGCTTTATTTGTGGCTCCTTGGGGTATCAGAAGCAGTTCTCCTTCCCCAGAAGGACCCTTGCTGGTGCTGGTGAGGTACAGTTTGGTGCCTGGGTGTACGATTGCCAAGTTTAGGGGGTTGGTGGCTGGTAACCACAGCGTAGCCACCACTGAGCCTGGAGTTACAGAAGAATTTAGTTTTACATTTATCCATAACACAAGCTGAAGTACCCAGATACGATAACGTTCACAGTGAAAGATGTTCGTAAGTAAAAAACTTCCACAGCACAGGATCTACCAGCCTTTAAAATTAGGTTTAATTTGTAACCATGTCAGAGTAAGAGGCGACAAAAAAATTAAGTGAGGAAATGATAAAGATATTAACATCCTCTCTCAAGGATTTTCTGTGTCTAATTTGATACATTTTAGCTTTTTAAAGCACTTGCCAGCACAGTTTTCTCACTTCAGCTGGGCACAGCTTGTGACCTCCATCTGAGTAATGTCAACTCATAATGTGATACGCTCACGAGTGTACAAATAAAACCCTGTTTTCTCTTTCTCAGCTTTCTGGACACCATTTGCAAACGCAGCCTTGGCACGGGAACAAGCCTGGTGGGAGATGCCGCTGATCCGGACCCTGCAGCTGCAGCTGCCCCAGCATTGGGAGACCTTCTTGTGACCTTCCAGCACTTCAAGGGGCCTGTCAGAAAGATGGGGACAGACTTTTGAGCAGGGCCTGTTGGGACAGGACAAGGCGGGATGGGTTTAAACTAAAAGAGGGAGATTTAGACTAGAGAGAAGGGAGAAACTGTTGATATTGAGGGTGGTGGGAGCCTGGCGCAGGTTGCCCAGAGAGGTGGTGGCTGCCCCATCCCTGGCACCATTGCCGGGGAGGTTGGCCGGGGCTCTGAGCAACCTGCTCTAGTTGCAGATGTCCCTGCTCCCTGCAGGGGGGTTGGATTAAGTGACCTTTAAATGTCCCAGATTTCTGTCTGGGCTGAAAGAGCAGTTGGCCTTTGGCCAACCCAGAAGAGCCTGTCCTGGCCGGGATGGGTGCCCACCACCGCAGGCTCCCTGGAGCAGCACCCAGCATCCAACACGCAGGAGTTTCGCACAAGATTTACAAGATTTTGCAGTAATTCTGATGTCTAGGAACAACCGAGACATGATACATCCCAGGATGACATATTCTAGGGCTGCCCGGACACATCGAAAAAGCTCCTTGTCACACAGAAATGACAAGGTTGGATCAAGAAGGCAAGAGGAGAAATCTCACCCCCAGGAAAATTAAGTAGAAGACAGGAGAGACAATAAATCCCAGATTATTCATATTTAAAGAGGAGCTAGACACCAAACTGCAGATGATTTCACTTTTTTACATCTTTATCTTTAGCAGTCAAGAAAATTAGCTCAAAATCTTGGTATCCTGACAAGGACTGCTGTGCTGATCTATGAAACTCTTCTCATATTGTTACGCCTTGACTCAGCATTCAAAATCATTCAAGTATTTTACCTCCCTCTGCGTATCTGCTGGGAGAAGTGCCAGCAGGTCCCACCACGCCTGAGAAAAGCCTCACACGTGTGGTGGGGATTTGGGGCTCTTCCCCGCAAGGGCTGAAGAAGAGGGAACATTCAAGGTACATGGTTTTAATTTCCATCACTTTGATAGGTTTGCATCATCAGCATCTCGTTTCCAGAGCTAAGAGCAAACTGTGAGTCGGCCTCAGCGTGTGCCTCACAGGAACCCAAGATTTGTGAAATCGGGGCAGAGGTTTCCAGCACCCTTCGTGTTTTCCGTGTCTCTAACCCTGCACTGTCCTGGCGGGGAGACTGAAACAACCAGAATCCATTACAAGCCCTTAATTGTCACTTTCTCCAGAAAATAGATGTTTGTGTGCATGAGTCATTACAGTCACCATTCACTGCTACAGGCTCTTGTGCTGCTAACTTTAAACAAACAGCAATGTTTTGATAAAGTTTGCAAAAGCATAATTAGTCCTACAGGCACAATATTTGGGGCTTTCAAATGCCTGTTCTCCAGCTGCACATTTTAGATTTAGGATTCCAAAAGCAGCTGATCGCAGCCTCCACCAAAGCTCAAGATTCGGGGGTTTGGGGCTTGATGGTGTTCAAAACCTTATTAAAATCCAGGCACACAGAGAGATGCAGAACGGGTTTCTCCGTTTTCTTTGTTAGACGCATCTGTCACAACCTAAAGAAGTGAGAAAGAAAAATCTAACATAGACACAGACTTCAGCATTAATTCTCTGGGGACTCGGGAGCATGTAATCCCTTTTCATGCAGTTCCGTATTTCTTTAATGGACCAAAACCCGCTCAAGCCAGAGTCGTTCTTCCAGAACAGCTGAAAAGGAAATATTGTAGTAAAGGACAAGGTGAGAGCAGGGGAGAAAACCTCGATAGGTGCATCCCATGAAGCAGGTCCTGATGCCAGGGGAAGGGAAAGGCTTCCCCTGGAGCAGTGGAGAGCAGAGGGATGCGGGGGCCGGGGGCTGCCCAGGGCAGAGCCACCAGCATCGCTCACACCGCGAGAGCCGGAGCTTCTGTGGCTGTGAGACCCCACGATGCCAGGTATGATCAGCCTCCTCTCGGAGAAACAGACGGCTACGGCGTGCTCGTTTTCAAACAAATCCAATATTTTGCTGGTTAGCTTGACTTTTAGATTTATTTCCCAACTGACTGGCTCGTAAAAGCTTTCCCTGCACACGGTGACTGCTATTCTTAGGCTCTAGGAGCAGTGCAGGTTCTGCTCGGGCTATACTGAAACAGTGAGTAATTTTTAATGTATTTTACTCTCTTAAAATGTCAAGATTTAATATGGCTTCAACCGTAGCTCTGCTGCTTCAGCACAAGAGCTCCGCAGCTGTGTGCCAAACCCGGAATTTCCGACAGCCCCGGCACCAACCCAAGCAGAGGGGACGAGGTCTTTCCCCAGCCAGGGAGGATTCCCCCGGCACAGGACGGGCGTTCAGTGATGCTCTTTGTCCCCTCAGGGTCCAAACAAATTTGTTTTAGAGCTGAAAAACAGTGTTTTCCAAGGGTGGTGGCATGGAGCCCTTCAAGAGTTTGGACTCGGTGACCTTAAAAGTCTTTTCCAACCTAAACAATTCTGTGCCAAGAGGCACAACCGCATTTCTTTGCTGTTCTGTTCAATGAGGTTTTAGAAGAAGGCACAATCTTTGCATTCCGAGAGATAAAACAACAGAGTAAACAAAGCCCATTTAACCATAAACTGCATTTCTTAAAGCTGCTGCTGGTGGCATCGCAGGTGTCTTCTCCCCGCAGGGCCGGTGCAGTGTCTGCTGCTGGTGGAGCTGCAGCATCCACCGAATGCCTGATTCACCCACAGGAGCAGGGATGGAAACCGAGCATGGACCAGCCGGAGCACAGCAAGGGTTTCTTTCACAGAATCACACACTGGTAGGGGTTAGAAGCTTTCTCTGGAGATCATCTGGTCCAACCCCCCTGCTCCAGCAGGTCACCCGGAGCAGGGGGCCCAGGATCGTGTCCAGGCACCTTTGGGATCTCTCCAGAGAAGGAGACTCCACAACCTCTCTGGGCAGCCTGGGCCAGGCTCCCACACCCTCACACCAAACAAGTTTCTCCTCCTGCTCCCATGGAACCTCCTGGGTTCCAGTTGGTGCCCGTTGCCCCTTGTCCTGTCACTGGCACCACTGACAAGAGTCTGGCCCCATCCTCTTGCCCCCCATGGGCCCTTGAGCTCTTGCTCAGCATTGCTCAGATCCCCTCTGAGGCTTCTCTTGTGCAGCTCAGCAGCCCCAGGGCTCTCAGCCTTTCCTCTTTGTCACAGAGATGCTCCAGGCCCCTGAAGTGACTCCAGAGAATTGACTCTGACTTTATTGCGGTCTCAGTGACTTTGCTTTTATGGCCTTTCCCACCCCACGGAACACCCGGGCAGTAAATCCTCGCTCTGACACCTGATGGCACCAGAACAGCCACACCTGGGACTTCATTGCTCTGCCCAGGAGGACCTGGGTACGTTAAGGGAAGCTGCTGCCCGTGCTGGGGGTGCCTGGGGCAGGTCACATCGAGGGTCCACGTATCCCGCCGGACAGGCCACAGATCCCGGTGGCTTAAAGTCCTGCCTGAGAAAACCCCACTTCTGCCGGGTTTCTGCACGTCCAGTGCTGGGCAGGTCAACATCAGCCCAGTCCCCGACGTGCGGTGTCGGGAGCTCCCTTCATTTCCACTGAACACCAGCTCTAGTCCGCTATCTCAACTGAATCTGAACCCATTTCTATGCACGCTCACCAGCTTATTTCTTCCTACAAAATTAGAGCCGTTTGGGTTATCGTCATTTGCTGTGTTTCATACTGGGATTTCTCCGCATCCTGCAGACAGCAAGCGCGGGGTTTATCTATGCCCACTGGTTTTTGCTTTTTTAATTCAGCAGTGACCATTGACCCCAGCTCATGTGAGCCACTGCTTTCCAGAGCAAAGAACAGAATGTGCTCTCCAGTGGCTTGACCAGATTTATCTCCTGTGCCAGCTAATGTAAATAGCAATTACTCCTGAAAACCACCTCTTTGCTTGTATTTATAGTTGTGTTTGAAACCTACAGCTGGTTTCTTTGTACCAGCCTCAGACAGCTCCCCTGGAGCTGCTCCTGCAGGGGCTGAGCTCCAGTCTCCAGGCAGCACAGGGGCTCTGGGCACCTTCTGGGGCTCAGAGCAGGTTGGGCAGGAAAGCTGCAGGAAAGCCTGGGAAACGGCGAGCACTTTGGAAAGGTGCTGACAGCACCGAGGAAAGAGACCGTGCAGGAGCGTTCACACCAGCAAAAGCTCAGAGCAAGCAGAAACCTGGACAGCTGTTGCCCTAAACTAGCAAGGTGACGGCTTCCAGCTTGGATAACCCGCAGTTCCTCTCCTCCAGCTTTGATCCATCTTCAATCTAAACAACGAAATAAAACACTGAAACTGCTCCACAACTATCACATTAATGTACTAATGTGCTAGTGAGGATGCCACAGAAGATTTACTCATTGTTGCTTTAAGGTTTTATAGATCACACCTAACATCTATCACCATTTCCATACCATAAATTCCGATAATTTGGGAGCAGTTTAGCAAACTGCAGCAGAAATGGAGAAAATGAATGCCTCGGAACAAAAGAGCCTTAACAAACCGCACAGATTTTCAAAGCAGGCTGTGTTAGAGGTTAGTTATGCTCCTTCATTTGCTATAGCAACGGCCGCTCTAGCTGGAATCTATACCATGTCACAGCATTTTCTGCTGCTTTTTTTTTCCTGTAACCTCTCAGATGGCCTGGAAGTCTGTAAGCATCTCTTAATAGACTCTTGTTATGAAAATTCTTTCCTGGGAAGCATCTAGAGATAAAGATCTTTCACTCGGGGGAAAAAAAGCAATGGAATTGGCTTTCTCTGGTGCAACTGTAGAGCAATTTGGTACGCAATTTAGTCGGAAAGAAAGAAAATGTTCTGTTTTGCTTATTTTTCAAGCTAACAAAGGAGAACCTGGTGTAAGCTTTTTGTCGCGCAAGCACTTCAAAGAGCAAAAACACCCCAATATTTTAGCAGAAAAAACAAAGGTCACCAAAATGACTTCTTGTTTCCACAGCGGGGAGTTGAGTTGTCCTCAAAAAAGCAATTTGTTTACTTTCGGTTTGTTTTCTTTCCCAGACCCTTTTGTTGGGGTTTCCCCTCCTCAGCCAGGGCAGCCGCGCTCTCCATGAGCACGATGAACATCACGTCTGCCGTGGTCTCCACACGTGCCACAGCCGAGCTCGCTCCTGGGCACCGACGCAGCGGCATCTCTGCTCCCCTCGGCACGGGCTTTTCCAATAATACCACTTTTCGGACCCCTCTGGTAGCAGATTCCATAGCAAGGAAAGTTGTGCCTTCCCGTGCTGGTCTGTGATGTTGCTGAGAAGTGGAAGCACGATCCACGGCCTGTCTCAGAGCCATCCAAATGAGGAAATAAAGCCAGTAAATTTGGTTCTTTGGCAAGTCTGTGCCGGCATCCCTGCTCGGCACGCGGCTCGTTGCAGGAATCGTCCTTTCCCACCCCAAACGCACAGGTCACGGGGAGCGGCACATGTTTCACACCTGGGTAACAGACCAGTGCAGAAAGGCTCTGAACTCTTTGGTTTCACAGGCACTTAAGAAGATTAGAAGAAATTAAAGGATATCATAGAAATATGAATTATAAAGAAGGAAATACTGAAGGATTTTTCCTCTACTACATCCCATAGCTATTTTAATTCCTCTCTAAAGGCAGGAGGCTTAGCGTGATCCCAGTAAATCACTGAGGGGTGTTTGTCGGGAGCACAGAGGTGAGGCCTGATCCAAGTCATCTGCACACCTGAGACACCAGCACCAGAAACACAGAATCCCAGAATCCCAGCACGGTGGTGGTTGGAAGGGACCTCTGGAGATCATCTCGTCCAACCCCCTGCTCCAGCAGCTCACCCAGAGCAGGGGGACCAGGATCACATCCAGGCACCTTTGGAATCTCTCCAGAGAAGGAGACTCCACAACCTCTCTGGGCAGCCTGGCCCAGGCTCCCACACCCTCACACCAAACAAGTTTCTCCTCCTGCTCACATGGAACCTCCTGGGTTCCACTTGGTGCCCGTTGCCCCTTGTCCTGTCACTGGCACCACTGACAAGAGTCTGGCCCCATCCTCTTGCCCCCCACGGGCCCTTTAGCTCTTGATCAGCGTTGATCAGATCCCCGCACACTCACATGCTCACTCTGGTAAGAAGCTCTTTTCTTACCTACGTCACAGCGGTATGGCACAAAGGCACAAAATTTAAGGCGTTTCTCCTCCATTTCATAGCCTCTCATTTCCTACACATTTAAGGGCATTTCTTAATTATGCACACAAGAGAAATGCAATATCCGAAAGGACAGGGTTGAAGAGAAACAGATGCAAAAGAGAAGGTCTTGAATCTATTAACTAAAACATCAATATGGTCTAAAACTATAATTATCTTCTTCTGAAAAGAACAGTTACCAGGGCTTCTAAGCAGGACTAATATCCAGAGAATACACGTTATAGGAGTGCCATATTATCACAGAATGTTTGGGGTTGGAAGGGACCTCAAAGATCATCCCGTTCCAAACCCCTGCCATGGCAGGGACACCTCCCACTAGACCTGGTTGCTCAAAGCCCCATCCAAGCTGGGGGTTCTTACTGAATAGTTTGATTGTATCAGTGATAAAAATAACAAGCACCGACCCTGGTGGGATCTGGGATTGTTCCCAGGCACCCCTGAGGGTCAGGATGCTCCGGCACCGAGCAGCCCTGAGCACCCGGGCAGGGCACAGGCACGTGCTGCACCACGGCGTAGAGCAAAGCGTTTGACTCATAGGAGAAACAGGCCCATCACGTCGATTTCCAGCTGGAAATTTATTTCTGAGTAAATGGTAAGTAAAAATCTTGACTCTGGGCTCATCAGTATGTGATGATCTACCAGCCTTAATAACGAAGATAAATTTCTGAGCATGTCAAAACATTTATGGAGAAGAGTCAAGGAATTAAAAAATGCGGAGCGATTCCTTAGACGCTCAGACCGAGGTTCAAGCCAGCATCCCATCTGTAAGATTTAGCTTCATTTCAGTTTCAATTATAAGACTTTATTCTTGCTATTAATTTCCACTGTCATCTGAAATCTAAGGATTTGACGCAGTAAGACTCAATTGTGGTGGGAAATAGAAGCTTCTCTACCGTTTGCTGTGCTCACTCAAGAAGGGCGTATTTTCAGGATTAACAGAAAAATCAGCAAATATTACGCAAAGATTACTATAAGTTGTAAAGATGCTTCTTAATATAAATAATTTAATGAGTTTGGTTTAGATTAACTTCCGCCCGCCATTGCTGATTATTTCCTATCATCTCTGAACTCCTTCTCGGCTGCCGGTGCTGACCTGCCCTTGCTGAGACGCTGGATTTCTGCCCAGCCCGTTTCGGAAGGGCTTGGAGGGGCTGACCCCTCTGATCTTGGGACCTTTTTGTCTTTTGTGGGTGTCTGTTTCTTTGTGCTGCCTTCCCTGAAAAAACGTAAACCCTGTACCTTGCACAGGAATTTCAGGCTGGCAGTGGCCGATGCAGAGCAAGGACCACACAGCACAAAGGGTGCCTGAAGGGACCTGTGTCATCAGCTGCCTTCACTCCCTCTCAGCCTCCTTCTAAGCTCCTGAAGCCATTGCCCATGCAGAGCTAAATGAAACCAAAATCCTCAGAAGCTAAAAACAGGAGAAGAAATCAGAAAGTGGAACTCTTTTCAAGTGCAGTGATAACTCCAGACTCAGCTCTCCGCAGGAAACGTTCAGATCCATCTTTCCACCTACTCCCCCAACCAGCACCAAAAGACATGTTCCATTTTTCATGTCACCCCAACAAGCATGCAGAATCAGCTGCTGGATAATGCTGTACAAAGATAAATTTATGCAAGAGAGAGACAAGCACCAGGCTGCAAATGTTTTATGGTGAGGGAAGCATCAACCCCTGGGCAAATCCATGCACCAAGCCGGGCTCACACCTCCACTGCTCGTCCACCAGCAGGTCTGTTGGAAAGCCCCTTGCTGACGGCTGCAGCAGGCTGCTGGTGTGTGGTACTCGGTGACCAGCCTGGGAGAAGTCAGCACAAGGTAATGGTGCTCTGTGGTATTTCTACAGGACACCTGAGCTGCCTGGCCCTTGATGGGGGGACCACAGTGGGGCTGGTGGTAATGAATTCACAGGGCTCACCACAGCCAGCAGCTCTCAGCCTCTCCCTGCCAGGGGAGGTTTAGGTTGGACGTGAGGAACAGTGTCTACTCCAAAAGGGCTGTGAAGGGCTGTGCCAGGCTGGGCAGGGCAGTGGTGGAGTCCCCCTCCCTGGAGGGGTTTCCAAGCCGTGGAGATGTGGTGCTGAGGGACGCGGGTTAGTGGTGCCCTGGCAGTGCTGGGGAACGGTTGGACTCAATGATCTCAAAGATCTTTTCCAACCAAAACAATTCTCTGATTCTAGTCTATGTATGAACCATATTCACCATGAGCACAGAAATTATCTTCTACACCCCGGAAGGAAGCATGAATAGACGGGTCCTACACCACTTTTTCATGGCGGTTCCCAGGCCAGCGCTTGAATGTGGTGGCACATCTCCAGAGCCAGCCAGGACAACTGACAGGAGTGGGACACGGCGGTGCAGGCAGAGGGACAACCTGACAGCAGAGACCATCTAACAGGGATTTTAACATTATCCCTTTTGTGTTCAAGCCACTGAAGACGTGATACTGACAACAGCACAGACAAATGGGATCTCTGCTACACAAACACTCCTGAAAATTTTATATTTACATGGCAACTGGCTTATTATATTTACATGAACATCTGCTGCAGGTTCACTAAAATCTTTAAAACAGATGGACACGAAGAAAGAGCTAGTAATTAACAAAGCTATATGTTGATTAAACCAGTGTGTGGTTAATTTTAATGATTACTGATCTTTATTGGGGTCCATAAGATTTCTCAAAATCCAACCCACTTCAGCTGACGTGTTGATCAGCCACAGACACCAGAGCTGCTCGCCCAGGCTCGCCATCGGCTGAGGGGCTGAACCTGCTTCCAGCCAAAGTAACTGGGCAGGTAATTGTGGGTCCGTAGCCAGGAGGGGCTGATGTGAGCCTCCACTGTGGCTTGGACATACACCCTTCCAGGATGAATTCCTTTCCAAGTAGAGCACCCTTTCAGAAAACCACAAACCCATCTCCACCAAGGCACTTTGGCCATCAGCTCTGGTAGGATGCTCCAGTTACCAAA
Organism: Eurystomus gularis; assembly: GCA_013400335.1. Classification (NCBI taxonomy): domain Eukaryota; kingdom Metazoa; phylum Chordata; class Aves; order Coraciiformes; family Coraciidae; genus Eurystomus; species Eurystomus gularis. The sequence continues at coordinate 87,517 of VZZY01017402.1, forward strand.
TGACCCCACCAGGTGTAAAATGTGCATTTATCTCAGCTTCCAGCTTTAGATCTCCTTATGTCACTGCCTACTAAATTGAAAATCTTTCTGTTATTAAATTCCTGCTCCTGGTGTTCATGCTCACACCCTGAGATCACACCATGCCTTGCCCATCTCATCTGTGAACTCAGCAAACCGACTCCTTCAAGCCTCTCAGTGTCCAGCTTCTTCTGCTGGCCTTTACCCATCTGCTACTTGTGGCCTTGCATGATCCCTCTGTGTGGTCCCTCTCTTCTGAATGGTCGCTCTCTGCACATGGTCCCTCTCCTTCTCGTGGTCCCTCTCCCACGTGCACATCCGCCCCAGATCAGTGGAGGGTTTCCACAGCAGCTGGACTCAAACAGAGGCACCTGCATCTTCCCCAGATGCCCATCCCTATGGCAAAGATGGTGTCAGCCAAGCCCCACGCAGAGGTGGTGGCCACGTGCTCACCTCCCACCTTCAGCAGCCACCTGATGGTCTAACATATATGACAGTCCAGCAGCATCCCAGTTCCTCCCCAGATCACAAAATCACAGATTCTCAGCACGGTGGGGGTTGGAAGGGACCTCTGGAGATCATCTCGTCCAACCCCCTCTGCTCCAGCAGCTCACCCACAGCAGGGGGCCCAGGATCGTGTCCAGGCCCCTTTGGAATCTCTCCAGAGAAGGAGACTCCACAACCTCTCTGGGCAGCCTGGGCCAGGCTCCCACACCCTCACACCAAACAAGTTTCTCCTCCTGCTCACATGGAACCTCCTGGGTTCCAGTTGGTGCCCGTTGCCCCTTGTCCTGTCGCTGGGCACCACTGACAAGAGTCTGGCCCCATCCTCTTGCCCCCCATGGGCCCTTGAGCTCTTGCTCAGCATTGCTCAGATCCCCTCTGAGGCTTCTCTTGTGCAGCTCAGCAGCCCCAGGGCTCTCAGCCTTTCCTGGGCACAGAGACGCTCCAGGCCCCTCAGCATCTCCGCAGCCTCCGCTGGACTCTCTCCAGTAGCTCCTTGTCTCACCAGTGTCACACTGGTGTCAGAGCAAATGCCATACAGACGGCTGGTGCATCAATGCCTTCCTCATCTACTGCATTTCTCACCTCGTTAAAAAAAAAGTCCGTCTTATCTACTGGTCCTACTCAGAAGTTGATTGACACTAATTAGAATACATTCTAATTAATTATTCATTAATCAAGTCTCGTATCAGCTGTTCTCTTGTTGTGCCTGGGATCAGTGATGTGCTAACAGGCCTGGATGTAGCCACGTCGTGCTGATCAGTCCTCGGGTACCGGCACAGATCTGCGTCCCCCCCCTCCTGCCTGCACAGGGCCTTGTCCACACTGCCCAGAGCCTGGAGCTGGTGGCCTGTGCTGGTGCTGGCAGGACATGAGATGCAGCCTCCACCAGCACTTGCCCACTTTTTTATGGCCAGTTCTACTAGCGAGAAGAAAACAACAAGAAGATGTTAATTTTAGAAATCTGAATTTGTATGTGAAACTAACATACAAAAAGTACTAGAAGAACTTCATGGCACCCACCAGGGGAAAAGATGGGGACAATCTTTTGAGCAGAGCCTCTTGTGACAGGACAAGGGGTGATGGTTTGAAACTAAACCTGCCACTGACGGCTTGTCTATAAACCAAGCCAGCTAGTTCAGCTTCTCTCATCATCGCCTTTTGTTCTACCTGATGACAGGCGTGCTGCAAGCCCAAGCTGAGCGGGGATGGAGTTTCCTTGGTATCTGCAAAATGCAGTGGTAGCCAGCCTAAGAGCTGTCTTGGAAAGCATACAGAGAAATGAGGAAGAGAAATTCAAATGATCCAAAGCGTCCTGACTGTGGGGTCACTGGAGAGACCTTCTTGCAGCCTTTCAGAGCTTAAAGGGGCCACCAGAAAGATGGGGAGGGACTTTTGAGCAGGGCCTGTTGGGACAGGACAAGGGGGGATGGCTTGAAACTAGAAGAGGGAGATTGAGACTAGAGAGAAGGGAGAAATTGTTGGTGCTGAGGGTGGTGAGAGCCTGGCGCAGGTTGCCCAGAGAGGTGGTGGCTGCCCCATCCCTGGCACCATTGCAGGTGAGGTTGGCCGGGGCTCTGAGCAACCTGCTCTAGTTGCACATGTCCCTGCTCCCTGCAGGGGGGTTGGACCAGATGACCTTGAAAGGTCCCTTCTAGCTCAAAACATTCTATGATTCTAAGAAAAAGTGGCCACAGTTCAATGGTCAGAAGCAAAGCACCACCCAGTTATTTAGGGCACCGCTTAACCAAGAAAACTGACTTTGTTCGTGCCAGCTGCTTCTGGAAGAGGAGAGGATACGACCACCTGGGTGGACTGCATCCGAGATGAAAGAGGTGGCTCAGCTACTCTCAATTATCTTGTCTGCAAAAATGAAGGAATTAATGAGCACAGGCTACACTGTGCTGGGGTGTCCAGAAAAACACGGCAATGGAAGGTCCAAACGAGCTGGCCGGCACAAGGTTCCAGCGCTGACTCGGTGCTGGTCCTCCTCTGAAAACACACCCAGCAGGCAGGAGGGCTTCATCTATCTTCCTGCACTTATTTGAGGTGAACAAGGGCAAAAATGATTTCTGGATGAAAAATACGTAATGAATTTATCAGGGAACCTAGACCAGGAGTGGCAAATAAACCCTGTCCTCGTGCTGCCTGATTTCAACGGAACAGGCTGTGGGAAGGGAAGGCCAGTGACCTCGGTTAATTTACATCTAGGCAATTCTTATTTTTCTATGGAAAACAAAACAAAACACCACTCCCACGCTGTCTGGATCTTCTCCAGGGCAGCAATCTGCTTTATCCCAGCAAATTTGCCGGGGTCTGTAGGTCAAGTCACATTCACAGGACACCGCACGAGCAGAAGGTCCCAGTAAGCGGTGGGAGAGTGCTGACTAGCCCTCTGAGCGTTCTGGGGTCAAGCACAAGAGACAATCACCCTGAGGCAACTTCTGCCACCCCACATCTCCAGATAGCACTGCAGGGCTTTCTGCACACCCTGGAGAAAAGACGTAGAATAAAACTGACCCATCCCTGGGGAAGAAAAGAAAAAAGCATTAAAAATACGCAGAGTGATTTTCTGCTTTGCAAGTGGAAATGAAATGAAATGGGAGTAAATTTTTGACTGTTTCTTCTGTTGCCAACATAAACAAGCACCCCAGAATCAGGGGAAGGCAAAGCCAGTGGTCTGCAGTTACAGCATGACACGGGGCAATGGCGACGGGACAGATTGCCATCGCACTGTGAGAAGTACAGAACATTGCGCTACTGGCCGCCGGGGCTCAGCGGAGAATTGCCACCACTCCGCTGCGTCATCAGGGCCAGGAAAGCCACCGATCCAGCAGCAAAAGTGTCACCTTGGACTCCACACGGGATGTGGCCAGGCCCTTGGTCCACAAGCCCGAGGAACAACCAGGACCTGTGTTAACCAACTGTTGAGTTACCCACCGTCGTTTCAGCAGAGCTGGAAGAACACATGAAATAACCCAAACAAAATCAGTGTTTGCATTGTAGATGTTCTAAAGTTTGAAATACTTGCAGTAGAATGGTTTAAACAGACTTGCAAATCCAGGCTGGTGTTACACTAATTACTCCAAACGAATTCACCAAACTGTGCAAACTGCTGAGTCTGTACTATAAAAACCTTCCGTAAATACCAGGCACTGGGATCCAAAACGCTTCGGCGCATCCCTGGAAGGCAGGATTATCCTCACAACTCTCAGCTCGCTGGCAGCTTAGAAGTAAAGAAACGTTACCGATATAAAACGACCGCTCGGAGAAGCACCGAGGGCTGGAACCGCCCCACTGCTGCCACCGGGAGCAGCCCTGCTTTGATCGAGCCGTGTACTTACGGGAAAAGCATTGTTCTTTCTGCAAACTTTTACAAATAAACAACAGATTTTAATACTTAAAAAAAGAAACCCTCTGCACCACAGCGTTTCGCAGTGCCCTGTGATTCGGGGTGTGAAGCTCGCTCCTGCAAAAGTCTGTGGGAACACGGCAGGACGTTACAGAACGCTACAAAGCATCATTTGTCAATGAGGAAACACACGGAAGTGGCCTAATTGCTGAGCAGACAACTCTGAATAAAAGCAAAAGGACTAAAAAAATCCCCAGAATGCTAAACTTAGCCCTCGCAGACAAGAAGCACCGGCATATGCTGTCACACAGCTTCACTGCCACTCAGCAGTCACAGGGATCAACAAGCCCTTGTCAGGAATTGTTTCACTTAGCATGGATGATACTGCAGACATTAGATTAATTAAACTGATAAATCCCGAGCACGGAACAAAAGCATCCAAGACGGAGGAAGCAAGCCGAGTGAAAGATGGGAAGTGCTGCCAAGCTTTGTAAAGGTCCCACCAGCCCGGCGTGGCTGGCCAGCCTTGGATGCTAAAATAGAGAAATAAATAGGAGACAAAGAAAGTGTCAGGTAGCTGAGAGGACAAGAGGAAACAGCCTCAAGTTGTGTCAGGGGAGGTTTAGGCTGGACATGAGGAACAATTTCCTCCCCACAAGGGCTGTGAAGGGCTGTGCCAGGCTGGCCAGGGCAGTGGTGGAGTCCCCATCCCTGGAGGGGTTTCCAAGCCGTGGAGATGTGGTGCTGAGGGACACGGGTTAGTGGTGCCCTGGCAGGGCTGGGTTAATGGCTGGACTCAATGATCTTACAGGTCTTTTCCAACCAAAACGATTCTATGGTTCTAACAGCAGACACGGGGTATGTCTTGGTCCCGAGGCTGGCAGAGGACCACCAGCACTGTCCATCCAAAGCAGGGCTCACGTTGCCTGTCGTGGCCAGGTCTCTCTCCTGTGCAGGGATGAGGACCAGTTGCCCACAGCACTCCTCAGCACCCATCCCAGGGTGAAGGGTCAGCGGTGCAGGGACCCCCACCCCTGACCGTGTCCGCCCCGGTAAGGAGCCGCCAGAGCTCTGCATCCTCCTCCTTCACCTGCAATAGGGCATCTTCAGAAAAACGGTGCAATCAGCAGGCGCAATAAAGCAGTATCTTCAGGAATACTGAGAGGTAATGCAAAAAGTGAAAGAGCAACATGCAGAGATGTTTTTACGTGGATACTTTGCTGGTTGCAAGCCAGCAAACCGAGCACTCTCCGAAGGGAGAAGGTGCGTTGTAGTTCACTGGACACAGCATCCTCCCTGCCACTTGGAAGGTGGTTGCGTTCGGCACATTCCTGACAATCGCTAGTGACATTACTTTGGAAAATTAGCAGACCAGCAAAAAAGAGAAGTAATATCAGTTTCATCAGAGGAAACAGAAATGTAGGCAGATAAAAAAAGATAAATGTCCAGAATAAACCTGTGGAACTCACTGGCAATGGATATTACTGCGAGTGAAGACTGAAGAAGATTCAGAAGAATCCAGATATGTATCTGGGTACCGAGATGAAACTCATTCATGAAACTCATGGGCCTTATTTCATCTGGGTAGTATGGAACAGGATATAAACCCTTCTACATAATCACAGAAATCCACCGTGGATTTTTCCTATGGACAAAGGTTTCCATAATGAGGCTGGTTTTTTCTGTGCCTTCTGAAGCATCTGGACCTAGTAAATTATAGAAGAAAGAATAACAAAACAGATGGATTGTCAGTCTCATCTCGTAGATCAGTCCCTAAATATTTGAGTAATAAGATGAGACTTAACAGGGAAAAAATGAAAACTATTAAGCAAGGGGGAAAGCACATATTGAATAGGAAATGGAAACCTAGAAAGGCAGTAAACGCTGGAGACCTTGGGGCTGGATGGGACAGTAAATTAGAAATGGAAATGCAATCGAATTTGGCAGCGAAAAAGGTCAATGTAATTTGGAACTGTATGTGCCAAGGCTTCCCGTCACAGAGCAGGGAGGATAGAGCCTATTACCAGTTGTCTAGATTTAAGCAGCTTGAATAAGTTTCAAATAAATATCCAAACATTTGGATGCTTAACCAAATCAAGCCTCAAAACCCTTTTGGATTTTCGCTTTGATTTCTAACATCTTTATGTTTGGCCTCTTTTCTGAGAATTCAATCTGTTGTAAATGAATCTTTCAAGATAAGCATCTGCAGTTGCCAAGAGACTATTGTGTTAAGCCTGAGGATGATTTAGTGTCCTTGCAAACTGGGATTTTGGAATTAGAAAAAATTGCTTTGCTCTTGGTAGCAGATACATTTCAGATGCCCGAGAACACGGCTGTTCCTTCTCAGAACTTCTGATTGAGTTACTCCCCATCAAACCACAGCTATTTTACTTAAACAACGCTTTCTTCTGAGGCCCATTACCCCGGCCGTTGGGTAACACACACCAATAAATAAAGAGAATTCTCTAAAGGAGACACAAAACGCCCTGCAGTGCCCTCCCTGCTGCCATTTACTGATGGGTAACGCCATGAAAAGCACGGCCGAAGGACAAGATTTCCTGCACAGCTTTTCCTCTGAAACACAAGAATCTGACAGACCGAGTGGGGACTAAGCTTCAGAGCCATCAGCTGCCTCTAAAAATAAGTCTTACTAATATTTGATGCCCGTAAGTATTTAAATATTATGGTGCAGTGAACAGTAAGAATTATTTTGTCTTTGAACGTGCAGTTGCCGTGCTCTTTTTGTAACCAAAATTACATCTTTCAGCCCTCCATTATTGTTTGATGTAACTAAATCTTCCATGCCAAGGAATTTAAAATCACTTCAGCCTTGACACTCACCAGCAATTTTCTTTGAAGAAGGTGGAAATTTATTTGGCTTGACCTAATGATTGAACTAAGTAGGTTTTCTTCAAGCCATCTGCCAAGCTTGACATATTTACTTTGTGTGCTCTAAAGTTGCATTAGAAATGTTCCTTGTGAGTACAAACAGCTCAGGAAGCTTTTAAATGACTGTGCACTGTTGAGATAAATCCAGTGCTAAAACCCGGGTGTTTTTTTGAGAGCAGTCTTGAACCGGGCGGGAGGGACTTCCTACCACTTCCCTTGAAAGCTACAGAAATGCATTTTTCCTGCATTTCACTTAAAGGCTCAGAAGCAAATGCAGTCACTCAGAAAATGTAATCATCGGGAAACAGCGCGCTGCCTAACAGGAGGGAGAAAACGTCAAAAGTAACATTTATTGAAGAGTCCATTCAAAAATTCCAAGTCAGACAGGGACACTGAATGTAACACGCTCTGAAAGCCCGGGCAGGTTGGTGGAGCGAAGGCCTGATGCCCACATCTCCTCTCCTTGCCACACTGGCAGCAGAAGCTGGTGGTGCTCGCTGCAGCATCGCCCGGCGCAGGGTCTCTCCTGGCACTTCCCACGGCCCTTCTGCACTAACCTGCTTTTAGGGCTTTGTGCTGACTCAGACCTGGGGGTCTGCAGGAACCTGCGTCTGAGGTGAGGTCTTTGTCCTCCCCAGTGTCACCCAAGATGGCCCCGTGCGCTCGCAGCCCAGCAGCCAACGTCCTCCTGGGCTGCATCCCCAGCAGCGTGGGCAGCAGGGCAGGGAGGGGATCCTGCCCCTCTGCTGCGCTCTGGGAGACCCCCCTGCAGTGCTGGGGCAGCTCTGGAGTCCTCAGCACAGCAGAGACATGGACCTGCTGGAGCGGGGCCACAGGAGGCCCCAGCAATGATGGGAGGGCTGGAAGCCCTCTGCTGGGAGGCCAGGCTGGGAGAGGTGGGCTTCTTCAGCCTGGAGAAGAGAAGGCTCCAGGGAGACCTTCTGGTGGCCTTGCAGGACTTCAAGGGACCTGTCAGAAAGATGGAGAGGGACTTTTGAGCAGGGCCTGTTGGGACAGGACAAGGGGTGATGGGTTTAAACTAAAAGGAGTAGATGTGGCACTTTGGGACATGGTCTAGGGGTCAGGGAGATGTTAGACAAAGGTTGGACTCGATGATCCTAGAGGTCTTTTCCAGCCTAAATGATTCTACAATTCCATGGTTCTATAAAAGAGGGAGATTGAGACTAGAGAGAAGGAAGAGATTGTTGCTGCTGAGGGTGGTGAGAGCCTGGCGCAGGTTGCCCAGAGAGGTGGTGGCTGCCCCATCCCTGGCACCATTGCAGGTGAGGTTGGCCGGGGCTCTGAGCAACCTGCTCTAGTTGCAGATGTCCCTGCTCCCTGCAGGAGGGTTGGACTAGAGTATCTTTAAAGGTCACTTCCAACCCCAACCAGTCTATGATCCTACGGTTCTTTGATTCTAGGACCAGTGTCAGCACCATTGCCCTGTTCTCTTGCTGCTGCTCTGAAATAAAGCAGTGTTGCACCATGCAAACTCACACAGGAGAGTTCAAGTCAGAAACGGATTTACCAGAAGAGGTTTGAGCAGGAGGGAGAGCTGCAACTGCCCTAAAAATAGGTGGGATGGGCACTACAGCTTTCATGGGTGGCAAGCTTGTAAAGCTGCAGGAATGCTGGAGGGTTTTCCATGGTGACCCAGCAGGCTTTGAATGCGTGAGGTTCACGGTTTCCAAAGTCCCTTGAAGCTTCCACAGCCTGACTCCACAGCTGCAGTTCTTGCTCTTTCATCCACTCTGTAAGAAACTCACAATTATTTCTTGCTGGTCGAACTCTTTTAATTTTGCTGTTGTTCCTTTTGACCTACACTGCAGGTTAACTGAGCCCCGTACTATGTCTGTTGGATTCAGCAAAGCACGTAGCGGGTGAAAAAAGGGAGATTATTTTTAAAGACCAAAAAGGCCTGATGTTGCTAGTTATCCTCAGTCTTTAATTCTTGGTTATTACACCAATAAATTATAGGTTCAGATAAATGCACTCTTCTCTGGGTTCTTGGAAGATAGCAACAAAAACCTGAGAAATGTCTCATCTGCTCAGTACAATAATAAATGGAAATTCATATTTGGCATCAAACCACTGGAAAAGAACATGATGCTGAAGTGACTCTTGCTCAGAATGGCCCAAAGCGTTCGCCCTCATCCCGCGCTGGCCACGGAGACATCTAATGATGATGCTAGCACCATTTGCTGACTATTACAGAACAGTCTGAAGTACCTTAAATTGTCCCAAAATGCAACGGTTGTGCTATGATGTGGACACAATGGTCAGAAATAACGGAATTTTGCCACCAAGCTGTTCACAAGAACTCAGGGCAGCTCCCTCTGCTTCATCGGCAGAACAAAGCTTTGCTTCGTCCCCCAACTCGCACCTTGGATGGCTCCAGAGGTTCCTGCTCCCCGCACTGCGCGTGGGCACGTCCAGCACCGGCAGCTGCAAAGTTTATGTGAGAAGTCTGCCCGTCAAAAGTCCCAAGGAAGTCACAAGATTGAGCATTTGGTGGAAATCAGCATGAAGACACATCACAATGAGGACATCAATCTGAAAACCAAAAATCCAATTAAAGGCGAGTTTATCGCTCGATGGGGAGGGTTGACTAGAGCGTATTACAAGTTAATTTTTAAACAAGTGCCGTAAGAAACACCAGTTGCTACGCAGACACCGCAGACAGAAATCAGTGATCCACCTACTCCTAAACGAGTCGCCCCGTATCGTGCCGTTACAGCACTGGCGGGGCTGTGCTTGTGCGGCTGCTGCCGGCGAGCTGAGGAACACACACACAATAGATGGTTTGTAAGAACGGCTGCTTACACCAGGCTGGAAAACCTCCGCAAGGCAGCAGCAGTGATACAGCCGGTGATGGCATCGGAAGGAGCAAAAACAGTGACAATATGAAACTGGAAGGCCAGTTAGCAGCGGGCACGCAACTGGGATTTGAGAGGAGTGATTAATTGGAATTTATATTAGTTGGGGGAATCACAAGCCTATTTAAAACATGCTTATCATACACAAATGTGAAGTGCCATCTACTCCACGGTTACACACCGGGGTTCATAGTGGTGCCACAGAGACACGATGCAGCCATACTGGAGCATGCCCATCTGCTCTGGTATGGAAATCTCATTGAAGCACATGCTTTGGAAGTACAGCATATGGTTACCTTCAGTCAAAGAACAGCGATGCTGTAAAGCGAGCAGGAGCTCCATCCATAGCCCATATAATATATGCAGAGACAAATCCGCTGTGGTCCCAGTCCCCGTTCATTCAGTCAGAGGTTTCTGGAAGAGAAAAGCTGCAAGGTGTCTGCAGCGTGCGATGGAGCGCGCACCAACGCTCGCACACTGAACAAGCCATGCTGAATTTGGTGAGGATCAGCCCCAGAGTTTGTCCAAAGGCTGTGATGGGCAGGGATCCTTCCAATGCTAACATCTGCCTGGGGCAGCATGGGAGGAGAGCGAGTTGGAAACTTCCTCAGACCAAGTTCTGGCTGGTTTGAGCTCTCGCTCCACCCAAGATCTCTGTTTTAGATTCTCAGGCATCTCCATCATCAGGAGTTCAAGACATATTTACATCTTTCTTGTACAAGGTAGAATCATAGAACTGTTTTGGCTGGAAAAGACCTTTAAGATCATCAAGTCCAACACTACCCCACAGTGCCAGGGCACCACTAAACCACGTCCCTCAGCACCACAACTCCATGGCTTGGAAACCCCTCCAGGGATGGGGACTCCACCACTGCCCTGCCCAGCCCGGCACAGCCCTTCACAAGCTTTCCTTGCAGGAAAGACATATTTCCCCATGTCCAACCGAAACCTCCCCTGCTGCAACTTGAGGCCATTTCCTTTTGTCCTACTGCTTATTCCTTGGGAAAAGAGACCAAACTCCACCCGGCTCCAACCTCCTTCCAGGGAGTTGTGGAGAGCCAGAAGGTCTCCCCTGAGCCTCCTTTTCTCCAGGCTCAACACCCCCAGGTCCCTCAGCCGCTCCTCACCAGACTTGCGCTCTAGACCCTTCCCCAGCTTTGTTGCCCCAGTGCTCAGTCCAGGGGCCAATCCCTGCCCTGGTCCTGCTGGCCACACTGGTGCTGACACAAGCCAGGATGCTGGTGGCTTCCTTGGCCACCTGGGCACATGCTGGCTCATCTTCAGCCGCCTGTTGACCAACACCCCCAGGTCCCTTTCCGCTGGGCTGTTTCCAGCTGCTCCTCCCCAACGTCTGCTGAGCCCTTTTTGTTGCAGGGGCTCCTGCTCTTCCCTGATCTAGGAGGATGCTGCTTCTGAAGCAGCCTCACAGCACTCACTTCTACAGCAGTCCTGATGGGCCCCACCCGCACTACCCAGAGCAGGGCAGGTCCAGCTGGCTGGGCAGGAGCTGCTGTGTCCCGCATCACTCCCACACTGCTGCCAGGGGACTGGGATGGGGACCTGCGAGTGGGCTGCAAACCACCGACACCCACTGAGAGCATGAGTATCCAGGGAAAATGATTTATCAGGAATTCACCATCCACATGGGATCAAACTCGTACCCCTGCTTCTGCTAGGGCCCAGCTTCTCCAGACTCTGGCTCCAGCTCCAGAGCCCTTCCCCTTCTGCTGCTGGAATAATAAGGTTGGTTTTTTAAGGGACTGGCAGCAATTTTTTCACTGTTGCTTTCCATGCCAGGGCTGCTCTGCTGAGTATCAGCTACACATTGGTCCCGCAGTGACTGCTCCGAGCTCCTGTTCTGTGCTACTTTCACTCTCTGCTCCTCCTGCTCACACTCAAGTGGTCCTTGAGATACACAACACAGATCGTTCTCTCTCCAAGATTCCTGATGGCTGTGCAAGTTAATTAAAATAGAACTTCAAAGGCTTCTCATAACAGATTATAGTATCTTCAGTTTCATGACATCTGTTAAAATTTACAACCAAGGATGTCATTTTTGGTGAAAAACACGTTCTTTTATACTCAGCCCATTTATTTATGTATTTATTTAGTGACAGATCATCTCACTCGTAGGAAACGTGCAGGAGCAATCATTAATCATGCTTTTGTCATGAAGCAGCCTCCCCAGCAGTTCACTAGAAATCCACAGACAAGCTGTGGGTGTTCTGAGGACAGCTGGGACACCTCGCCAATAACACGGGGAACCACCTCATTTTTTCAAAGTCTACCAGAGATCTGGTCGAGGAAAGCAAAGACCTGGCGAAGGAGGCGCTGGAGTTATCTGGGATGTGCACAGCACTATGGACAAGAACGGAAAGAGAGGTAAAAGCAGCACTTCCAACGTACCAGAACCATTTCAGGCTGAATTAAATGGTGTTTTTCTGTCACTTGCACAGCTCAAAGGCTGTGTCACAGCAGCAGACTGACACATTCCTACTCGAGTGGGAATGAGTGATCTCAGCTACTGCGAGCCCCGTTTGACAGTGTTTCCATGCTCAAGACCATGCTTATTTTAGGAGACAGGTATTGTCCACCCCTTCCTGCCTGCAGCCCCATGCATGCCCCGAGTACGGTGGTGCCCTCCTTGGTGGCTTTGTCTGGGACATTGCCATGATGGTGCCTGTTGGGCATGGTGGAAGGTCATCATTCTTCCCCTCGTTTCTCCTAGCTCACCTCAGGAGACATCCACCTACAACACCAGCCCTTGATATGAGGGAACTGATCTTGTGTTCACTTGAGGATTTGTGTTTGTAGCACACCCCCCACCCCTGCCAGACACCACAGCAGGGAAAAGGAGAAGGAAAACTTCTGAAAAAAGGGACAAAAGGCAGAAGGTTGTGCTGAATGCTAAGATCTGATCTTACTCCAAGAGACACAAAGATATGTAGATTTAGACTAGAGAGAAGGAAGAGATTTTTGACGCTGAGGGTGGTGAGAGCCTGGCGCAGGTTGCCCAGAGAGGTGGTGGCTGCCCCATCCCTGGCACCATTGCAGGTGAGGTTGGCCGGGGCTCTGAGCAACCTGCTCTAGTTGCACATGTCCCTGCTCCCTGCAGGGGGGTTGGACTAGATGGCCTCGAAAGGTCCCTTCCGACTCAAACTATTCCTTGACTCTATGATCCTATAAAGATCCATGGCTGAGGATTTGCTGAACACCCACATGCCACGAGCATAACGACCTGTCCGGGGAGCTGGGTCAGACCCACATCACCACAGCCTAAGTGCTGCTTTTGTAACTTCACAGAGCATCCTCAAAGGCACCCCTCCACGTGTCATGCGCTTTGGCTCTGGGTCCCCACTGAGCACCCACCCTGCACATGCTCCCCGAGGCACATGAAGTCCACCTTCAGCTCTCCATCACAGCACAGCGAGAAAACGGCAAAGGTCATTAAAAAAAAACAGGTTTCAAGCTGAAAATAGGTTAGATCACCGCCACTCTCAAGTGCAAATATAGACAGCACCAGATTGTCCAGGCTATGTACTCCACCTCCATGCATCACAAAGCTCAGATGGCCTCCAACTAGCCAGATCTACTTGAAAAACATTATAAAAGCATAATTTTACATCAGCTATTTTTTGCTAAACTGGCTGGGATATTCACAGCCTCAAAATACTTTGAGCTCCTTGTAGATAAGGGATGTTTTGCATTAAGACATGGGGTGATTTGATACGTAGCTTTCCTCGACTATCTTTCCACGCTCTGCACAATGCTGCAAACGCAAGATACGCCAAGTAGCGCACAGCCACAGCAAGCTTTTGGAATCTCTCTAGAATACTACTGTGAAGTGAATTGTGACATCTTTTGAAGCAAAACCCTCTTGCAGAAATAAAGCGGACTCCTAAAGGATGGTGGTGTTACGTTAGTTCAGTGTGGCACAATAGTCTTTCCTAGAAAACAGCACTTAGCAAACCTTGTACTGGCTTTATCATATTAGAGAAGACAGAAATCCAATAAAATTCACACATTTTTGTAATCTGTTGCGAAGTGCAGCTACCTATGTGGTATCAGCATGGGTTAGAAACAAATATCTCAACATCTGGAAGTGTGTTGGAAGTGAACACTGCTGAACGTGAAGGAGTATCGTTGTCACGCTACAGCAACAACGCAGGTCTAGATCCCTCGTGATCTCCAGCCTGTCGAGATCTTAACATAAATGAGTGTGTGTCCCAACTCTCTATTGTCTTCATCAATCATTAGCACAAGGATCAACAAACAACGCATCTGTTGTGTAATTCTTACAAAACTCACTCCCGCTTGACACGTCCACATGACCCACTAGGTATGACGGACAGAGATACAACAGTGGTCATTGCTCAATCCATCCACCATCAACGACCTGCTTCTGTCTCACGTATGTTGTATTCTTCATGTAATACATAACTCATGTCATTCAGTGACATTCCCTTGTTGCACATACCCAGAGTAAGGAATTAAGAAGCAGGGCTCCCTCTTTTGAGAAGGTCTTTGCTACTTCCTCCCTCATCTGCAACATTCAGAACCAGCAACCTCTCCTATGGAACTGCTCACACGCTTTTTCAAAGTGCCTCTTCAACAATCAAACATATTGTTAGAGAATGACAATCTCCTAATGCAACCTGATGGGGCAAAGAACCTTGCTGAGGCAGTGCCCCGAGAGCGCCAAAACTCGCAGCATCACCCAAGCGTACGTTACTTTGTTTTCCAGTTTGCCCCTAATGAACTCAACCCAAAGTGAAACTGTGAATTCAGGGCTTTCATTCTGTTTCCTTGTACAATTAGCTTTTATCACACCTACCAAAAAAGGTCCATGCATTGGTAAATGAAGAAATGTGTCATGAGGATGAGATGCCTTGGTGAAAAGCCAGTCATTAAAGGCAGGTGGTACATCTACTGAACCACAACTGCCTTGGTAGTGGGAGCAAGCTGGAGCATAGGAGGTTCCACATAAACATAAGGAAAAACTTTTTCACTGTGAGGGTGACAGAGCACTGGAACAAGCTGTCCAGAGAGGTTGTGGAGTCTCCTTCTCTGGAGAGATTCAAGACCCGCCGGGATGTGTTCCTGTGTGACCTGCTCTAGGTGATCCTGCTCCGGCAGGCGGGTTGGACTTCATCTTTCGAGGTCCCTCCCAACTCCTAACATTCTGTGATTCTGTGGTGCAAGGCTGGCCAGGACACCCTCACCTTCACCTTCTTCCTTCAGCAAAGTGCCTCTGGGGTCAGGGGGACCCGTTCACACCACCACGTTCTGTAGAGTCAAACCATCATCTCTGCAGTCCGGGGCAAAATATATCCGAATCAGAGGGCATCTGCAGCAATGCTATCGGACGTGACAAGGCAAGTACGAGCTGGGTCTAATAGCAAAAGACTTTTTGACTTTTTAAGATGTTCAATTGAACATTTAAAAGGTTTAGTCTCATATCAGGTCTGGAAAGCACCCTGGGGGCAGGCTTAAGTAACTACGCCATTAGGCAGGGAGCTGCAAATTGCCTATTAACTCTGACTGAAACTGTAAAATTGCTTTTCACAATGCAAATTAATGTAAATAAGAACAATTGGTTACACATATCACAGACTATCAAACTGACGACAGATGATGCATACTGTTTTTCCCCCCCCCGAATTAGCATTGCTTTAAAGTTAAATTTAGTGTGTGTTTAAGAGGTCTGGATGTTGAGATGATAAATTCCACCAGCGCATCACAAGCAGCGTGCGCACCAGGACGTACGTCCTCTATTAGATGAAATATAAACCTCTTCTTAGGCGAGTCACTGATACTTTCTTTCAGCCTAACAGAAGTACCACAGAGCAAGCCATTTACTCCGCAACATCGGCAGCCATGTCTTAGCCTCATTGAGAAGAGTGAGATTATGAATCAGCTCTAAAGCCACTAGGAGGGAAGGAGAAAAGCTGCGCGTGGTAAAAGCATCAACAGATGATCAAAGTTGGTGCCGAGCCTTCGGGCTCCAGCCCGTCATGAGCGGGAGCAGCCGTCGGCAGGAGCCAACACCATTATCACCAGGAGCTTTGATTTGGCATCATAATATTGAAATTAGTTTCCCAAAGATGGAACACAATGTAAATCACAAAGGTCCCTTTCTTTGCCTCATCTTAGGTTAAATGGAGTCACCATACACAAGCACAACCAACTTGAGTCTGGCCAGACTCTTGTCAGTGCCAGTGACAGGACAAGGGCCAACAGGCACCAACTGGAACCCAGGAGGTTCCATGGGAGCAGGAGGAGAAACTTGTTTGGTGTGAGGGCGTCGGAGCCTGGCCCAGGCTGCCCAGAGAGGTTGTGGAGTCTCCTTCTCTGGAGAGATTCCAAAGGTGCCTGGATGCGACCCTCGGCACCCTGCTCTGGGTGAGCTGCTGGAGCAGGGGGGTTGGATGCAATGATCTCCAGAGGTCTCTTCCAACCACAACCATGCTGAGATTCTGTAACTGCATGGGAAGAACAAGGTCTATGTCCAGTGATGAACACCTTCAGTGCTGGTCATCAACTTCTGTTCTGCAAATTCATGTTTCAGGAAAGTTCCTCCCTGACAGCAAGGAGCAGAGGCGCTACCGCCGTCAGACCAGAGTGTTCCTATTTAGTGGTGGTGAGGTGTTCTTATCAGAGAATTTGCTTATCGGTATTAACATATGTTATCTGAATTTTTACATTCCCATTAGCTACAGAAATAACTGTCATAAGTTTATTACAGACTCTGGCATAAATCAGATCTCCTGATAGCTCCCTGAGGATTACAGCTTACCTTGGGGAGGGATGTAAAGCTGGAAACGAGGCAGTGTCCTGCTGTGAGCCAGCACAGGACAGTTCTGGTCGGGGTGTCACCGCTCAGCTCAGTCCCTGCTCGGGGCCGGCACTCTCTGAAGGTCACGGCGCGTTCTCACAGACACTGTCTGATCCCAGCAGGGATCACGCTCCATGCTCAGAGTCACTGCCAAGGCTTGGGGGCTGCAGAAAGGCTCTGGCTTCTCCTTGCTCCTCTGCACACCAAGGTCCCTGCGAAAGCTTGTGCCCCATGTTGGGTGCAGTGAGTGAGAGGTGGCACCTGCGTGAGGAGCGGCCAGGACAGGGGACCCTAAACTGCCCAGCGAGGGATTCCAGCCCATGCACGGCATGGTCAGTGTAAGGCTGAGGGGTCACCAGGGTCAAGCTCTTCTTCAATGGCCAGTGTCCAAGGAGGACTCTGTCCGTTCTGCCTTTGATCCCGATCCGTGTGTTCTTGAATCCAGTTCCAGAATCCAGCTGCTGGATCCAGTTCCCATCTGCCGCTGAGTCCAGTCTGGGACTTCCCCAGTGCCTGCTCCACAGCACCAGTGGTGATGGTGACGTCATTGCCATCAGGGGGTCGGGTTCCATGTTGGTTTTGTATCTATTTGTATATATTCCATTTTACTGTTATTATTTCCATTAAAGCTGTTTTAGTTTTCTAACCGTGAAGTCTCTCTCCCTTGTTCCCTTTCTCCTCCCTCTGGAAGGAAGAGAGTTTCACAGAGAGCATCTGTCACCCATCTAGTGGCTGGCCCAGCCCTGACCCTCGACACTAACCACAGCTCTTGGTAACAGCCACCACTATCCCCACACACCAGAGGTGTTGTGCTGGCCGTGGTGCCACGTCTCCCCCAGGCACTGCCCTGCATGTGTGGGCACAAGGGGAGGCCAAGCCCTGAGGGTGGACAAGGGCAGCAGAAGGCTGCCCACAGACCACCCTGGGGTCCATGGCCATGGCCATGCCTGGCTTCCTCACAACATGGGGCAGAGGCCCCTCATAAAGAAATGCTGAGGCTGTCCTTTAGCAACACTTCAGAACTTCCAGGCTTCTGTTCTCTGGAAGAAAGCAGATGATGTCACAAGACCCATGAGGAAAATCAGCAGGGTTGGAAACTCAGCCCACATCCTGCACGGCCACGGACAAGGTGATGAACATCTTGATGCAGAGACTCCAGTAATTTCAAGCCATGTTCATCCCTTTCCTTCATTGTTGTGCTGCTGGGTTCTCAGCAGCATTCTCTTCTTTTCTCTTTTTCTATCATTATCCTCTGTTTTAAAGAACAGTATTTGGAAAAAGAGTCTGGTACAAGGTGCACAGGTCAAATAAACACCATGTTTGCTTATCTTTCAATGTATAAATTTTAAGGAAAAAAATAATTAGTCACAAGCTGGGACTGTTTTCTTTCAGCCCTGGGGACCTCGTAGTGGCACTAAGCTTTCTGCATCTCTCTCCCATTAACATATTGGTAGATATAGATTAATTAGACAAAAAGAACTTACACCAAATTTGAAAATGCTGACCTATATTTTAGGTTGCCCGTCTTGGTGTCCCCTGGGGTTTGTTCAGGTCTTGCTATGTTTGGCCTTGCTGAATGCATTAGGATCTTTCTGTGCTACTTCACTCACCATCTGGGACATAACGTGAAAAGATTTTAATCCTTGGATCAGCCAAGCACCCTTCTTTTCCTATAACATTATGGCTTCAATTGATATGTTACAGATAAAGGCTTCATTTAAATAAACTACAGCTCACAAGCATTCAACAAGAAGATAAAATGGCATCAACTACCCTTCAGGGTCAGTCCCCTGGAAAACCCTGGGAGCTTGGTGGTGACGAGCAGCAGGAACCCGCACAAAGGGGCACCAGGGAACCAGAGCAGCTCAGCTGCGAAGCCTCCCCACAGCCTTCCAGCAGCTTTCAAACAGCAGCATGTCTGTGACCTGTCTCTACCATACTGCCAGCAAGGCTTTCTCATCTCCTGCATCTTCCATGGGTTCATGGTTAAGGAGCTACACCTCCACTGGCCATCCCATCAGGCGCTGCTCCTGGAGCTCAGGGAGCTCCACTGTAGGTGAGGAAGGAGGTCTGAACACCACCTACTTCAACCACAGCCTCCAGCCCCATTACTGGCAGGGTCTCGGCCAGAAGCCAGTCTCACGGCCCTGCCTGACCCGTGTCAGCTGGTGGCATCAGCCTGTTCAGGTTCTCCCAGCCCTCACATGACTCGTGCTGGTACAACCAGCGCTCAGATCAGCTTCCGCAGAGGATGGAAAACGATCTTCCCTCCTTGCAGGGTCATTCTGTGTTCCTCCATGGAAAAATCCACAGCCCAGAAACTAAAACAAGTCTGGATCTGCAGCGTTTCCATTGCTCCAGGTCTCAGCCCCCTTTACAGTCAAGCAATAATTCAAGGGAAGCTGTTGTTGACTCTGTGTCTGACATATTTCTTTGATAACAGTGTTCAGCACATGCACCTGGTCGGAAAACCTGTATTACCTGACAACAAAGTATAAAATGAATTCTGAAAGCCACCAAATTTGAATGTTAAGAGGCTGCTTTCTAAGCCTCACGGCATTCCCTGTAAGCCACTAATGATAAAATACGAGACTTTATGATACGGCTCCTAACAGACACGGTTATTTATTAGGATTTCTGAAATGCTGGAAACAGCATCCCTATGCACATAAAATCATAGTGCTTTATTTTAATGCATTTTGTAAGTAAATTCTTAACAGATGGATGGAGCACCAGAAGGGCAGCACGAGGGAGTCAGCAGGTGGACAGAGGAGCCAAAAACGGGCTGGCACTGATCAGATTATCAAATCCAAATACCTTGAGACAAGCACAAGCTGCCCACAAAATAGCCTGGCACTGACCAGATAAGCAAGCGAAATAGCACGTAACTGCAGACCTTCCACGGCGTCTTCTCCAGACCCAGGGCTCCTTCCTGGGGGCCAAAGTGCTGCCACAGAGACGTCCGACAGCCGTCCCCACGGGCCCAAGGCCAAGGAGGCCGTGTGGTGGGACAGAAAGTGCTGGTGACAGCCAGGACTCGTGGCAGGAATTCGGTGCCTCACACGTAGGCATGAGCACGTGCCCGGTCTCCTTGGCACTCTTCCATGCACACACGTATGCGGGTGTCTCCAGAGCTCCCCTAAACGCTCTTGCCAGAACAAATCAGAGCAGAATTATCAGGCTGCCGTTCTGTTGTTGCAAATAATTCTTGTAATTTTGCCCAGATTTTAAAAAAAAATTTTTAGAACAGTTATAAAGCTCAAGAGCAGATATGCCTTTGTCTTCTCCTGCTTTCTGACATCACCTGTCCTGTTTCACTCCTGCACTGATTTCTCTGACTGTTCGTGCCCGGAGCGCAGCTCTTGTCCATGTCCGGCTGTGGTGGGGCTTCACCAAGGTCCATACCTACATCACCACGGGAAGGTACTTCCACCTTGGTCTGACGGGCTGGCCAGGACTCAGGTCTTCATTCCTGGACAGCTGAATGACTTCAAGTATGTTCCTGACCTTCAGCCTCCCCTCAGAACAACCAACTTTGGCACGTTTAGATGTTATTCCACATGCACGTTACGCCATGATTCACAGCAGGTCTCTCCACCACTTTTATTGCCTTCATTTCCCTACTGAAAAAAACAACTGTCATCTTCTCTGTAGCATGATCTTCAAAAATGGAGGGAATACCAACCCTGGCTGCAGACCAGCAGAGCTCTCGCCCACACGCTCAGCTCTTGCCACAGGTGCTGGCCTGTTGGACTCGGGGAGGGATTCAACGTGCAGAAGGCACAGCAACTGCTTACTGGGAAACAGAGACGGAAAATTCACAGTGCTCAGTGCTCAAAATAAGGAGACTCGAAACCTGCAGAAGAAATTGATCCTTCTAGGCCTCTTTTCCGCCACGATGATCGTAGGTGTTGATGCAACAATTACAGAAAAAGCCTCTCCATAACAACTTGTCGTATGTACGTCAGTAGTACCCCCGAACAGGAGCAGCCCGAGGGACAGTCAGTGTCTGCCATTCCACTTGTTACTGCACATCCTGGTATATGTCTCTTGATGGGCCCTTCTGCAGCTGAAAAGATTGTTTATGATGTTTTAGAGGAAAAGGAGCTTTGACAGGCGAAACCGCAATCCTAACCATAACTGAGGCTTCGGTTTCTTTCTCTCACCCTTGAAAATAATCATTTACTCAAAGCACATTTCCAGAGGTGGTTGTATCCAGGTTACACACCTGCAAACAGTCGAGGAGTTACGCTGGTCAGAAGAGAGGTTAGAGCCTCACATATTAAAACATAACTGGAACAACCTCGTGCTGTCGCACCAACATTCCCCGGATCAAACCCTGCCCGGTCCCTCGCTGTTCTGGCAGCAGCTGTGCGGTTTAGTATCATCTAGATGGGATTACTGCGACTCCTCGTGAGCGGCTCTGCCAGCGCTGCCACCACAGAAGCTGCGTTCTGTCCTCAACGCCACAGCTTCAACCGTCTCAGAGCGGGTCGGTCACGAGGCTTCACCACCAGATCCCCCCCCATCGCGGCACAACTGTCCTCTCCAGCTTTCCGAGCAGGAACGGGCTCGAGAATAAATCACTGAAGTGAATTTTCAGCTGCGTGCTACGATCATTAAGGTCTCATCTTGTGGTCCGGTGAGAACCATTAAATACACGTGAAGTCAGCTAAAGGCTGAGTGCCTTGTTTCATTAGCGCTTAACTATCGCTCACCATAAATCTCGGGCGAGGTGTTTTGGACAGTGTGCTGCACCCTTCTGCTCTGCAGATTTACTGCGCTCTCCCGGCTCCTTCTCCCACAGCCTCCTTCCTCTGTTTGCTTTATTTTGCTGTCTTAACCGAAAAACTTGCCTCCGCTGCCTAAAATGTAATTTTCAGCCACAATCTATTTAATGCTTTGAATGTGATCACAGCAGCGTTCTTTGAGTGACAATACAGATAAATAAATCAACACCTTTCTGCGGCTGCTGTAAGGACTGATTTTTCCCCTTGGCTGAGTTCTCTGCACATTCGTGCATTGACTGAATTCTCAGTGCACGGAGCACACGCTGGCTTCTGGATCCAGCACAGACACGTGTAAACCGAGTGTGCCCAACGAGCCAAAACAGTGCTGGTCAAGACTTCGGGAAACCTTGGAGCTTTTGGAAATGACTGTTGTGTGTGGTGGGCTCCCAACTTCTTCACCATGTCATTTCTCCGTATTTTGTCTTTTTTTTTAATGGAAGCCCTCAAAACAACTATTCCTTTCAAAAAATTTTGGCTGCACTCTTTGAGTCAGTGATGTTCCCACTAAATATGAAACATGAAACACAATCAAGTGGTACCGCCAGCCTAAACATAAAACAAAGGAGAACCCCAGATGCAGCTGAAGAACCAACAGGTCCTTCAGCATCCCACCACAACCAGAGTCCAGTGCAGAGTCCAGGGCTGTCATGGCAATCACGATGGAGAAAGGAGGCGAACGGAGCTGAGATTTGCAGGAGGCAATAATAAATGTTAATAAGTCAAGGAATAGTTGACTTCTGGTATAGTTGGAAAAAAACCACACAACTCCTACCTGAGAATGGGAAGAGAGGCTGGAAATGCTATTTGTTGTCACCGTTCATGGGGAAAATGGAAGTTCTAATGAAGATTTGAAGTCAGTCTCACTCCGCCATTAATTTCTACCGGCAGAAGGATGCCTCATGTCACTTTACTGCTGTTTAAGTGCTTTATTAGCACTCGGCTGAAACATTCAATACCCATTAATATCCAAACTTCACATATTTTGCTGCCTGAAGTTTTACCAGTCACCGAGGTTTAATCTACTGGAAAGCCTGAGGTAAAAAACAGCACTTTGCTGTCCTTGTCCTCAGGGACGTAACAGGAACAGATCCCAGACGTGCCACTGTGGCCATGCTGCAGCCAATGCTCAGCAGCCATGCAGCCACCACACTAAATGACATTAGCCAAGCCCGAGCTTATCAATACCAGAATAACCTCACGCTGAGGGTGACTGAGCGCTGAATGTCCAGAGAGGTTGTGGAGTCTCCTCTGGAGAGATCCCAAACCCACCTGGACGTGATCCTGGGCACCCTGCTCTGGGTGAGCTGCTGGAGCAGGGGGTTGTATGAGATGATCTCCAGAGGTCCCTTCCAACCCCCACAAGACGGTGACTGAAAATCCAGGGGAAAAGCTGTGACCAAAGACTACAGGCAGCAGCAAGGACAATATGAGAAGCACATGAAAACAGCACTTGGCTGGTGCTTAGCGTGGGGGAGGCTGGATGGCACGAAGCAAAAAGTGAATCGGTTGTGCTAGGTAAGATGCCAGGAGAAAGGTTCATCCTGGCACACGTGCTGGGCTTGCAGTGAAGCAGGGAAGATGTGCAGGAGGGCTGGAACATGTATCTTTGAGGTGACAAGCCTGTCACTCCTTCCAGCCTTAGAGATGTATCTGCTGGGAATCCAGCCAGGGATGCCATTAACGGACTGGAGTTCAACGTGTTAATAATGGACATGCTGGGGAAGCACCCCCTTCCAAAGAAAGAAAGAAAAATTAAAGCAAACCTCTGTAACCACTGTAAGGGCCCAAGTGCCCCAAAACTCAGCGTGAAACCAACTTCCAGGTACGTGCTGTCACCGCACTTCCGCACTTTGCAGCAGAGCATTGAAAAAACAAAAAGACTTTGTTTGCAATGTAAACGCCAGCGGCTTGAACACAGACTCCGCAGCAACCTGCGGGTGCGAGCAGAGCCTCTCCCGTGTCACCTCACCACGCTGGCCACGATCACCTCCACAGCCAGGCCACCCACGGGTGGCCAACACGGGCCAGGCAGGCGGCTGCTTGTTACAGAGCGAGGGCTTATGTGCAGGAGAGGACCTTTCCCAGGGAATGTGATTTCGTCGGATACCAGCACCAGTGCCCACCTAAAGCAGGTGGCTGTAAGTACTGGGGGGGCACAAATGCAGGTTTCACTTCACCACAGGACACTCACAGTACCCATCTCCTCGAGGCAAACTACGATTCAGTGGCTGCCTTCTGCCTAATGAGAGCCAGAACCCCCCCCCGTTCATCTGAGAACCTCAAAAACCCTTCTAGAAGGTGAAACTGGAGCATCTTTAAAAAGGTCTTTGCTGGCACATGCTGAACACAACCTGCAGAGAGAGGGGTGCATAGCTGGGTTTTGCTGCTGCTCAACCAGCACCTCAGTAGTGTTGGGGGGGAACATCAGGATTAGAAGGCAATCCAGAGTCATAGAATCATGGAATGGTTTAGGTGGGAAGGGACATTTAAAGGTCTAGGGCAACCCCCCTGCAGGGAGCAGGGACATGTGCAACTAGAGCAGGTTGCTCAGAGCCCCGGCCAACCTCACCTGCAATGGTGCCAGGGATGGGGCAGCCACCACCTCTCTGGGCA
>VZZY01017402.1:111615-155580 GCA_013400335.1 Eurystomus gularis
CGATGATGAGAGAAGCTGAACTAGCTGGCTTGGTTTATAGACAAGCCGTCAGTGGCAGGTTGCCACTCCCTGGTCTCACAGTTGCTCTCCCTTCTTACGTCCTATCACTCCCACCTGATATGGAGCATTTAAGCACGACACCAAAATCTCGGCTAGATAAATACACCTGCTCGCTCAGCCACCATCACAAAGATTCCCCGGGCTCCTCAGATAGCAATATCAGACAACGTCTTGGCATAATTCACAAACTTATGACAAAGATTCAATATTACACGCGTACAAATGAGCCTAGTAAAATAAAATAAAGGCTAACAAGCCACCTGCTTCATGACACGAATTTCCATAAATGCCATGAAATTTTATGCTCTCATAAAATAATGCAATGGAAAAAACTTCCATTATTTCACTGCAAGGGGCAAAAGCTTTCATGGCACTTGCAAGGACTTGTTCAGAGAAACACAAAAATAAGCACAGAAAAAACCTATCAGGAAGGAGGACACAGCAGCAGAATTCCCCAGAAAGCAGGCTGGTAGCTGAGGCTCAGCAGCCTGGCTTTGTGTGAGGGTGCTCCACCATCACAGGGTTTGCTCACAAGGTTTCTGGAACACAGGCTCCGTCATCCTCCCTCCTAACAAAAATTGGTGGCTTTTACCACCAAATTTATCCTACTCTGAGCAAGAGTCACGAATCACCCCTGTGAGGAAGAGAAGGAAAACAACAGGGATGCGTCTCTTCTGCAGATGGAGAAACTGCAGCCAAACTGGGGCACCATGGGGAGGGAAACCCAGCTGATGGTCCACTTCATAGATTTGTGGAATAATGAAATCACAGAACCATAGAATGGTTTGGGTTGGATCAACTAGTTCCAACCCCCCTGCCATGGCAGGGACACCTCCCACCAGACCGGGTTGCTCAGGGTTCCATCCAACCAGGTCACTTCCTCTCAGCACTAATTGTGACACCAGCACACTAGTGTGCTTTGTCCCCGTGTTCTGGATTGTTTGGGAATTTTCTGCTGAAACTTTTCTGCTCACAATGTCATGTACATGAGCAAAGGGAAACAGACAGATTTTGAAAAACTTAGGCTGCAGAAAAATAACAATTAAACAAAAAAGTTCAGTAATGTCCAATACCCTGTGCTGGGTACACGTGTTCAGGAGAGCACATTAATCTTTCATTTCCACATTATTTTTTAACTTCATTTCACATCTGTCTCAGCTACTTCATTCTCGTTCTTTGAGACCAAGACCAAAAAAGAAAACAAGGCTTGCATCTCAGAATTCTTTGCAGATCAGAAAATAGGGATGAAAGTGTTTTTCTTCTGGAAGCCACGCCAGTCCCCGTGCTCTGCTCCAGCAGTGCCAGCTGCTCTGGCTCCTTTGCTGCATGGCCCCAGTACCACAAAGCTCTCCTTGGCTCGTCGGTCACCTGCCAAACCCCAGACTCTCCAGACAAATGAACTTCCCTTTCACCAACACCACAAAACTCAAGCTGGGACCCACTCTTGGGTAGGACGTGGTCCATTTCATGAACCTCTCTGCATGGCAGGAGCAGAAAATCCACCCTGGGGCTGGTCACTTGGTGTCTGCAAGGGGCAACCACTGCCCAGCAACCGTGGAAGCTTCTGGAGGCCCCTCAGCTGCCTGCAGACATCAAGGACAGTCCCAGACAGGATGGAGGAATGGGGGCAAAAATGTGAGGGAATGTGGAATAACTGAGCAGCCAGGGAGTCACACCATTTACCCTGTTAATGTAAGTCATGTGTATCGAGCGCGCGTGTCATTGGTATTACAGAATCAAAGCACGCACGTACCAGGTACCACAGACCCTCTGAAGGACACTTTCTAACAGGAGGTCGCTACTGTAAACTTCTTGACTAGAGGTGCTTCAAGAAACACCACCAACAAAACCCCAGCTTGTTAGTCTTTACATTTTACTTAAGTTCCTACTGAAGGATCTGCTCCCACTGATTCCCTGAGGTCCATCAGAGCCCGTTCCCACAGTGAGTCACTGAAGGAGAGCCAAGGAACATTGTGCTCCTACCCCATGGGTAAGCAGGTGGCATCCCACATCGCTTTGCACACTTCGGAACTGAAGATCACATGCAGCAAATATCTGCCAGCTTTCCAAGCAGCCAAGGAGGGAAACAGGCAAGGAGTGAACTCGGTGTACACAAACAGCTGTGGTGTGTTTGGGGCTTTACCTAACATTTACATCCCAGCTCCCAGGATTCGGCGTCCTGTGTCAGCAGTAATGACTAGAACTATAGAATGTCATTAAAGAAATTCCTAATCAGTCTCTTAATTGAGGCTACCTGCTTCCCATTACCCAGAGACAAATTAAGCAGGTTAAAAGAGTTCCCAGCAAACATCTGCTGAAGCAAGTCAAAATGAATGATAAATAAACCCATGTTCCCTTTGGGGTTGACGTTTCTCCCATCTGTACCTCTCCACATGCCATCATTACCTGTCAGTCCAAAACAGCTTTGAAGTATATTGCCAGCCTCTCCCAGCATCTTCCCAACACCCTTCCAATCACAGGTGAGCATGAACCAAACGCTCTTTCCCCACGGGAACACCTTCACTTGTCCACTCGCAGGCAGTGAAATACCCCTGGGCCTGGCAGCACCGGCACCGGCGTCCACCCGCTCCTGCCTGGGTACGGTCTGCCGGGCAGCACACTGGTGTGGCCAGCAGGACCAGGGCAGGGATCGTCCCCCTGGACTCAGCACTGGGAAGGCCACCCCTCAAATTCTGGGTTCAGTTTTGGGCTCCTCACTCCATGAAGGACATTGGGGGGCTGGAGTGTGTCCAGAAATGGGCAATGAAGCTGGGGAAGGGCCTAGAGCACAGGTCTCTCAACAACTCCCTGAAAGGAGGTTGGAGCCAGGTGGGGTTGGGCTCTTCTCCCAAGGAACAAGTGACAGGACAAGAGGAAACAGCCTCAAGTTGCACCAGGGGAGGTTGAGGTTGGCCATGAGGAACAATTTCTTGCTGGCAAGGGCTGTGAAGGGCTGTGCCAGGCTGGGCAGGGCAGTGGTGGAGTCCCCACCCCTGGAGGAGTTTCCAAGTCATGGAGATGTGGTGCTGAGGGACATGGGTTAGTGGTGATCTGGCAGGGCTGGGTTAACAGTTGGACTTGATGATCTTAAAGTTCTCTTCCAACCGAAACAATTCTATTATTTGGTCAGGCCAGGAGCCTTACAAACACCAGGGGCAGGGAACTGCACCCCACCTTGCAATGCTCCTAGTCTGCAGGTGGTCCTTTCCTCTCCACCCCAGTGGTGAACACAACATGTGACACGCTGCAGATGTCCTGGTGGTCACCCGTGCTGCTCCCGGCACAGGCCGTATCCAGCAACGCAGGTGCTGGGGTCTGCATTGCCAGCTGGCTAGCTGCGGCCAGTAACATTTTTAAAGGAAAGTAGTAAAATCCCAATACCAGAGGCACTGAGAAAGCGCTGGTGACCCTCTGCACTGCCTGCTTGAATGCTGATTGCTACACTGGAGAAGTGGATGTCGTACACCATCTGGGCAGATCTCCAGAGTCATTTTCGAGGAAGGTATGTTCGGCACCGCCTGTACCGGGCACGGCTCCGCCTCGTCTCAGCGCCGCGTGCTCTGCGCGTTGGCTGGCGCCCAGGCAGAGAGCCACCATCCTCCTTCCCCCAGGGGCAGCTATCTCCCAACGCCAGGAAAACAGAGAGTCTCCTTGACACTGACAGACAGGTTGTCATGGAGCTATTTTTCTCTTTAGCAGAGCTGCAGAGCTCTGCCTGCCGGTCTGGCTCATGATGAATGGCCCAAGGTGTTCGTTTGCTCGCTCCCTTATTACACTGTCCACTAACATCCTTGTTCCCAGAACTCGCACTGCGATTGCTCTACAGCGCCTGGTTCCACACTCCCTCACAGGCAGCAGCTATTTTGACAGTAAGAAACTCAAAAGGGTGCCAAGATCAAAAACCTCCTACAACAGCTTCTCAGTCTAGCAGACAGCGACACAAATGACGTTCCCCAGCCCAGGAGGAACTTCTCCAGACCCCACCGAGCACCCGGCGCGCAACAGCTCTTATTGCCCTGCTGTTGCCCTCTTTGTCAGCTTTGAATGTGGTCCACAGAGCTGGCTGGAGCAGCTGGCCCAGGCTGAGCAGCCACCAGGAGATAAATGATCCACTCGGGAACCCATCACCATCATTCATCATGGCAGTATTTAAAGGCCTGACTTCTGATGGGTTTGGGGTATAAATACATGCCCACCATCACACAGACCTATTTTCAAACTACCTAGATGACCAGCTTAAATTGAAGTTGATTAAAATACTGATAATAGTATGAATTAAGCCTATTTCCAGAACAAACAAGCTCGGAGAAAATCCTGGTGGGCACCCAGCTGCACCCTTAGGAGCCTATCCTCCTTTAAATGGTGTCTCAGTGACAAGATGTCTGCCTGTGTTTAACGCCCGCAGACAAAAGCCCAGATAAAATTCCACAGAAGATGGCCAGGGAAAAGCTGCGCTGAAAATTGAGTTGCTTTAGTGACCACAAGCAAAGGCACTTGGAAGGTCACCACCATCTCTTGGCTGCCAGCCCACGGTCTGGTTCTGGAGCAGCGGAGCCCAGGCCCTGCGGCCACAAATGTCTCCAGAGCTTCTCTCTGCCAAACGAGGTGTATTTATTGTCCACAGAAACCAATAAACGGAATCTTATGGCCAGTTACTGCTGAAACAAGGTCATTTGCATCTCCCATCTATTACAGAATTTTGGCCTTTACACTTCAGTAACAGTTTTCACCTCCCTTTCATGTTTTACATGTGCAGATGGATTTGACACATGCCACCAAATGCCTTTTTGTGAATGTAGCTTTTGGGTTGGTTTTTTTTTCCTTTCAAACAAGAAAGCTGTTCTACAAAATCTAATGCCTGAGTTGTCTGTCCTCCAGCTTCATTGGTGCCAAGTCTCCATGCAAGAGCCATCAGGAAGCTTTCAACCACACACACTGAAGGCAGAGCTTTTCCATAGTAAATGCAGCAAAAATCCCACGGACGCCCCAGAAGTGGCGTGGCTGCCAGCGCCGGCACCAGTCCACGTGCTGATGAGTGCGGGCGTGAGGAAGAGCGGGAGCCTGAAGCCTGAGCTGCTGCTGTGCAGCAGGACCACGGCTGGGCAGGGCAGAGCCATCCTGGTGAGAGCACCCTCAGAACCTCTGCTTGCGTACCCTTGAGTGACTGGGCAGCAGGGACACGTTTATAGGTGCTGGGCACAGACCCCTCCCAGGGCTCCATCCCAAACCACCAATTTCACATCAGAGACCTTCCAATGAAAGGAATCTGCTTCTAGCACCTTGGCATCTGAACCAGAAATTACGGTTTTCAGTAATTGTCTTCCCTCAACACGTATGGCAATTCCCAGAGGATGAGAGGGTTTGCAAAACCAACACCTGTACAAATGAGGTCTTCAATCCACATTAGAAAAGTCCTCCTCGGCACTTTGCAGAATGCACCACGGGGCTGGTGCTCAAACCCCATGGAGCTGAGCTCGCACCTTCTGGTCCTGGGAGAACAGAGAGAGGAAAGCGCCGGGGAGATAAGGGGGTTTCACAGCTACCCCACCGCTCTGCAGAGCTTACTCAGGAGCCATTATTGATCTTCAGGTGATGGTGTGGACAATCCACTGCATTGAGCCAAGAACGCAGATGGGTGGCATTCTGCAGAGAGCAGTGGACCACACCCTGGAGGTGTGCTGCAGAAGTGCTCTGAGCACCCAAAGTCTCAGACTGAAAATACGCAAGGAACGGTGTTTTGGAGGCACTGCATGACCACACGTCACAAAGAAAATAAAGAGGGAAATACATTTTCCTTTTCTTTTGATCCACCACCAGCAGACTACTAGACTGAATTCCTGCCGCTGGCTGTAATCTCCTCTTTCTCCTCTTCCTGCACCTTTCATGTGCAAGCAGGCGTATTAGCTCACCTCAAACATGTCTCGGAGACATCCCAGCTTCTCCTGCACAGTTGAGACAGAAGATTTCCTGAAGTAAGAAGCTGCTAGGGCATATAAAACATGTCAAAATACTTAAGTGGCAGAAATTCCCTAGTTAGAGTCGCTCCTGGGTCTTATTATAGCCCCCATGTCTTGAGAGCTTTGTATTATCGTATTTCATAGAATATTGGATGAAAGGTGTCATCAGGAGAAACAGTGAGGAAAATGAGAATAACATCAGAAAAAAAAGAAAAGCGGGTAAGTTATCAGAAAACTTAGCTAGTTACAGATTTAAAGCATCGGTTTGGTTTAATTTCTATTGTTCTCCAGAGTCACAGGCCCTGGAGAGAGTCTCTGGTAACCAGCCAGTGAATGTGCCTTTGGAGGGTGGTTCAGAGCTGGAAACTCTCATCACAGGGCACTTCTACACCAACATTTTAGAAGTTTTCTACTCTTCATTGTCCGTATCACCACCTGCTCTATCAGGGCACTGTGTTGCAGAAGGAGGCTGCTTCACAGACCTCCGGCTGGAGACAGTCTACACTGAACATTGACAAACAAGCAAGGCCGGTGCAAAAAACTTACTCCTTCTTCTGATTCTGCTCCATCTTACGCCACACACAGCTACGAGCACTTGAGTATCTGACAGGAGCTCACAAAGAGCAGGAGAAGATTTGCACAAGTACTGATTGTTAGGTTCTCCAGAAAAAGATGAAAAAATTCTTGAAAAAAGCTTAGCTCCAAGTTTATCCAAGATATATATATATTTAGCCTTAACATGCATGAGACGGGAACAGCCTGATGGAGTTCCAGCACAACACAACAGTCGTCGCACCCACCACAGAATGGCAAAAGGGGCTTTGACTCCTTTTGGCCATCCCACTGGAATGGAACGGGCAGCCATGATGTATCTGCATCCACCACTTTCCATGGTTAAAAAAAGTTAATTGGAACTTCTGAAACAATAAGACATCCAATTTTTCAAATATGAGTCATCTTGTGTCTGAACTAGTCTCCTGAGGGTCATTTTCATAGTAAATTAATCTTTCTAATGTCAGACTTAAATTATCAGCAGTGACACCATGACCACAGTGTCAGCAGCAGCGATGGCCCTGCCGCAGATAGGCGTGGTAGTGACACTGATGATATTGAGTCTGACAACATTAAAAATTAGCTTAAAATTAAAATAACTCAAATGACATCAAACGCAACAGCAGCTCTTTCAGACCCTGACCATGTCCGCCTCCAGCTGCAAGCTCTGTTGCTTCCTTTTTCCCATCTGGAAATGATGGAGTTACCTCCACCAGCCCCCTCTGAACAGTCCTTGAGTGGAGCTTGTTGAAACAAGCTGGACAACCAGAGAAAAGCCACCTACTCCTGCTGCTCCCAGCCTGTGGAGAGACAAGAGATGCCACAACTATTGCCAGGACCTTTTAGGGAGGGAGGAGATGTACGGGTACCCAACCAGCTGACATCTCCCTGTTGGACATGTGTTGATCACATCACCTTCCAGTCCCTCAGCCAGGGAGGAGATGGGCCTTAACACTGCTAAAATCAAACAAGATTTTCTTTTAGCCCAACTTTAACCACTGAGAACTGCAGCAGGAGCTCCTGGGCTGTGTTCAGTTGTGAAGTTCTAAGAGGTCACAATGTGCAGTGGGAGTCAGGTAAATAAAATACAGCAAGGAACTGCTGTAACTATCCACCAGCCTTTGCCTCTGAGACCGCAGTTCTCTTTCCTGAGCCACTCGCCGGGTACATCCTGGAAGCAATTTTGTCTGCTGCCTGTTTGCAAGCAAGCAAGATAATATTTCATATTTTTCTTGGCAAGATGAACTTCAGAAATGGGTTCTAGCAAACATACTCTGGGATCTAAACCCTCATTTAGCATGCCATCGAAATTCTACAACATTTGACCAAAATTTTCTCTTTTGGCAAGCGCTCCTGCCAGGAAATTCATTAGCCAGGATTTGCAAAAAGTGAAGGAAAAAAATCAATATTAGCACAGGCAGAGCAAATTCATTTGCTGATTAATGCAGCTATTGGCTGTATTTTCTTTCACAGTCTCAGTTATCATTGGCAATATCCAGGATGCGGCAGCTGTTTAACCACACAACCTTTAGCATCACTTACAAACCAGGCTTAAATCCCGCCCAGGCTGCAGATTTCATTAAGCCTGGAGAGACTTTTGCTGAAGAATCCAACAGCAACGCTCATTAAAAAAATATGACAGTTAAAAATAAGATGTGTGATTTTTTCCCTACTTCCCATTTGACGGGCAGGCTGGATTTCCCCTCCTGCCCCGGCACCCGCCGCTCCCCACGGCCTCCGACACAGGCTCCCTTCGGCTCTCGTGTGGTGCACATTCGCCACTGCAACGGTTGGGTTTGATATTGGTTTTGTATCTATTTGTACATACCTCATTTTATTGTTATTATTGTCATTAAAGTGGTTTTAATTTGCTTTTCTAACCTCCTAAGCCCCTCTCTCTTGTTCCCTTTGGGAAGGGAGAGGAATTAGTAGAGAGCATCTGTCACTCATCTGGTGACCGGCCCAGCCCTGACCCTTGACATTTAACAGGCGCCTGCTGGCAAGGTTGGTGACACCAAGCCGGAGACTCCCTCCTCCAGCAGCCACCTGGACTGAAAAGGCAACGCCACAAAGAGAGGGGAAGAAGCACCACACGCATGCAGAAATATTCCCGAAAGTCACATTAAGCAGTGGAAACTCGTTCACGGCAGCACATGCCCTAGGGACAAAACACGAGCAAACTCAGCACCTCCCCACACCAATGTGCCCGTCCTCAAGAAGACCCCTGGCAAAAGCGAATCTAAATCTACAAGAGTTGTGACTCTAGAGCAGATTACTTAAACATCACTGTATCTTTGTGTGGAAGCTCTTACTCATAAGTAAGTACGAGTAACAACTCCCCTGTTGCCTTTAACTTAATTCTCTTACACTTTTCATTGCAGTAAACTGGATGCTTTCAGCCTTGTTAGGATTTGCAGGCACCGGGAACGGTCGGAGGGAGATGCTGCACCACTGTGGAGGCTGCGGACAACAGGCTTCTCTTGGCTTCGCTTTCCAAGCAAACCCCCAGCCTCCCTGAAACCAAGCCTGAAAAACGGCTGAGTAAGTCAAAGAAAAGCCACGTCAGTTCTGCCTAGCAACACCTATGCATTAAGTAATCTACATTAACTGTTAATTAGGACATTTTCCCTCAGTACCTCACCCAGATGGACGATTAGTACCACGAGGCTGAATGGCTTTCGGTAGGAAAGTGATAGACCTATAGGTACGCATTTTGTAAACTTCAGAAAAGCTCGACAATTTACATTTTGTTATTTTAAAAACCCCTCCCAGAGGTGCAATTTAACACCGCGTTCATAAATCTCACTCACAATTAAGACGCACATTTAAAGCCTGTAGATGAGAAGTCGACGCACGAAGCACAGCGCTGATAAGTCCGGGTGCCGCAGGTGCACTGAGCACCATTCTGGTAGGAGAAGCCATAGACCAGGTACCGGCCAGAGCCACCCGCAGCCCGCAGGCCATGCAGTAATGGCTTCATGATGATCGAATCATAGAATGTGTTGGGTTGGAAGGGACCTCCAGAGGGCATCTAGTCCAGTCCCCCTACAATAAGCAGGGACATCTCTAACTAAGTCAGGTTGCTCAGAGCCCCATCAAGCCTGACCTTGAATGACTCCAGGGATGGGGCTCAACCGTGACAGGCCTGCTTAAAACCATTCCCCCTTGTCCTGTCGCTACAGCCCCTTGAGAACAGATCTCCCCCTGCTTTCTTAGAGGCCCCTTTCAGGTACTGGAAGGTTGCTATAAGGTCCTCGCAGGGTCTGGGGAAGTGCCAGCAGCACAGTCATTGAAGAAGAGCTTGGCCCTGGTGACCCCTCAGCCTTACACTGACCATGCTGCACATGGGCTGGAATCCCTCGCTGGGCAGTTTGGGGTCCCCTGTCCTGGCCGCTCCTCACGCAGGTGCCACCTCTCACTCACTGCACCAAACGTGGGGCACAAGCTTTTGCAGGGACCTTGGTGTGCAGAGGAGCAAGGAGAAGCCAGAGCCCTTCTGCAGCCCCCAAGCCGTGGCAGTGACTCTGAGCATGGAGCGTGATCCCTGCTGGGATCAGACAGTGTCTGTGAGAACGCGCCGTGACCTTCAGAGAGTGCCGGCCCTGAGCAGGGACTGAGCTGAGCGGTGACACCCCGACCAGAACTGTCCTGTGCTGGCTCACAGCAGGACAGGAGGATTCACCTGAAGCATCACGAAGCAGCACAGCCTGCTCTCCTTCCAGCCAGAGACCTCCACAAGTCTTTGCCAGCCTCCCTCCGTGGGTGACCAAACACCCATTGTCACATCAGAAGCTCCTGAGACAGATGCACGCCCAGCAGAGCCCCAGAGCCAGCCCTGCCACTTAGCAACCACCATCACCCAACAATTACAAAACAATTTACGCAACAAAATAAATGAGGTTGGTAATTTGTTATCATTTTACTGCTTCGTAAGAGTGCTGAAGATTGTCAGTTGGGTGCCGCAGGAGAAATGACACACACTGGATCCCACGCGAGGACAGCGATTTTACCGAGAGGTTTGTGCAGTTCCACATCTGGCAGCTGTAGCGAGGAGGATGGAAACAGCAATGCAGGGGCCATCAGGGCCATCCTCAAAAGGGCACGTCACCCCTCTGAATGCACAGCATCACCCCTCTGAACGTGGTACCCTGGAGAGAGGGCCACAAGGAGCATGAAACCAGGCAGATACTGTTGGGCATCCATCATCCACACAGGCTCATCAGGCCCAGGAAGCAGATCGCCCAGATCACCCAGCACTTTCAGAGACAACGAGCAGAACTGGAACAAAATTCAATGTAGGAGTGAAATGTCTACAGGGAACTGCTGGAGAGAGTCCAGCAGAGGCTGCAAAGATGCTGAGGGGTCTGGGGCATCTCTGTGCCCAGGAAAGGCTGAGAGCCCTGGGGCTGCTGAGCTGCACAAGAGAAGCCTCAGAGGGGATCTGAGCAATGCTGAGCAAGAGCTCAAGGGCCCATGGGGGGCAAGAGGATGGGGCCAGACTCTTGTCAGTGGTGCCCAGTGACAGGACAAGGGGCAATGGGCACCAACTGGAACCCAGGAGGTTCCATATGAGCAGGAGGAGAAACTTGTTTGGTGTGAGGGTGTGGGAGCCTGGCCCAGGCTGCGCAGAGAGGTTGTGGAGTCTCCTTCTCTGGAGAGATTCCAAACCTGCCTGGACATGATCCTGGGGCCCCTGCTCTGGGTGAGCTGCTGGAGCAGGGGGGTTGGAAGAGATGATCTCCAGAGGTCCCTTCCAACCCCCACCGTGCTGGGATTCCAGGATTCTGTGAAATCTTGGCACACTGGGAGAATGCTGGGCCTGAAGAGAGCGAGGCAAAACACGACCATTGCACAAGTCCAGAAAGCAGTAGCAGAGGAGCTGTCTGTCTGAAACAAAAACATCAGTGGCTCCAGACATGTATTCTTTATTAAGGTTTCTCCTTCGTAAAGGGCTTTGGTTCAGGGTGATCTCACACTCTGAGGCAGGACTTCCCTCACTTCCTCCATCCTGCCAAGTACAAAGCACCGTTTATGAATTATTGAGCTCTTCATTTGCTGCGCGCACTCCAGGTAATGGCAAGGCTGCGTGTTAAGAGGACAACCTGCCGATTATTCAATTTTCGTGTGCTTTAATAACGTGGCACATCGAGTATACACACATCAACAGCACACTGAAAAAAAAGCCCTGTTTGCTTTAGACTCAAACATTATGCAAAGCACAGAAATTATTGCAAAAAGGGCTTCCCCCCCATTTGTTAGCAGGTTCAATTATTGTGCCACTTAACCTGACTATTTTAATGTTCATCTCCTTCTCACTCCACATGAAAGCTTTAGTACCAGCACTATAATCATTTAAAAATAAGCTGAAGCCTTAGACTGCTGAAGTTTTGGTTTTAGAGCTGAAGTGGAGGTGCAGAGCAAGAATTACTGAATCCGAGGAAAGTTGGCACGTACTGTGCCTGCTGTTGGAAACATCTCCAGTGCCACTGCAGGGAAGAAATTAAACAACCCCTGGGATTAATTAAAGGCAGAATTACAGATATAGCTCTCAGGATGCCAGCAGGAAAGAGAGGGGTCCAGCGGTCACCAGTGTCCTGTGCAGATCAATCAGGGGCTGTGTTTTATCATCAGATACTGTTTGATAATGAAATCTGGGATCAGCAGCTCTTTGCTAACACTAGTTTGGAAGGGCCTCTACAGCTTGGTTCTACAAAAAAAACAACCACGTGCAAGAAGTTCATGAAGCTCATGAAGGCAGCATCACAATTTCAATACACCTTTGTGACTTCCTTGCTGCTCTTTGATTCTCCTACAGACTTCATTCTCCCCGACCTTTAAAGAGGCGTTTAACAAAGTGCACTCCAGGAAAACCATCAGGAGGGTGCCCAAGGACATGACTAATTGTTGAGGTGTAGAAACACTGTTGAATTCAGGGGGCTGCTCATGTCTGTGGTGCCAGCCGTGCGTGCCGGAATCCAGCTGGATCGCAGCTGGCACACTGGGAATCGCTGGGAATCGCGCTCCTGGAGCAGGAAGTGCTTTAGGAGCTGCCCAAGCCTGAGGAGGGACTGCAGCCTTTGCTGCAACACGGGAAAGGGTGAAAGCTCTCCTCTAAATTTGGAAGGGAAATGTATTCAACAAGATACTGGAGAGCAGCCCTGGGGAAAGGGACTTGGGAGTGCTGGTGGATGAAAAACTGGAGATGAGCCACCAGCGTGCAAAGGCAGCCCAGAAGGCCAATCCCATCCTGGGCTGCATCAAGAGAACTGTGGCCAGCAGATCAAGAGAGGTGATTCTGCCCCTCCACTCTGCCCTGGTGAGACTTCACCTGGAGTATTGTGTCCAGTTCTGGAGCCCCCAGCACAAGAAAGATGTGGACGTATTGGAGCGTGTCCAGAGGAGAGCCACCACAATGATCAGGGGAATGGAGCATCTCTCATATGAAGACAGGCTGAGGGAGTTGGGGCTGTTCAGCCTGGAGAAGAGAAGGTTCCGGGGGGACCTTCTCCTGACCTTCCAGTACCTGAAGGGGCCTACAGGAAGGCAGGGGAAGGTCTGTTCACAAGGGTTTGTAGTGATAGGACAAGGAGGAATGGTTTTAAGCTAGGAAAAGAGAGATTGAGGTTGGATATTAGAAAAAAGTTCTTTAATGTGAGGGTCACAGAGCACTGGAACGGGCTGCCCAGAGAGGTGGTGGAGGCCCCATCCCTGGAGACATTCAAGGTCAGGCTCGATGAGGCTCTGAGCAACCTGCCCTAGGTAGATGTTCCTGCTTGTGTAGGGAGGTTGGACTAGATGACCTCTAGAGGTCCCTTCCAGCCTGAAACATTCTATGATTCTATATATAAAGATGCCGCCGAGAGTTAGTAAAACTATTAATACAAAATAAAACCATTCCGTACACTTACTCAATCACACTCCACCATTTATCTGTCTTTACGTACGTAGAAAGATCGGCTTTCACTGGTGAGAGGCTTCGCTTTTTGAGAGAGTAACAGAGTGAGTGAATTGATAAGTAATGAAAGCATTAACTGTCATATAAAGATTATGACTCTGGTGCTCAGTACTGCAATTAAATTTAATGTTTGTTTCTCTGTCTCTGTGAATAACGATAAGATTTCCCTCGTGAATATCTAAGCAGCTGAGTGATAACACCAGGACAAGGGCTCTGGGCAGCCAGCGCGATTCATTACTAACCAGCTCGTCCAAACCAAGTTTTGCAATTGCCTTACCTCGAGCGCCAAGTGAGAAGAGAATATTTAGATGTCATTACCTACACCATAAACAAGCACAAAACTATCCCCAAACCAGGCCATCCACAAAATAAAAAAAATAAGAACCCATTTGCATAGCGCTGAGCTGCGAAGATGAATTCATTCTTTGTGTGGTTCTCCATGTGACACGGGAATGATCACACTCGGGTAGGAATTTACGGTTCTCATTTCGGGATAAAACAGCCAGGAAGGCACCAGTAACAACCGAGGATCAATCAAATTCAGAAACGCTTGCTGAAAAAAGAACAATTGAGAAACAGAAAAGTTGTCACTTACTTACAACAAATGGCTCTTGAGGGAGAGTCATTACTTCTGAAATATGTTGACTGTTGCCTAATTAACCAGAGGAAAACGTTCTGGTGGCTGGCCTCCCCGGCCCCCTAACCCCACCGCTGCTCGTTAGAGCGGTGCTGCTTTAGAGCACCGTGCGCGCTCCTACAGAAGAGTCCAACAACATCCAGTAAACCCCCCCTTTCAGAGACAACGAGCATCTCGAGGAGCAGAACGTGAACGCTTCAGGGCCGTGTAACTGGCCCACTCATTTCCTGCGGATGGTTTCTCTCGCTCAGATTGGGATTTTGGTGGAATACATTACTCACTGCTTTCTCCTCTTCCCGGACCATGGAATGTCTGGGTGACACAATCACTCTTCAGTAACGACCACCATGATCAGCCCATCCTCTGCTCATCCAAACCGAGCTTCACCACCCCACGCAACAATGCCATGACAACCCTGCTGCAGCTGGTGCTAACGAGAAATTAGTGATGCCCTAGTGATAGGAAGATGAACTGATTTAAATCTGGTCAGCTCTAATTGCACTGGGCTAATCACCGCGCTCATCCTCCCAGCAAAGCTGGAGTTCCTGTCAGGCTTTCCACACACCCATTCTTCAGCTCTGCCATGTCCAGCAGACACCAGGTCCCAGCGTGCTGGGTGGCTCTGGAAGCCCAACAGCCATAATGTTATTCCTGTCGGGCTTTCCCAGTCCAAGCTTCTCACCTCCCCTTCTGATCCTTTTCAGCAGGACATGCATCCCTGTTCCTCCAGCTCTAGAGCAGCAAACCGCCCCGTTGCTCATGACGCAGCTCAGCACCACAAAGCCTATCGCATGTGTGGAACATCCTCCTCGATCACCCGACCTCTGGGTGATCTGAACTTATTTAACGTCCCCAGGAGATCCCGCTAGTCAAGGTGGTACGATACATGATATACGGGATGTGACTGATGTTAAGCTGACTACAAGGTAATTAGATGCTAATGTCACCATTGTGTCAGGATGACATGAATGTCACCATCTAACACATCTGTGTAATTTCTGAGTGACTACAGTGTCACCTTGAAGCTTGTTGAAGGCGCGCTGATGGTGGTGATGGTGACACGACGGCAGCGTTGCCCCCCGCGCAGGGTGTGC
This sequence comes from Eurystomus gularis, assembly GCA_013400335.1. Classification (NCBI taxonomy): domain Eukaryota; kingdom Metazoa; phylum Chordata; class Aves; order Coraciiformes; family Coraciidae; genus Eurystomus; species Eurystomus gularis. Next base: position 126,871 of record VZZY01017402.1, read on the forward strand.
CGTTTGGGTGCAGGCAGACGTGACAGTCGCTGCGGTGGCACAATGCTCGTTCCCCTACAGTCGTCAAAAAGCCTACAGCCAAAGCAAAGCTGGCAACAAAAATGAACCGAAATGACTTTCTTCACTCTCCGCTCAGCTCCCACCCAAACTCCTCCCTCGTGTGCTCTCATGCACTTGGAAACTCTCCATTTTCTCCCTTCTCCAAGGCTTAGATGTGGTAATCCTGAGCTTATGACCGCAGCCCATGCAATGCCCAGAAGGCAGATGGAGAGTAGGCAGATTTTGGTGGCTTTTCCCTTCTTTTCTCTCTTTTCAGCCCATAGGAACATGCTGTCCCACACCAGCTAGGACACACAGATGCAGCCCTCAGGGGGTGATCCTGGCTGATGCCCCGCACTCCTCGTGCACATGTCCCCATCCCAAGTGCTGGGTCAGGCGGGAGCTCGGCCCAAAGCGCTCAGGGGTGGATGTGGGGCCCACTGCTCCATGTCAGCTCGTGGATCTGCAGGCCTGGCCACTTACTAACGCCCATGTGCCAGCAACACGCTGCTGCTAGGGGACAGAATTAGGAAAAAAACCCTCTGAATCTACCACTTTGGAGGAATGATTGATGAGAAGTTGTGGAAATCCTTATTCTCTGGGAATCTGAAGACGAATATTTTTTATCAAGAAAAGGAAGGACTGAGGAGGGAAGAAAGAAGGTGCTTGAGGACCACCAACAAATCAAGTGGTACATGTCATGTAGAATGTTTTGATGGATTAACGTAACCAGAGCTGCACTTCACTAAACTGCGCCTCTCTCCCCCATTTTTTTCAACTCAGTAATCGAACTCTAACCAGGTATTAATCATAATGTTATATATAGGACAAGAAATTCCATCCCTTTAAAACGTACAAGATTCCCATTTCTTCTCATACGGAAGCCACAATATTTACAGTGATCCATGAAAGAAAAGCATTCCTGAAGTGAACTGAGAAAGCATTACTCGGGTATTACAGAAATATTCAAAGTGACTCACTCCCCCTCGCCTTTCCTTTGCTAATTAGAACAAGGGGTAATGGCTTTAAACTGGAAGAGGAGAGATTTTTATTAGATTTAAGGAAGAAGTCCTTCACTCTGAGGGTGCTGAGACACTGGCACAGGTTGCCCAGGGAAGCTGTGGATGCTCCATCCCTGGAGGTGTTCAAGGCCAGGTTGGACGGGGCCTTGATCAACCTGGTCTAGTGGGAGGTGTCCCTGCCATGGCAGGGGGGGTGGAACTAGATGATCTTGAAGGTCCCTCCCAACCCAAACCATTCTAGGATTCTATGGTAATTACACATGTGTGTCTCCTCCCACTGCCCACCTCCTCCTGCTGGACCAGCCTCCTTCCTCTCACCTTGATCAGACCCTTCTCCGCAGCCTTGCAGGAGAAAGAGATGCTAGGAGAAAGGTTGGACTTGATGACCCTGGAGGTCCTTTCCAACCATAACGATTCTGTGATTCTGTGATTCTGAGAGAGGCCTGTGAGAACATCCTTTGGTGGACGTATTTCAGTCCCCAGACAGGTGAGAACATAAAGCCTGGCCTGGAACATCTTAATTAATGTGTAACGGAAGAATGAGGGCACAATCACAGAATCACAGAATGGCAGGGGTTGGAAGGGACCTCTGGAGATCATCTCTGGAGAACCTCTCCTACAGCAGGGTCACCCAGAGCAGGCTGCCAAGGATCACTCCAGGCGATACAATGAGAGGGTGGAGGAGAGTCCAGCACCCACCACACACACATCTCCTCCGCTCTTATGAGATCTGATATGTAAAAACTGTTCTTCTCTGCACCACAAAACAGAATTTATTTTAATCTCTGTTGGATCTTATCAGACATGCTGTACCTATCAGCTCTTTGACACAACAAAATCAAAGAAAACACTCAAAATAAAAGGTGATGGACACAAAATGAAAAAGAAAGAGCTTATATATAAAAATATTATGAACTTAAAATACACAATTGTATTTCAGAACCCTCCCTTTTTTTTAAAAATGTTGTTGCAGCCAGATGTCCAACTCAGAACAGGGGTGATCAGGAGAAGCCCCTTTGCCCACAGTAAAACCACTCCTACCTATCCTGGCCTTGAATTTAATCGAGAAGTCAATATTGGCCTTTGCATTTTAATTGCTTTCTGAAGATTCTCTTAGTATGGGGGCATTTAGAAGCGCAGACAACCTAGGTCCTGAAAAACACATTTCCCTGTGGTTTGTGAGATCCAGGCACGTTCGTCTGAAGCTTAAAGGCCTTGTACTGGGAACTCCACAGAAAGCCCGATATTGGAAGTTAAGCTTACAAGGCACCAAAACATGGAATACTAACTAGAAGAAAATGAACTCTTTCTCTTTTTTTCTTTCAGTTGTGCTGTGCGGGCAGCCAGGCCATGGCTGGGCCAGAGGAACCAGAGTCATCGTGCCCAGGCAGCGTGCCCAGCAGGAGCCACGGCAGGACAATAGCCCAGCCCCAGGCGAGGGGACCATCCAGCAAGGACTAGTGGGGATTGAGGGTATCCTCCATAAGTATGTAGATGACACCAAGTTGGGCGGGAGTGTTCATCTGCTTGTGGGTTGGGGAGGCTCTACAGAGGGACCTGGATAGGAGGAACCAATGCACTGAAGGTCAACAGGATGAGGTTCAACAAGGCCAAGTGCTGGGTCCTGCAGCACCCCACACAACACTACAGGCTTGGGGAAGAGTGGTTGGAAACAGCCTGGTGGAAAAGGACTTGGGGGTGTTGGTCAACAGCCAGCTGGAGATGAGCCAGCATGTGCACAGGTGGCCAAGAAGGTCACCAGCATCCTGGCTTGGATCAGCACTACTGTGGCCAGCAGGACCCAGGCAGGGATTGTCTCCCTGGACTGGGCACTGGGAAGGCCACACCTTTAATCCTGGGGTCAGGTTTGGGCCTCTCACTCTAAGAAGGACATTGAGGGGCTGGAGCGTGTCCAGAGAAGGGCAACAAAGCTGGGGAAGGGGCTAGAACACAAGTCTGTTGAGGAGCGGCTGAGGGACCTGCAGTTCTTCAGCCTAGAGGAAAGGAGGCTCAGGGGACACCATCTTGCTCTCAACAGCTCCCTGAAAGGAGGTTGGAGCCAGGTTGGGGTTGGGCTCTTCTCCCAAGGAACAAGTGACAGGACAAGAGGAAACAGCCTCAAGTTGCACCAGGGGAAGTTTAGGCTGGACATGAGGAACAATTTCCTCCTGGCAAGGGCTGTGAAGGGCTGTGCCAGGCTGGGCAGGGCAGTGGTGGAGTCCCCATCCCTGGAGGGGTTTCCAAGCCATGGAGATGTGGTGCTGAGGGACACGGGTAAGTGGTGCCCTGGCAGTGCTGGGGGGATGGTTGGACTTGATGATCTTAAAGATCTTTTCCAACCAAAACAATTCCATGATTCTACAGCCACAGTGGGCCTGGTGGGGCTGAGCTGACACCAGCCACTCCCATTTAGGTCCTGGCGGACACAAAATGGCCAGATCAGCCACATCTGCTAGCTTCTCTGAAAGTCCCTCAGCTCCATAGGATGCGGCCTGTGCCAGTAAAGAGCATTTCTACACGCAAGTGGCCGGTTTGGTGCATAATTGCCCCTTTCTAGTCATTCTCAGTTGGAGCTTCTGAGTGCTGGGCATGTTCAGAGGCTTGACACTAAAACATGCAGAGCGGTGCATTAAGGCATCAAAAAGGGTAACTTAAAAGTCATTGCCATGGCTACATGACAACTTATTTTGCAGTATAATACGGTTTATGAAATATGTATGATCCTATTTAATATATACCATTTGGTTTTAGCATTTCTTTTCTGATAATAGCCTTTTAATGATAACCACGGTCTTTTAATGATCGTAATAATTAGACTCTTATAAATCAACATGTTTTATGTTAAATATGCTGAAATCCTTTAAAAATATTTATTTTTCCCTGCACTTTAGAAGCTGCCTTGCTCTTTCGCGGTGCCTGGAATCTGTTCAGAGACATATTCAAAAGTCTTCCCGGCGCCTCATTTCCTTCCCCGGCTGTGAAGGGCTCCTCACACCTATTTCTGCTTCCTTAAGGGCGTGATAGAGAGGGCAAAATCTCGCATCCATTGTTCGCAGCTAAAACTCCAGCAATCACATTCTTCATCTTTTCATTAACCGGGAACCATTACAGGACTCAACCTTGGCAATGAACTTGTAAACAAGGGCTCAGAACAACAACAACAAGCCACTTCAGAAGCACCCTACCCTGTCTGCTGAAGACACCGCCTGCTCTCAGGAGCCGAGACAACCAATAATATTTCTTTACAGACTTCACTTTTTTTCTTTTAGAGTTAATATAAGACAGATAAGTACCTTATCACTTCCCCATTCTTTGAAAAACCCACGTTTCAGTCTTTCTTGTTAAAAAATATTGACAGCTTTCAGCCAGGCAATCTATCCAGGAGGGAGATCTCATCATCCGTTGGATTGTGCTGTGCCCCGTGTTACACGGGAGGTTTAATTATACATCTAACAGTTACTCACCCGTTTTGACATAGTTTCATTAGAGTTTTATTAAAGACCGGGCTAGGCAAAGACAGAATTATTTGTAATTCTTTTTACTTGTTTCTTTTTTTAAAGGGAAAAGAAGCTGCTGTAGAAGTATTTCCATATGTCTTCCCAGTGGCCACCGATACAGACCAGACAGATCTCCTCTGCTGGTCTTGGAAGACCAAGACAAATTTTTTTTCAGATACATAAAAGATTCACCAAGAAGTTTGAAATGGGCTCGACTGAGACTGCGCATGGATTTGGGTCACATTCAGGGTCTGATATCATCAGAAGATACATGTATCAGTATTTGGCTGAGCTGAGGTCACTTCCCACGAGCCTCCTACCTGTTCTTGAAAGCAGGCACTTTATTACCTTAAAGGTCTCCATCCTTCCTTCAGGATTACTTGGCTTAGCCAAGAGCTTCCAAAGACCTTTGGGAAAGACCTAGGCAAACAGAGCATAGCCTGGAGAAAAGGAGGCTCAGGAGAGACATTCTTGCTCTGACAACTCCCTGAGAGGAGGTTGGAGCCAGGTGGGGTTGGGCTCTTCTCCCAAGGAACAAGTGATAGGACAAGAGGAAATGGCCTCATGTTGCCAGGGGAGGTTTCGGCTGGACATGAGGAACAATTTCTTCCTGGCAAGGGCTGTGAAGGGCTGTCCCAGGCTGGGCAGGGCAGTGGTGGAGTCCCCATCCCTGGAGGGGTTTCCAAGCCATGGAGATGTGGTGCTGAGGGACATGGGTTAGTGGTGCCCTGGCAGTGCTGGAGCAACAGTTGGACTCAATGGTCTTAAAGGTCTCTTCCAACCTTAATGATTCTATGACAGAGTTACGAGCACCAGCTTCTCCTCTCTGCTGCCGCCACCCACTCCCAGCTGTCTGTGACTGCTCACGGCGTTAGAGGCTGGCAGGGAAGCTGACACAAGCCCTGTCCAGGCTGGCAGCGAGCTAACCCCGCTCTGAGGACAGCTGTTTTTAAACTAGGCAACAATACACCACGTTTGAAGGGTGACAGCACTCCCGATAGCATCATGTCAGGCTGGGTCTGAGGTGAACACACCTCACATACATCTGAGCTCAGCTGTAGCCCTGGAACACAAGTGTCCAGTGACACAGCCTGTCTGTAAGCAACCAGCATCGTTTTAAATCCTGTCACCCCGCGCAGCACCAGCACGGTGACAGCTTTGTCTGGGTGACAACACTGAGCACTGCTGGAGCAGGGCTTTATCAGGTGGGTTTTGGTGGTGATTCCGGAGCAGGGATTCTCTCCATGCTTCTGGAGAGGTGCAGAAGAAGAGGTGAGCTACCTGCTGCTGTCTGATGACAATGCTGAGGTCAGACTGTCTTCAAGAGGACAACGAGCACGGCAGCTCTGTGTGTGCAGCACCAAGATGCTGCTGTGGCTGGGGCAGCAGCACCTGCCTCTGATGTGGCTCCTGCCTCTTCGCCTGCCCGTGTCCCCACCACGGCTGCATCCTGTCCTGCACACTGATGACAGCAGGATGACCGAGGGATGGAAGAACCATCTCCACCTGGCCTCAACACGGCCTCTCTGGTAGATGTATGAATCCATTGTCATGCACCCGCAGATATTTTAGCATTTTCAATGAAGAAAAACTCAATTTAAGCAATAATTATGGCAGATCCCTTCTCTACAGTAACAATGGAAGGAGAACATTATCTTCACCGCTTGTGGCAACAACTCGAACAAAAACAGGTTAGAGGGGAAAAAAAATAATTAGAATGAGACATGCCTGCCTGACTCTGAAAGAAAGATTGTTTATGCCTAATACATGAGAGGAATTGCTCAGGAAGGGTTCAGCGAGGACCGCGCTTATCTGCGGCACACAGCACGCTGCATGCCAGCTCCACGGGCTGGAGCAGCCCGACGGCCACGGACCACCGCGGCAAGCAGCAGGAGTCCTCACAGCACGAGCGGACATCCCCCACAGACAGGTATGCAAAACACACCTCACAGCCTTATCTTTGAGGGACTCTTGGGGAAAGTCAAGCTGGAGAAGGGCAAGAGGATCATCTAGAACCCCACCTGCCTCCGGAGGATCGCTCCATGCCGCTCCCCGGTGTGAACAGCAACAACAGGCGGTGGATTTCCAGGAGCAGACCACGTGTCCTGCACGTTCATGCTGGCTGTGGGCAACCAAATCACTCAACATAGGCTTTTTAGCACCGTAATGGACCACTGGTTTCACCCTGTTCACACAATGGCAGAACACACTGTGTTCTGCGGGGTTTTCCCAACAAAAAGGGACTCATCTCACCCTCTGGGTATCTGCCAAAAGCTATAACATAAAAACAAACAATAAAGACACGGGCTGCTTCAAACTCCGCAGGCCCAGGATATCAGCACTAACCACTGCATCCTGCCACCACAAACGCTCGTCCCTGCCTTGCTTTTGGAGCAGCCTCTAAAGCGCAGGAGAACAAGGTGGTTTCTCTGATGGTTAGATCACACTAACACTTTTACTGCGCAAAAGCACCACTCGACAAGAGGATCCTGCACCCATTTGGCTTCCATCGGCCGTCCATCTGTCTCAGAAGTCCAAGTCACTGACCAGCAGCAGTATGAAGTGTGGCTTTTTGAAGGACCCTATCATAAAAGAAGCTGCCAATCCACCCGTTCTGCAGGCAGCACTGACCAGCCGCAAAAGCACTAGAAAAAGTCTTTTCTTTCCCTCTTTCCTGCTTAGGGCTGACCAGTCCCAAAAGCACTAGAGACAGTCCTTTCTTGCCCTCTTTCCTTCCCTACCTTTGAAAGAAAAAGCCCCCCCAAAACGTTAGCAGAATAATGTATTTATAATAAATAAGTGTAACTGAAAAGCCATGTATTAAAGAAAAAAGTACAGTATCGAAAATGGAGAAGGAAAGTGCTGGCAATAAACAGAAAACAAGAATATTGAAACTACTGCAGTGCAAACTAATCATTCACGTCTTCCTGCATTAGCATCACTTTTCAGAGAGCACACCCAGGGCGTGCCAAGCACACACGATTTTGTACAAACCCCCTCATTCCCACACAAGTCTGGAGCTACAAGGGTTCTGGTTTGGGCCCTCACTCCAAGAAGGACCTTGAGGGGCTGGAGCGTGTCCAGAGAAGGGCAGCAAAGCTGGGGAAGGGTCTAGAGCGCAAGTCTGGTGAGGAACGGCTGAGGAACCAACCCTGGCCACTGGACCAGCCAACCTGGAGAAAAGGAGGCTCAGGGGAGACCTTCTGGCTCTGCACAACTCCCTGAAAGGAGGCTGGAGCCAGGTAGGGTCAGGCTCTTCTTAAAGGGAAGATCTTAAAGGTCTTTTCCAACCCAAATGATTCTATATATGAATCAAATCCTTACTTTCAGACTAAAGGGTGGCTCATAGGCCTTCGTCTTCCTCAGGAGATACAGCCCCATCCCCCTGTATTTCTCATTTGTGTTTTAGGCCCAAAAAATACCCCACAGTCAGAAACAGAGACTTTCTTCCACTTACTGCACCCATCACTGAATTTTCTCCAGCGGGCTCCTACAGTGTGCGCCTCGACAGCCATTTCTAAAAGGATTTATTAACATTAAGACCAATAGTTATCAAAGACTCGGTGATTATATCAGAAATTGATACTTGCAAACAATACTGTAAGGAATATGTTGTGGACTTCTGTAAGCATTCCCTTCACTTTCTAAAGATTTTATGTTTTTTTAATAAAGACTGAAGAGATGCTGCCATCTACTGGGACGTGCAACTTGAGCAAGCAAAATTTCAGTGGTTTTCCCCCAAAACCTTGAGAAGGGTTCAACTTTACTTCCCTATAGTTGCTCTCCTAAACTCTGCTGCTTAACATTAAGTATATATATAAACTTCTATACATAACTTAGATAATATAAGTATATACATTTAAAACAGTGTGAAATAAGCTAAAAAGGTAAACAAAAAAATTTAACTGATACGTCTCAATGGTTTGTTCACCACATACCATGAGCAAAACTCACTGCAGAGGGGATTGTCTAGTCTGGAGAAGAGAAGGCTGAGGAGAGACCTTACTGCTCTCTACAGCTACCTGAAAGGAGGTTGTAGAGAGGTGGCTCTTGGTCTTTTCTCCCAAGTAACCAGTGATAAGACGAGAGGAAACAGGCTGAAGTTGAGCCAGGGGAGGTTTAGATTGGATATTAGGAAAAATGTCTTTATTGAATGAGTGGTCAGGCGTTGGAACAGGCTGCCCAGGGCAGTGGTGGAGCCACCGTCCCTGGAGGGGTTCAAAAAATGAGTAGATGTTGCACTTCAGGACATGGTTTAGCAGTCATGGTAGTGCTGGGTTGACAGTTGGACCTGATGATCCTAGAGACCTTTTCCAACCTTAATGATTCTATGATCCAAAGAGGCTGTAGCTGCCAATACCACAGGAGGCCAAGCAGGAGAGGAGACACAAGTGAGCACCAGTGGTGCACAGAAGACTCCTCACACCAATGCAGTTGCTAGGTGCAGTAACTCCTGTTCCTTCTAAGATACCCAGGGGATCTCTCAGGGGTATCTCAGGGACACCCCAGAACCTGCCTCACCTCAGCTACCAGCACTGCTCGAAGGGTGCCCAGACCCGCAGCACCCACCCAGCCCTTCCCATCAACACAAAGCAGCTTTTTTGACGCTGGAGAAAAGTCCTATTTAGCTAGAACTAGAGAACACGCAGAGGGCAGGAAAGACAAGGCAATAAGGTCTAGACGCAAACACCGTTAAAAAAAGCACAAGGTATTATCCTACCAAAAAGTGCTCACAGAAGTAAGCGCTGCCTAGAGGTTCTGCTGCAAATTCAGTGCATCTGTTAAAGGACAGCACTGGGGAAGAAACAGAATAGTTTCTGTCCAATGAATTTGGGAAGGAAACTATTGAGGATGAGGTACAAAGATGGAAAAGTGCAAAGAGAAGTAAAAGAAGTTCTTCACTTCAATATTCATTGCCGAGCAACCACGGCTAGATGATTACAGAGGTTAGTCAGGTAAAAGTATCGGTGAAAAATGTGCTTTGGCAGCATCTCGGGATGTGAGAGCAGAAGGGGCACCACGAGACCAGTGAATGGCAGAGTGATTGTGATGCCCAACAGGAGGAACACCAAGAGGGTCTCAGCCCAGGCAGAGCATGGACCGGTTTAGCTCAACACACAGAAATTAGGACCAGTAGCAAGGGAATTTCAAAGCCAGCATTCAGGAACAAATCCTCTAATGCTGAAGAAGAGCAATGGGCAGAGAAAGAACATGGACTAAGGAAAGCAGGGTCTTGCCAAACATTCGGCCTAACACTCTGTAAAAGGGAATTATCTTCACAGCGTTGGGCAGCTAGAACAAACTTGGCATCACTCAACTTTAAAATATCGGTACCAGGTAACTTGAATTATTGAGAAGATGAAAGCAAACTGTTGTCTGAACAATTCAAGGAAAAATATGACCATGAAAACTGCCACAAGCAGTAGCTACTAACTAGCAAAGTATAGCAATTAATCTTTCTCAAATACGGAGGGTTCTGTAGAGCTCAGTCCTTAGCGAGCTATTCTTCCCAGTCCCTTCGCTGGAAATGTCAAGGACAACGCAAATCTCAGAAAAATCCCATGTGAGAGTGCAGCACTGGAGAAGGCAGTGGGTCTGACCCAGAGGAGAAGGCAGCCCCCCCAGCCTCCTCCTTGGCTGCACCAGCCCAACCATCACTGTTTCGGATGCATCTGAAACCTTGGTGAGACCTCCTGGCCTTGCTACAGCATGAGGTGGGTGAGATCAGGTCAAACTACCTGAGCTGCGCCAAGGCCCCCATCGGCCAAGCTACTGCTTGGGTGAAGAAGTGTCCTGGGCCAAGCTCTCTCCCAGGGCCAGCTGGTGAAGGATGCTCCTGTCTGAAGAGCAGACGTGTGCGCTGATGGGCACTCGCGCTCTCGCTGCCAGCTCACCACAGCCCCAGCCCACAGCTGAGGCAGAGCTCCCAAGGTGACAACAGCATGTCCAGAGCAAATCGACACTCACAGTCCAGCCTGGAGGAACCTGGGCACTCGCTGCATCTTTGTGGTGCTACCATCACCTCCTAGGGAGGGCGGGGGCAGTGGAGGAGATGGAGGATCAACAGGTAATGGTGCAGGCTCCAGCAGAGGTGGGACGTGCCACAGAGAAACAGAGAACCATTTTGGTTGGAACGGACCTTTAAGATCATTGAGTCCAACCGTTCCCCCAGCACTGCCAGGGCACCACTAACCCATGTCCCTCAGCACCACATCTCCACAGTTTTGAAACCCCTTCAGGGATGGGGACTCACCACTGCCCTGAGCAGCCTGGGACAGCCATTGACAACTCTTGCATGGAAGAAATTGTTCTTCATGTCCAGCTTAAACCTCCCCTGGCACAACTTGAGGCCATTTCTTCTTGTCCTCTGACCACATGGCCAGCCTGCAGCCGGACAAGCTGGACAAGTGTCCATCTGTAAGCACCTGAAGCCACAGGACCTGCACATCTCCTGGCCCAAGTTCGGCTGCCCAGGTCCCACCAGACCCACCCACCTCACACCCCAGCAGCTCGCCTGCGCTAAAGAAACGGGGAAGGCAGCCCCGCTCCGAGTCTGCTGCCTTCATATTTGGTTTTACACACATATAGTAAGATTTCTTTTGTTGGTTTGTTTGGTTTTTTAATTTATAACAGGTATTAATGTATGTTTAATTTAAACACATTGCCCCATGGGACTCATTAGCAGTTTAACAAAATGCCTGGGTAAAAAATACTCAGCAGATAAAAAGACAGAATTTTAAAATACTGTATGCATACAAAAATAATCTAGATGAATGATGAAGGGTGTCAGAGAACTGCTCAACCACATCAAACAATGGAAACATTCTTGGAGATGGGCTATTTAAATATTAAATAAATACCCAGAGTTTCTGTAAATGCTGAACAGAAGATATGATGGAATGTTATTTTCCCTAATCTGTTCATACTGTAATTATGGACTCTATACTCCAGCTAAAAAGATCATTTATCTTATGTTGAGTATTTCAATTGCTTTTCCTCCAATAAATTGCAGATACTACCTTCAGCTGGTAACTAAGCACTGCAAAGAAGTTTCAGGAACAGCTGATACGCTTCTAAAATATTTAACATTTGTCTAACATGGCGTTTATACAATACTTTATCTCTATTTTTGTGAAAGCCTTTTCTAACCAAATTATATTGCTAAAATATGAATTGATTCTGCCCACAAAGACTAATTTTAGGGGCGGAAAGGCTATTTACAGGCAAATATTCTGAACTGCATTCTGGTTTTTTGTAGTACCACTGGTGTTAATATTAATAATATTTTGCCACCTTAACAACATGGGCATCTCCTCCCGTTATTAAGCAGTACTAAAAATCTTGTCCTGAGAAAAAGAACGGGTAACAGCACAGATCGGCTGTGCTGATTTTATCAACATAAATATGTAACCCCACAGCATTCCGTCTGAAACACCAGATATTTACTATTCTGGGTGGGATTACAGTGCTTTTTCATTGGGTCGATAGCTCAAATCATAAAAGTGACATCAAATTCCATCCCTTCTGTAAATATTCACAGTCCGGCCACGTCTCAGCAGGACAGTGTCTCCCCTGGGAGCACGGGTTACTGCCAACGCAGGAGAGCCGATCCTGGAGGAGAAACACAGCCTGAGAGGACTTGGGTTTAGCCCGGCTCCGTGGAATAATCATGCTCAGAAATAAACGCTTGTGCTTAATTATTCTATTATACTCTAGTACCAGAGTTAGTGAAGCGCTATCCCTGCTCAGGGATAAATGTGGCCGTGGGAGAAACCTGGGCAAGGGGCTTCTCCTGAGAGCTGCAGCCCACGAGCGTTCAGGATCCCACCCACCGGCGCTCGTGACAAAAATCAGCATCTACCAATCTGCTGATTTTACAGCTAGAAAGAGACTGTCGTGATTGCCTACTCTGGCCTTCTAGATAATAGAAGCGATTCTCATTCTGATTCCCATACGAAGCCCGTAATTTCTGGCTGGCTAATGCAGAGACATCCATCCAACTTGATCTGGGGACTTGTGATGGAGCACATCTCTAAGGGAGCTGCTCCCACAGCAAATGGCACTGGCTGTTAAATAACCACAACTTCCTTCTCTCCAAACCCGCCCCCAGCACCAGCTTCCAGCCACAGAAGAAATCCTCCACCAAGGTCCTCACAGAGCAGGATCTTGTCACCTCCTGGCCGTCTCCTGCACAAGCGAGACAAACCCAGCTCTTCCCATCGACTCACGTCTCTCTGTAATCGATTTACCTTTTGCAGCACCACCATTGCTCCTCATCCCGCTTAGCCTGCCGAATAAACAGCTGCAGGGGAGTGAGCATCGCTCGGTTATGTTCTGTGCATCAGTTATTAAATTTCTATTCACCACAAGCGTCAATCCCGAGCAGTCGGCAGGCTCCGGGGGCAGGAAGGTGACACACGCAGGGACGAGCGGCACAGCCGTAACTCACGGCACCCGACAGAACCGGCGCAGACACCAACGGAGCTCCAGTGGAAACGGATTGTCTCCCCTCGGAGCCAACAAACACGGGACCTCACCGTTGGTTTCGAGTTGGTTTTCAGAGCAAACAGCAACTTTAAAGTGCCTTTGAAAAGAATACTCAGAAATAAAATTGTTAAAAAGCAGTTTCTGCATATAGAGAAAGTGTTGGGAAATTTCCTTTTGCCATTCATTTTAAAAAAAATAACCTTTCTGGTTCAAGACCTTACCCTTACTGAACCAGGATATTCTCCAAAATACACAGTGACACGCCTGATTCGCATTTTTTTGCACCCAAAACGGGTAGTTAGGCAATGCTCTGAAGGTTTGCATCACTCCGTCCAGCTCAGCGTTGGGTGTAACGATGTGCTGCGCACACGCCAGGAGATCGAGGGGCTTGTCTCTAACCTAAGCAAGGTGTTACTAGGAAAATACTTTCAGCAGAGTGCAAATATTTGCTATTTTCTGTTATTCAAGGATACAAAGGAAGGAGTGAGCCACCAGCTTTATTTTTAGGCGAATCTCCAACCCTGTAAGTGTCTCTTTCAGTCAGGGAGAGGTCTGTGTATCCTGGAAGGTGACACATGATCTGACACACATCAGGAATGAATACGAGGGTGGGTATTAAGAACTAAACACAATTAGAAAGTCATTTTTTTGCAGCTGCAAGAATAATAATTATCATCTCTTCAGCATTTCCCTCACAACGGCTCTGTGTTGTATAAGCATCAGCACAATTGTCCTATTTGTATCCAAACATTTCCCTTTCCATTAACGGAACTCTAGAGAACATGGAGGGCTGTCATGCTCAGAAACAAGCAGTGCAATCAACTCCAAAACAAACTTTCCTTCTAGCGCACAGGATAAACCCCCAGGACCCGACCCGAGGTCGAGCCGCAGTGGAGGAGCCGGGCAGGTGTCAGTGGGGAGGACATCGGGAGACCCCCGTGGCACAGGGGCTGGGGCTGCAGCGGTGCTGAGCAGTGGTCACCCCTCGGATCACCTCACCAGGACAGTGGCAGAAGGACACGGGGACGAGCCCCACGTCAGAGCAAGGTTGGTGCAGGCGCAGGGGGTATGGCACAAGGCAGGACACACCAGGCATGGGGACATTTCTGGGGATGACTCTCCTGGGGCCAGGCACGGCATGCCAAACGAAGGGCTGCCTCAGCAAAGCCAGGATGTTCCAGGGCCACAGTGCTAGCAGCATTGCTGCCCACCTTGCTGCACGTGGAGATGTGGGGCATGGTCCGTGCCACCTGTGCCATCTTCCGTGAGCCCATGTGCCACCGGAAGGGCAGACACCTGGTGTCGTGCCACATCATGGGTGAGACAAGGACATATGTTCTCTGGAAAGACACATGACGAGAAAAAAAGCAAAGAAAAAGAACCACCCATATGGTTTGGGTTGGAAGGGACCTTACAGATCATCTCATTCCAACCCCCTGCCATGGCAGGGACACCTCCCACTAGACCAGGTTGCTCCAAGCCCCGTCCAACCTGATCTTGAACATCCAGGGATGCGGCATCCACAGCTCCTCTGGGCAACCTCCACATAAGTGGTTACTTCATTGTGTCTATCACTGACTACTTGGTTCTCAGAAATGATGGATGAATCCACCTCCTCAGCAAAGTTTGTTTTTCAGGTTCAAATAATCAGCCCTGTTAGTTCAAAATTAACCACAATCTCACTTGCCATTACAGCAGGAATGTTCTATATGAAAGTCATTACGAAATGGAAATTGTACAATACAAGCCCACTTAAAGAAGGAGCAGAGTGATGTTGTAGATAAATCACCTACCAAAAAGAGAAAGGGTCAAATCCGGCAATTCTACCAACCTTCTTGCTCTGAACTTTCCTTCATCTTTCTCACCTCTTTTTTCTGCCATGTGCCCTACGTGGTATAATTATGTTATTTTTTAACTTAAAAAGAAAAAAAATCCAAGTTCTGTTCTCCAAGGTGAAAATTATCATTAACTGAGAAGAGTAGGACAATATCATCCCACCTTGAAACTGCAAAGGGCAGGCAGGTGCTGGAAGGCAGAAAAGTTGTATCCAAAAAAGGAAGCGAAGTTTTTCCTTCATTCCCAAGAGCAGATTTTCTAATGCTCTTCGCACTTGACACCACTGAGGTAGTATTTCATATTTAACAGTTAGTATTTAAGCATCATAAAAGACGGCGCAGCTGAAACCACATCAGCTGACACGGCCAAGAGCTTTCTATGCACAGGCGCAACCTGGAGCTGACGGCAACAGAGAAACACCCAAAATACACCTAAAATACACCACAGAGACTGGGATTCAGCCCCTGTGGCTATGGGATCGTACTGTACTAACAGCACAACAAAACTGACCCAAAGCCACTCCTGGCAGCAATCCCCTCCCTCTCGGCTCCCCTCTGCCTCCCGTCCCCAGGATGCACCTCAAGAACTTCCTCCAGAGCACCAGGACATTTAAAGGCCAATTGACCAATCAAGGCTTCAGACTTCACACACATAAATAAGAGTATTTAAACCTCTGTCTTGTATTTGTGTCATGGGTCCACAGAACTGGAAGAAAGTCAGCAGTGTCCGGGGATGTATCAGGAGGAGCACTCCTAGCAGGTGGAAGTGGTCTGTCCCTCCACCTAGCACTGGTGGGGCCACCCTTGCAGTGCTGGGTCCAGTTCCCCAGTACAAGAGAGACGTGGACATACTGGAGAGAGTCCAGTGAGGGCCCACCAAGATGCTGAAGGGACTGGAGCTTCTCTGCTGTGCAGAGGCTGGGAGAGCTGGGGCTGCTCAGCGTGGAGCAGAGCAGGCTCAGGAGGATCGCACCATGCGTATGAACCCTTGCAGGGAGGGTGCAGAGGATGGAGCAAGGCTCTTCCTGTGGTGCCCAGTGACAGGACCAGAGGCCATGAGCACCAGCTGACACACAGGAGGGTCCCTCTGAACATCAGGAGACACTTTTTCACTGTAAGAGTGACCAAGTACCAGCAAGGAGGTGGTGGAGTCTCTGTCCCTGGCGACATTCAGAACCCAGCTGGACATGGTCCTAGGCAATGGCTCTGGGTGGCCCTGCTCGAGCAGGGGGGTTGGATCAGATCAGCTCCAGAGGCCTCTACCAATCTTGGCTG
The DNA here is from genome assembly GCA_013400335.1 of Eurystomus gularis. Classification (NCBI taxonomy): domain Eukaryota; kingdom Metazoa; phylum Chordata; class Aves; order Coraciiformes; family Coraciidae; genus Eurystomus; species Eurystomus gularis. The sequence goes on from VZZY01017402.1 coordinate 143,026, forward strand.
GTCTGTGATTCAGGGACAATTTCCCATATGTAGTCTCTGCTTTTATCAGACTTTCCCAGAACTCTCAGAATGGTTCTTTCCTCTGTTTGCAGAGTTCATTTTTCTTAGAAAAAAGTGCTTTGAATAGTGCACCGACTCGTTTCCCAGACGAATGCCTCTCACCCTCAGTGTTCTGCTCTGGTTTAATGATGTGGCACATAAAGTTTTTCCTATCACACACCGAAGCTGTGCTTTGACTGCTAATTCGTTTATCTTCATCTCTGACATCACATCTCCGCTGTGGAAGTTCAGGCAAAGGAATTCTACTGTAAAAACCACCTTTGTGACTATTTCACAGTGTATAAAGAAGTAGGTAGGACTCAAAATTGGAATAAAGCAGAGTTAATTCTTTAGCTGCAGCTGAAATTAAGTGAAGGGCCATTCGGAAATGTTTATTTAATGTTGATGAAATGTCTAGTCTGAAAGTTTAGAAAATTTAAGAAAATCCATGTTTAAGCTCCTCAAAGCTTATTTAACACATCTCAGCAGGGTGGATGGATAACGAAGGATTCTTTTCACACACAATATGCAGTGATATGTGCAGAGCCATAAGACAAACACCAGCGTGTTCTCAGACACTTGGGGCAAGAAGTCTGCCAGGCCAGGAAGGACTGACTGGCTATCACCAGCGATGAAGAAAACGGGCTACAGAAAGGTCTGCTCAGAATCATAGAATCACAGAATTGTTTTGGTTGGAAGAGACCTTTAAGGGCATCAAATCCAACCATTAATCCAGCACTGCAGGGCACCATTAAACCATGTTCCTCAGCACCACATCTCCACGGCTTGGAAACCCCTCCAGGGATGGGGACTCCACCACTGCCCTGCCCAGCCTGGCACAGCCCTTCACAGCCCTTGCCAGCAAGAAATTGTTCCTCATGTCCAACCTAAACCTCCCCTGGTGCAACTTGAGGCCGTTTCTTTTCATCCTATCGCCTGTTCCTTGGGACAGCAAGTACTTAGAACAGGCAAAGTCAGACCCATTCCAGCCAGGAACTGCAGGACCCAGGTTCACTACCTGACTTGCCCCATGGTTCACTTTCTGTGAATGCTAACACGAATAATGTAGAATTCTGGTAAGCATGATTGAGTCCTCCCTCTCTTTACCATCAGTCCTGCTAAGGTATAACGAGTTACACATTTATTCTCACTTGAGCAGCATTAGACGTAACCAGTCTCGTACAGACGCAGCCCAGGAGCGATGGCAGTGACAACCAGAGCTGAATCCATGAGGTACCACCAGCAGGAGCCGTTTTTCCCCCAGCACTGCAGCACCATCGTCATGCAGTGAGAGGACATCTTCCCGCTCTGCTCCAGAACTGACCCGACCCCACTGTCACAAACCCCAAGCGCTATTCCTGCCCCTTCCACCCTGGCCCAGGGCTCACCACACACACAGGGGGGATTCTCCCACCGAAATCAACTCCAGGACCTCACCCCACATAACCAGCACAGAACTGCAGCGTTAACTTGGGGTTTCTCTGAAGGGTGGTTAAGCCCAAGGGTGAGATGTTGACAGAATATACTCTTTTCTTGACTAAAATCAGTGGCTACGGAGGTGTATGGTAGAAGCCACACATCTTTTTAAGGTGCCAGCAGTAACCCCGCCAATTAAGGACCACCAGTGAGCCTCATTTCAGTGCCAACACAATGACTGAAACTAAAACAGAAATAAAAGCTCCCACACAGCACGGACAGAGCAGCAAAGGCTCTGAGCAGAACAAAGAACGTCTCCTTGCTGCCTGCAGCCCTGTTAATGGGGCAGGACACCAGCAAAGACAGCGGTGTAGCTCTGGGCATGCTCTGCAGAGCTCCTGGGAGCACTAACAACCGTCCTTCAGGGAAATGGCAAAAAGTTCTCTCATGGAACTGATGAGATAACGCAGCCTGAAGATCTCTGGAGGAACCCAACAGAGGTAAGCAAACAGACAAACAGCAGCTGGTGAAATCCACGTTGATAACTGCAGAGTAGTGGACATGCAAAGGAGTATTTGATATGTTCTGATGATATGATCTGTTATCAATAAACTTCAGTGATTTCTGAAATACCCGTAAAAGCATGGAAAGAAACAGTGCACCATCAATGAAAATATGTAATAAGCGGGTGCCAAAGGCATTACTCTGGTACAGTAACACTTCTAAGGTCGGCTGTATATCTCACCAAGAACACGGGTGAGTCACCTCGGGCTGTACCCACCAGAAAAGGGGCAGGAGGGAAAAGTTCACTTGTGGAAAAAGGAAACGATCTAAGGCACAGAAAGCTTTCAATTAAGATCACGAATATTGATAAGGAATAAAATAAATACAAATGTGCATTGAAACAAGTATTCAACACATCCTGTAAGGATCAGACAGGAGACTGGAGACTCCCACTCTGCTCCCCACAGTACGAAACAGGCAAACACAACCCCGGTTAGAAATGCCAAATCCAAAAGTGGCCAAAAGAAAGGTCTTTAAGGAATGGGGAGATGGGGAGAGGAGCCCCCAGCCCCAGGAGAGGACAGCTCAGCCTCTCCTCCCCCAGGCCCACAGCTGCTGGGAACGGAAGAGGGGGCTCTCCAGCGCAGCAACCCCTAACCCTACTGACATACTGCCCAAAGACAGGGGTTCACATATAACCCATCAAACATGGGTTTCCACACATCTCATGTTCATGTGCTTCCACATGTGTAGCATAGGAAAATAAGTTAAATTCTAGAACTACGATTTTTCATCAATGTTCTTACTCTTCTTCTCATGCAGCTAGCAGTTGTAAATGAAGAAGGCACCGTCCCAGGTTCATCTGTGGTTTAACCGAAATCTGGGCTTGTTACTGAAGAAGCATCAGTCACTCTGACTTATTTTTACACTGGCATTCCTTGCTTAAACATAGAGACTGATTTATTGTATCAGAAATGAGAAAAATCTTGGGTTTTATGAAAAGATATTTTTTGTCCCGAAAGCTTTGACTCTGGTCTGTTACTAAAACAAGAGTTTAATCAAATGAAACATTCTCTGGAGGGGATCTTCAAATTTCCACGAAACCCTTGACAGTCACAGTGAATATTCAGTAAGTATAAAGAATAAGTATGTAATTTTTAGAATGGAATGTAGAGGACTCCAAAAAGACTGACAAAACATTATCTGCAAAGGACTCCGTATTAACATAATAATGAACCCTTTTTCAAGCCATTATGGAGACACCGAGGGTTTTATGGTAATACGTAATACAGCAATAAAACCCCGTAAAATGCATAAGCATGAAGAACAGAAATGTTCAAGGTCCCTGCTTTGAAGAGCTGTTCGTTTAAGAGCAGAGCTGCATTTAGGAGTTACAGCTGCCCGTCTGTCTGAGAGCGAACAGGCACCAGCACCACCTCCCTTAGCTCCCGGAAAGTCAGCATGGCACTTGGACAGCAAAGCCTGCAAGACAAGTCTGGTGGCTCTGCAGCACCAGAGCTCGGCTGCCACGCTGGAATAAACGAGACAATGTGGTTTGTGTCCAATCTGCAGAAAAATGCGCAAGCTTTGTCCCTCCCACAATGCTGGTGTTTAATCCTGCAATCTGGTGTAAGAACCCACCATCACCAGTGACCAGGAACCTCCTTGTACCCATGAGAAGTGTTTGGCACCAGGCACGAGATGGCAGGATCTCAGCCCATGTCCTCCTTGGAATGACGTCAGCACCCACAGAGCCCCCCAGTGAAGCATTCAAGCAAGGCAGGATCGATCTCCTCTCACAACCCCACAGCACCTTACGGTGTTTGACAAACCACCCCCCAGTGCTCGGCACCCGCCTGGCTCGGGGCTGGACCCGCTCTTCCACCCTGCCCAGCTGCTTCTCCTGCTGCTGGCTTCACCCTGTTTGCAGCCATGCCATGCTCTCCACGTTCCACCTCCTGCCTCTGTGCTGAGGAAAGGCTGAGAGCCCTGGGGCTGCTGAGATGGAGAAGACTCAGAGGGGATCTGATCAATGCTGATCAAGAGCTAAAGGGCCCATGGGGGGCAAGAGGATGGGGCCAGACTCTTGTCAGTGGTGCCCAGTGACAGGACAAGGGCCAACGGGCACCAACTGGAACCCAGCAGGTTCCAGCTGAACAGGAGAAGAAGATTCCTTGCTGGGAAGGTGCAGAGCCTGGCCCAGGCTGCCCAGAGAGGTTGTGGAGTCTCCTTCTCTGGAGAGATTCCAAAGGGGCCTGTCCACGATCCTGGTCCCCCTGCTGTGGGTGAGCTGCTGGAGCAGGGGGTTGGACCAGATGATCTCCAGAGGTCCCTTCCAACCCCCACCATGCTGAGACTCTGTGACTGTCCCACAGCACCACTCCTGCTCACCCTCCTCTCACCTCCATCATTCTTCTGTTCACTCTCCTGACTCTACTGTGTCCTCCAGCACCTTTGCAGTGCCTCCCACCCACTCCACACACGCTACTGGGTGGGACAGAGGGATGCTGGGCTGCCACCAAGGTGCCAGGCTTGCTCTGCCACCTCTGCGGCACACTACCCATCCCACAGCCAGCAGCGAGCGGACACTTGGCCGTGTTGCCGAGGGCTGTCCTGGGCGAGCTCACCCCAGAGCATGCAGCCAAGGGGCACCAGTTCACCCCAAGCAGATAGCTTCGGGGGGACCTTGCCAGCAGCCCCCACCTTAAGGGACACTCTGATGGCCCAGTGGCACTGGAAGTCACCACTAACCTTGCACCACATTTATCCTCCAGCCATCTGGTGGTGGTAGTTTATCCTACACGTTACTTATCATTAATTAATAAAAATCACAGACTGTTTTTTTTCTGGATTGCTTGGATATGAAGTTACCACAATGTGAGAATCACACAAAACAACCAGCACAACCAGGCAGCCCGCTATAGAGGAACAGAAAATTCTGCAGCTCTTGTTTCTTGTTTTAACGCTTGCTTCCCTTGGACACTCCAAAGGGATCTTCAAGAGCTGCAGCAGTTAGTGAAGTACCGAGGTGGCCCACCCCTGTAAATGAAGCCATGGCTCTTCAGATACCATGCACCAAACAGCATGAGCAAAACCCCTTCCTGTCCTTTCAAACGCAGCTTCTGAGACACCAGAGGAGCCTCGCGAGGCTCCCCAGGTGCCCACGCCCACATCCCCGTCGCAGCGCGGTGGTTCATAACCAGCCCCACCAGCTCTCCCCGCGGCAGCGCTGCTCTGCACACCCACAGCAGCAGCGCACCCAGACTGCTCTGAATTGAGCTGCTGCAGTGAGAAATGTCACCCTCCCAGAGGAAAAACTTGATCTTTCAAAATAATACAGACGCTGTCACTCTTCCCAAGTTTAGCACTTCAAGGAAACTATCACTGGGGCACAGAATTGTTTTCTCTTTTTTTTATTTATCCACCACACAAAAATAGACTAAAATATTGCTGAAACAAACTCAGAAGTATCAGTAGGCTGAAAAATAATGCCATGACCCTCTGTCTGCCCTGACTAAAACTCTAATGGGAGAATGCAAATAAAAAATGGTCCTCAGGAAAGGAATGTGAGTTGAGGAAACACGGAAAGTACCAAAAAGATCAGAAATTGGTAACCAAAGCTAAGGCTGCACTTAAATTACCAGCTATTCTGGGGAGGGAAGGAGTAATCTAGCTTCAAACCCAACCTCTTACTGCCTGTGTTGAACGATGGTGAGGAACTGTGTGTCTCACCTCCCCCCCGGGCAGTCTCCTGCACCGCTGCCTCGCCTGCTGACGAGACCACGCTCTCACCCCACGGAAAGCGCATCCATCTCTTACAGGTTACCAAAGCTTGTGAGAACCAAAAGAAGTAAGTTCTGCCAAACGCACTTAGTCCCCTCGTCTCCCTTTTGAAGAACACTGACACTTCAATGTTCCGTTAACATGCTCTTATACTAGACAGTAGAGCAGGTAAAGAAAAAGCGTAAGGTACAGCCTTGCTCTGGAAAGCTGAAAAAAAGAGCCGCCTCCTTAACTGCATGTTAAAATGTCCACAAGCTGCAGAAAGGCTCCAGGCCCAGGACAAGGACTCCAGTCCAAGGAGGAGGGGAATGCTGGGGAACAGCAGAAATTGTTGTACCTCCTACAAGCCCAGCTAAACTCACAAACTCGACGGGAAACGCACAGAATAAAGCACGTCACCTACAGCGTCAGGATGCGCTACCCTGACTTACCAAACAGCGCCTGAAGGAAGAAATGTGTTGTCCAACAGAACCATACCTGTTAGCGTCAATGAACGGCGCCCAGCCGTAACCAGGTGTGATGTCTGGGTCACTTCTGCCGACAGCTTCAGCCCTGGGGTCTGACAGAACACTGCACTCTTGAGAGACAAACTTTCTGATAAAGTCATCCAATGGAATAAATACAGATACCAAATACTTTCTGCTTTTTAATGCTATTACTGGAGTGACTGCTCTTGTAGTTATGAAGTGTGAGCAGGGTTATGTGCAAATGAGGATATTTTTCATCTTCACGATGAAACAGAATCAAGTGCTTACAACGTAAGAGAATGAAAATGCAGTAATGGCTCTAGCTCAGATTCTACACACCTCCTACCAACAACTCCGACTAAATATATTAGTAAACTCCAGAAGTTCATCCTCAGCTGGAAAAGGAAACACCTGGCTGAACGCAGCGTATCTAATCCTGACACGCAGAGTTCTACCGGGATGGCCTCGAAAGCACCGGCCACCACAGAGCCTGTGCAGAGCGGCGCGGGTCCCGCGGCCTGGCTCACAGCACCCTCACGGGGAATTTCTTATTTTCAGGTAGTCTCTCGTGTTACCGTATTTGGGGAAAAGCAAATGGCATGGAAATCTTAGTATCTTGTAGCATGAGTGGATTTACACAGCCCAGAAAACCAAATTATGCTACATTAAGTAAAAGTGTGGGCTCTTCTATGCACAGACCTTTTCACACTTCTTTTTTACTTCTGAAAGTATTATCTTTGAAATCGTTAACATATTGAAACTGTGTATGTTAAATAATGACTGGCTATGAACAGGCCCTTGAAATCACTTCTATTAGCAATCGTTTTGTTACATCAAAAGGGACCTGAGTAAAATTATACAAAAATGTGGTCAGAAATTTAAAAAGACAGTTTAAATGTTTTTGTTGGTGTCTTTGCCATCCCTAGTCGCCAAGGCAATGAGGAATTTATAAATACCTATGAAAAAATACTGTCCTGTGAACAAACAGTAATGTGAGAGCCCATCTGTGTTTGCCATGGATCTTGAGGAACTTTTGCAAAAAAAATAGCTTTATCATAAAATGTCTCTGGGTAGCCAGTTTTGATGAAAGATTTATCATACGGCCACTGGCCTAGAAAATGGAAAATGTTTTACAATAACTACTAGGCTTAGAGGATGGTTAGAAGCAGGAGAATGAGTTTTTCCCTATCTCGTTTCAGGCAAAGGACTTTGGTCCCCAAAGACAAAGTAAAAGAAATGATAATGAAAATGTTTACAAAGGACTCACACAATGAATAAACGGGGAACTTTTTAAAAGGCCAATGGAATGTCTTGAATTTAGAAGAAAATAAATTAGTACAATTCTGTAGTAAACAAGAAATATTTCGTTTAGCTGTGACTAGCCAAGATGAGACAGGGCGCAATGAAAAGCGTTCTAGGGAAACCAGATGAGGAGATATACGGAAAGAAATAGTTCAGGGTCAGAAGGAAGCTCCAGAAAGCAATAAACCCCGGCTTCCTTCTATCTACATCCATGCCCTTCTTGTCCTCTTACATAAGCAGAGGTGAATAAGATTTCTAAAGGGTCTCTGTGCATGCCATTTGGCCCCAGGGCCAGAGCTACGTGCCCAGCCTGTGGGAAGGCAACCAACTGAAACAGCAGCGGGACAGCCCCAGGACCGAGTCCTGCTCCAAGCAGAGCCCCAGGCTGCTGCCCCAGGACCAGCCGCGCTCCAAGCAGAGCCCCAGGCTGCTGTCCTGGGAGAACGAACCAGCCCCAGCTGCCCACAGCTCTGCGTGGACAGGCTGCTCGAACTGCACGCAGAAAGGCAAAGACCATTCTTTTGTATCTAGAAAGAGGACCCTGTTACTGGAACCCAGCGCAAGTTCTGCAAAAAGCTCAAACTGGGAAGCTCAGCTTATGTGCACAGGGGTCATACACAATCTCCTACTTGCTCAACCAAAGGATGCACCGAAAGGTGCTAACAGACGTGACACACAGACCATCAGGAGCTCCTGTGTGGAGCCTTGGCTCCATCAGGAGCCACGTGGAGCATATCTATCCAGGTTCGTGCTGTTTCCAGTGCATAGATGCTTCACTCTGAAAAATGATACCACACAGTTCCACTATGTCACCTGAAAACCGTCATGCAGCCACGTTAAACAGACATTTCCAGTAACGGATCCCCATTCCTATCAGATTGAACACGGTTCAACAGAATACCATGTTACTGACTCTCTAATTAAACAAGAGCCACGCAATTAGAAAAACATCCTCACAACCAAACCTTCGGGAGAGCAGCATGCTACGAGCTGGCTTATCGCTCTAGCAACAGGAGAGACGTCAAGGAGAAGACAATGGCAAAACTATTTCTATTTGTCAGCAAGTTTCCATCTCCCAACAATTTCCTCACCAGAAATTACATAATAACCCAGCGCTTTGAGAGAGAAAATGTCAGTAACAACAATCTGCCTTCAGGCTATTTTCAGGCTCAGCAGAGTATTGAACAAGGTGAGGCCTTTAGGATTAGGACTGGAAGATAATGAATGCACATTAGCCACCTTTCCAATTTCATTATCACAAAGATACAGCAGACTTAATTCCTTCAGGCCTTCCCAAAACACTGGGCCTGGAAGACGCTGCATCTGAAATAAGGATGGAAATTCATCCCTCAGAAAAATGTAACTTATTAACACCTCAGATTATAAACCGTCATACACAGGCCAGCTCAATACTGGAATAAACAGAAGTGAATTTGCCAACAGGACAAGGGCTGAACCCGCCCTTCACGGCTGCAGGACGGTCACACCAAACTCGGAGCTCACTGCAGCAGCTATGAAACACCAGACGCTCCTGGAGTCACTCGGTACCGCGCCATCCTTTACACAGCTAGCAAAATCCGACTTACCACAAAGGATTCGTGACACTGGAATCCTGGCGTGGGTCGCTCCGAGCAGCGCAGCAGAACTCTTCCATTTCTTTGGCTTCTTCTGTCTCATTTTATCTCCAGCACACACAGAGTTCAGAAGGCCAAACGTGAAACTGCAGATTGAGTTCAACTTCTGCTCCAGGAGCTGAAAGATTAAATCGTAATTAAGACTAGATTAAAATGGAGAATAGGAAATGTATCCCAAATACCTACAGAAAAACCTTCCAAGTAGGTTTGGGGATCAGGGAAGCAGAGGGGCCTTCCTGGTCTAACCATTCCCAGAGAGACAGGAGGAGCATCTCAGCACACAGCAGGAACAATAAATCATTACTGGCTCACAGCGTGTACGCTGCCAGAGAGACTTTCCCTATTGTTTGTTTATGTCATTTAAAACATGTACGAAACACTCGCAAGAGGCTGTTTTATCATCTTCTCTGTACAGCAAAGATTTTTAAATTTTTTTTCAAACTAGAGTAGTTAAATGAAATCCACTTCAAAACTGAACAATCTTGAACTCCCGTGTAACTAACCATGTTGTCATCACTGTCCTTGCCGCCCGTTTATGAAGGGAGACCTCAAACACAGAAACTCCTGGAATCAGGCCCACGTGAAATAATCCTACAATAAATTATTACCATGAATAGCTGGATCTAATAATTATTCTAGACTTTGATTATCTTAGAGAGTGCAAACAGCAACATCTGCGTTTGGAAGTCTGACTAATGACAAACAGTTCAAAACAAAAATTCTGTTGAACTGCAGCGATATTTCATTGCAAGCATCAGGGTCCCAATTACAGCTTCAAAGGCTTGCTGCAGTTAAAAAGAAATTAGTATTGTTGTCAGTAAACCATTAATTACTTTGTATCTCTAGTAGTTTCCTAAATGACTTGTAAATTACCATGTATTTTTAATCGTGCTGTGAAAACTGTGTCACCAACTGAAAGAGACGTGAGCTATTAAAAGGCACCTCTCCCGCCCCGGGGTTTGTTATATACAAAGGGACAAGACACCCAGGTCAGAGGTAAATGAAGAGTGCAATCAGCACGGGGAAATCTACCACAGCACAACCAAAAGATTTCCCAACTTTTCTCCAACTCAGGAAGCTTGGAATTCTCCCTTGGCCTATACAGCACTCATCAGGAATGGGACACAGGAGAACTTGCTGGTTAAATCGTGAGCTCCCAGCTTGGTTAAGAACCACTCATTCTTCTGACTTAAACCAGAAAATGTTTGCTTCATGGCTAGAGCACTTAATGTAACTGGGGTGATACAGTTTTTAATTGGGTTCACGAAACACCACCAATGATGGTGTTTGTCACTAGCGCCACGTTAGCCAGAAGGTAAGAAAGGGGAAAACAGCCCTAAAAAAACCCGTAAAAAACACTGAATCTTTACCTGCGGTAACTGAACCTCCCATTTTTTAAGCTGGACTTAGAGCCAGGGACTTTTTTTCATCAAGGTCAATAGAGTTGTTGACAACAATGAAAAGGCAGAGCAGAAGAAAAGAGCCAAGTACAGCTCCCAGCAAATGGAGTGTGCTCCTTACGGGAGTAAGCTGGGAACAGAAGGCGGGATCAAACGGCTCTGCGCGGTGTACATTACTCTGATGAAGGCTGTTATCACAAGCATCACAGAAAAGCCTCAGACTGATAAAGCAGCAGTGAAGGATTCATCTTTTCTTCTTTAATCTTCTCTGTCAGCAGTTTACAATCACGAAAAACTATGGGGGTTTTGTAACTTTTAACTTCTTAAATCCATTTTTTCGGTAGCTCCTATAGGGCCTTTACAACTACCTCTTATTGTAAGATTTCTGTATAATAAGATCTTATCCAGACAAATCCTCCTTTCATTTTCAGCTGTTTGTATTTGGTACCTGTAGTCTCCACAGAATCTAAATTCAGGAAGACAGATGAAGTCCACCGATCAAAAATCACAGTAGCCAGGGCAAAGGACTTGCAACTTTCAGTTGGGCAAACAGTGCCAGCAGATAACAGATAACTGCAGGCAGTAAAAGAGCCGGCAGTCAGCCCTTGCAGGATCAACTCACCAAACCCAAACCCTGCTCGGCTCAGAGCTCAGCGGGCGTACGCCAGGTACAGCCGGGCAGTGCCACGGCAAACACAGACAGGCCAGGCAGAGTCACAGAATCACAGAATGGGGTGGGGTGGAAGGGACCGTACAGATTATCTCGTTCCAACACCCCTGTCATGGGCAGGGACACCTCCCACTAGATCCCTCTCTTAGTTTAAAACCATCATCCCTTGTCCCGTCTGTGGCAGGTGCACCCGCTCTGACAAAGACCTGGCAGGACCAGGGCGTATCGAGGACCTGACAACTGGGGTTTGCCAAAGGCTGGATAAAGATCAGAGCTTTGTGGCCATTAAAACTTTATTTCTGGCCCTTGCCTTCGTTGTTCACTTGCCCCCACATAATTAGAATAAGCACAGGTGAGACTCGACCGGGGTATGAACAGAGCCCCACCAGACAACCCAGTGGAGCTGGCTGCTCTTCCTTGGAGCATCAGCTTGGCACTGGGGGACTGTCCCCTTGGATCAGGATGCTGCCCAAGGCACCTTCCCAGGATTGAGTGAGCCATCACCTCCCCACTTTGGTGAGGATTTCTTCAGGGTACCTCCTCCCGTGAGCCCTCCCCAGCCCTTGGTGAGTGAACACTTTGTCTGGAGATATATGTATCTCCTTGCCTGAGCCCTCGCTCCTTTTGCCTGGGTACCCTTGAGTGGGAGGGTTTCCCTTTGATGAGTGAGTGATTGCACATTTTGGGTCATTTTTTCTAAAGAGAATACTTGCAAAACTTAAGAATTAGTTGTATAGTAGCATATTCCCACCTGACATCCGAACTTGTAATTTACTTTGGTCCGCTGGAGTGCTGGGTCATATCTGCTTGCAATAAATCCACATTTTAAAATTTTAATCCACATTTTGGGTACTGACTGCTGTCTGCTTTGTGGGTGCCTCCACGGCACTGTCGCAACAGGCACTGCTAGGAAGGTTGGCCCACCTTTCTGGTAAGACCCTTGAAGTCCTGCAAGGCCACCAGAAGGTCTCCCTGGAGCCTTCTCTTCTCCAGCTGAACAAGGCCACCTCTCCCAGCCTGGCCTCCCAGCAGAGGGCTTCCAGCCCTCCCATCATTGCTGGGGCCTCCTGTGGCCCCGCTCCAGCAGGTCCATGTCTCTGCTGTGCTGAGGACTCCAGAGCTGCCCCAGCACTGCAGGGGGGTCTCCCAGAGCGCAGCAGAGGGGCAGGATCCCCTCCCTCGCCCAGGAGGACGTTGGCTGCCGGGCTGCGAGCACAGAGGGCCGGCTCCGCTCCAGCTCCTCACCCCCGACTCCTTCCGGCACGTCCCGGCTCTTCCGGGTCGGTGTCTCCGGGCCCGGCCATGCCGGCGGCGGGGGAGCGGAGCGCGGCTCGGCGAGA
>VZZY01017402.1:155600-279078 GCA_013400335.1 Eurystomus gularis
GCCTTCGTTCCGGGCCGCGTTGGTTCCCCGGCGCCGGGGCCTGACGCTGCTCCCGCTGTCCCCGCAGGGAAGGCGGCCCGGCCCGGCGAGTTCTGGGACGTGGTGGCGGTGACGGCGGCGGACGCGGAGCAGGCGAGGGGCTACCGGGAGCAGCTGGGCGAGAAGCTGCGCAGGAGGGAGCTGCCCCTGGGGACGCGGTACCACGTCTTCGTGGACCCGCCCGGACCGAAGATCGGTGCGGACCCGCGGCCAGCCTCCCCTGGGATGGCTCCAGGGATGGGGCAGCCACCACCTCTCTGGGCAGCCTGCGCCAGGCTCTCACCACCCTCAGCAGCAACAATTTCCTCCTTCTCTCTAGTCTAAATCTCCCTCTTTCAGTTTAAAACCATCACCCCTCGCCCTGTCCCAACAGACCCTGCTCAAAAGTCTCTCCCCATCTTTCTGACAGGCCCCTTGAAGTCCTGAAATGCCCCAAGAAGGTCTCCCTGGAGCCTTCTCTTCTCCAGCTGAACAAGCCCACCTCTCCCAGCCTGGCCTCCCAGCAGAGGTTCCAGCCCTCCCATCATTGCTGGGGCCTCCTCTGGCCCCGCTCCTCCAGGTCCATGTCTCTCCTTTGCGTCCTACTTACCTTGACCAGATTATTTACTTTTAAACAACTTGCATTTGTTTAAATGTATTACTCAGTGTGCAGCAAAAAAACCTAGAATAAAATAGTGTGGGATTGGACTGGATGATCTGAGGTCTGTTCCTACCCCTATCATTCTGTGACTGTCCATAATATCATCCTGTAATTCTCAATTCCTGTTCGCTGGAAGAAAGTAGCTAGTCTCAGTAGCCTGTCTGCAGTGTAGAATGATAGGCAGAGATTGACTGGCAGAAATCTAGCAATTCTAAGTTGTAGGAGCACATAAAAATATCCCAAACCGTTCCCATGTATCCCAAACCTTGTTACTTATTTCCATGTTGTAAATGTTGAAAGTACTTTGGAACACTTGCGTCAAGTCATTAGTGGACTTCCGTGTGGCTCGTTTCTTCCTGGAGCTGGTTTTTGTGGTTATGTTGTGGCCTGTGGAAGTGGTGAAATGTTTCAGATGCTGGGGCCATCCAGAGAGCAGCTGGGAGGGGAGAACATGGGGTGTTCTGCTCGAGGTGCCCTCCCCACTCCCCTGAGGGCACTGGGCTTCCCCAGTGACTGTCCATCCCTTCTCTGCATGGCTCTGTCAGCCACGGTACAGAGAGAGACTGTTCTGCCGGGGCTGGTGTAGGACGTTTCACACGGCTGTCTGTGCAGCCATTGATACTCGGTTTGTTTAAAAGATGGTCTCTGCAGTGATGAGGACTTCTTAAAAATAAATGGCAACTGAACTTTCTACAGCAGAGGCAGCTTTTAACGTGCTCTTCCTGATCACAGTACCACAGTGCCAGATCCCAGTGTGCTTCTTGTGGTTTAATATGTATTATTGGTTCTCTTTTCAGCAGGTACTAAAATATTTTTTCATTAGGAAATGGTGGATCAACACTTCATGTTCTTCGGTGCCTGGAAGATCTGTATGGTGATAAATGGACGTCTTTTATCGTGCTGCTGATTCATTCCGGTAAATTCTGTTCTACATTTCACACTCTAAAATTGCACGGTTGGTTTTTTTTTTTAATTCTAAAAATAACGTGATGGCAGAGGAGTCAGAGTTCTGAAATACGATTCCCTCAGCAAAGGAATCCCAAGTGTATCTGATCAGATCATTTGAATTTAGATTGATACTTAGGAGATATTACTGTCAGTTAAGCATTTATTCTCAGCACTTAAGTTGTTGTATCAAACAGTGGAGAAAGAAGTGGAGTTGAGAGTATCCAAATTAAGCTTCTGCCTCGAAACACCCATTTAATGAGCATGGCCCCCCTCCCTGGGGGCACGCAGCGGTCCTCACAGCTACACACAGACTGAACACTTGCTGCCTTGCCCCGTTAGTCGGAATGCTACAGAGGAGAAAGAAACCAGGAAATCACAAGTTCCCTGACTTGTGATTCCCTGACACTGCTCATTTGACTCATCTCTAACTTCAGATTCCCAGTGGGGGTGTGGGGGTCATCCCTTTTTTAAGTGAAAAGCCAGCATCATTTGCTTTCTTCACTTTAGCTGTAGAAGAGTGGTCCTTATTCCAGCTCTGAAGCAAACGAAGGGTAGTGAAATCAGCCACAAGTTTAACATAAGCTATTCGAGGCATGCAAAATTTTGGACATAAGTTCAGATCTGCTTTGAGAAATGTTTGAAGAATGATTGACGTTTTTTAAAATTTTTTGAGAAATATTTGGTATATGACCAGGCTTTTTTTTATGATTTTAATCCCTTTGTGTATATATAAAATACCTGTATGGGTTTAGGTTCTGCTGACTTACGTAGTGTTTCTGTGTAATGAAAAATGCCCTTTTCTTCAAGGTGGTTACAGTCAACGTTTACCAAGCGCGAGTGCCCTGGGAAAGATTTTCACAGCTCTGCCTTTCGGAGATCCCGTTTACCAGATGTTGGAGCTGAAGCTGGCCATGTACATCGACTTCCCCCGTCACATGAAACCAGGGGTTCTCGTGACGTGTTCAGATGACATAGAACTCTACAGCACTGGGGTCACGGAAACCATTGTGTTTGACAAACCGGGGTTC
Source organism: Eurystomus gularis (assembly GCA_013400335.1). Taxonomy (NCBI): domain Eukaryota; kingdom Metazoa; phylum Chordata; class Aves; order Coraciiformes; family Coraciidae; genus Eurystomus; species Eurystomus gularis. Next base: position 158,256 of record VZZY01017402.1, read on the forward strand.
ACCGCGTTAGCTCACCCTTCGGATTTGACAGTTGGGACCACTCACGGAGTGTTTGTTTTGGATCCATCCAGTTTTTCAGGCCAAGGAGAACTTGAATACGTGTCCTGCCATCACTTCCTGCACAAGCCTGACATTGAGACAATGCGCCAGCACGGCGCGGTGTGCGTGAGAGGGAATCGCCCTCGGCTCAGCTCCCCCGGAGACCGTGGCGATCCCAAAACGGGCTCCGAATATGTGTACACAGACAGTATATTTTACATTAATCATAGCACTGCGAAGCAACTACTGGAGTTTTACCGGGAGTTGGGCACCCTCTGCTGTGAAGTAGATGCATACGGGGACTTCCTCCAGGCTCTGGGACCTGGGGCCACGCAGGATTACACAAAAAATACAAGGAACGTCACGAAGGAGGAGCCCTGGTTGGTAGAGGTCCGGCAGAAGCTGTACTCCCTTCTGAGGGGAACCACGCTCAACGTTATCGTCTTAAACAACTCTAAGTTCTATCACATCGGGACCACCCAGGAGTATTTGTTTCATTTGACGTCTGATAGCAAACTGAAATTTGAGCTGGACTTCCTGCCTGTGGCGTTCAGCACCTTTCCTGACAGAGCCCAGGCTCCCTCGGCGAGTGTCATTCACAGCGTGCTGGAGCCGGGCTGTGCCGTCGGACCCGGGTCCGTGATCGAGTACTCCAGGGTTGGGCCTGGCGTCTCAGTAGGAAAGAGCAGCATCGTTAGCGGAGCGCACATCGATTTGAAGGTAGACATACCTTCAGACTGTTTCCTGAGTTCCCTGAGTGTAAAAAGTAGCGACCAAGTGAAGTATGTGAGTATGGTGTTCGGTGTAAAGGACGACCTGAAAAGGAGCGTGAAGGCACTGTCCGAGATCCGCTCACTCCGGTTCTTTGGAGTCAGCCTGCTAGAGTGCTTGGACCTCTGGGGTGTGGAGGTTTCCGACCAGCTCTTCTCTGGGGAGAACACGCACCTGGGGCTGTGGACAGCCAGGATTTTCCCTGTTTGTCCTACTTTGAGTGAATCGGTTAGAATGTCGTTAAAAATGTTAAATTCCGTGCAGCACATGTCAGCTTTTAAACTGACCGGCTTTAAGCTCCTGTCTGTTGAGGAAATGCTCGCCTACAAAGATGTGCAGGACATGCTGAAGTTCAGGAAGCAGATTTATGATGAAATCCATCTGCAAAGACAAGAAGTCTGATTTGTAGAATGAGCAGGGCTCGAACAAATTTTCAGTTGTGGATGGCTGATTGCTTCCCAGCTTGTAAAAATCGTCAGGAAAAAAGTACACAAATCTTTTCTCTGATTTCATTGAAGTAGAAATAACAAAATTGCATTAACAATGTTGTTGTAGCGTAACATTAATAATGCAGATAAACTGTTCTTTTGATGAAAGAAATAATGAAATATTTTCAGATCCCTGAAAATGGTAATTGGTGACTTTTCGTGGGGTGCATATGATTATGTTCTGTAGTCTCCGTCAGTAAGTGTATGATACAGAATAAATTAATTAGAAATTTGACTGAAAACTGCTTCAAAAGTTTTTCAAAGTAGAACATCAGCTCCAGCCACATGCAATGATCTGGCAATAACTTATGTTTCTCTCTTTTCATGCTGCCTTTTTCCAGAACTGTTTCAAATAGGTGGAGATAAATGTATTAAAAGTGCTTTTTAAACCAAGGCTTCCTGTCTTAAGCATTAATAATTTCCTATTTTTTATATTTTATTTTGTAAGTTTTTTGTCCTTTCTTGCTTTTCATTAGAGGAAAAGGATTTGCCTGAAAGATGGTTCTGTCCCTTGTGACTAATAACATTGAGGTCAAAGCCTGGCATCAGGACATTCTGATTTATTTACTTTTTGCTGTTGGTTGTTTGGAAGCTGGTTGTTTGTACTGGGCAGCCACCAGCTTCCTGTTATCCACAGATTTACTGGTGGGTGCCACATGAATTCCAACATCCCATGGGTCTCTAACCCAAACTGTCAGCCTCCCTGGAGCGACACCAGATCCTCTCGCAGACCAGTGGAAGAGACAGCAGAGGGGTCAACTTGTGAGCAGTGCCATGACACATCCTCAGAGGACCACGACACACCCTCAGAGGACCACGACACGCCCTCAGAGGAACACACGGTGTCTGTTCTTTCCTCCCCTCCTCCACCTCGTCCTTTTGTTTCTTGCCCAGGTGCCAAAGATCCAGCCCCAAATAGACAAGTGTGCATTTTTCACCCTCCATCCTGGCCTGCTCAAAGAGGAAAGTGCCTTTTTTAATGTGCACGACCTCAGATGTACTTTTTCTCTGTTCCCTCTTCCCCACCCCCTGTTTTGAAGGTCTTTGGCAGGGTCACTGAAGGACCTGTGCAGGGACTGATCCTCTCATTCCACAAACAATCTGTGTATGCCTTTGTGCCACAAGGTGGGAAAAAAAGCTTCTTTGCACTAGGTTTATATTAGGAACTTCAAATTGCTTCTTTTTAATTTTGCTTCTATGGTGCTGGCGTTTTTTATTTTTCCATTTCACGCCGTTTTTAAGAACGTGCTGTGCGTTGTATCAGTGCTGCGGACACAACGCATCGTGTCTCATCTGTGGGTTTTCATGGTTTCTTTGGTGTTCCATTATAACAGTGTTTGTCTCCCTACTGACTGGGTTCCCTGATGGCATCTCTCCTATGCCACCTACAAGGCAGTCGTGAAATACCTCCTGAATATCACCTGCGCTGGTTTAACCTTCACCGGGTTTCTTTCTCGTTACTGAAGAAACCCTTCAGGAGACGGGAGGGTTTTTCCTGAGGATCTCTTCTGAGCTAGAAGAGATGCAAAGGAGCCAGATGTGGGGGTTGGGAATTGCTGGGGTTGACTTCAAAGGGGAATTTCTGAGCAAGTAGAGGTTTTAAAAGTCATTATAAAACACTAGTTTAACAGTGGAAACGGCAGTAGGTTTGTGAGTCGTAGAACGTGGAGCATGAACTTGTGGTTCACATCCTGTGTGTGTAATCTATTCATTGTTGGAGTGTACAAAGTGTTTTGGGAAAAACAAATGTTTGACACAGACTTTGCATCTTCAGTTGGGGACCCAACTTTGTTCTGAGAAGCCTTCCCTGATGATTGCTTCACTGCTCCACAAGCTTTCTGCCTGTTTAGTGACAGTAAAACCAACTTGCATTCTTTTAGCGTGATTATTCTCTTTAGCTGCTCCAATTGCACTTACTCTAAATTCCCTCAGTGCCACGCATTGATTCCATTACTGGAAGCAACCTGGGTATGAATAGCAAATGGATTGGCTTCCGACACAAAGGAACAGGAAAACAGAACGAGGAGAAGCATACTGACTAAAGGGCTTCTGGAAAGTGTTGGGGCAGACTTGTTCCAGAGGCAGCTGCTGTGGTCTTGCAAGCAGTGTTCCTTCCAGGAGAAAAGCCAGGGCAGGAGCGGAGTCCTGGGAATGCTGGTCATAGTCTGGGGCCGGGAAGGCTGGCACTGGGTCCGCAGGCTGCCGCCGGCTCTGTCAGCTCACCTTGGCACAAGGAGAGGTCGCAGCGGGTGCGTAGAGCGTTTCTCTCTGATTCCCATCCCACTCATCCAGCCCTGGGTGGCTCTGACGTGCCGGCCCCGCCGCAGCTGGGGTGGGTGGGAAGGAGCTTCTCACTCAGCTGCAGACACCGGTATCCTCTGGGGTGGGCTGTCCACATCTTCAGTTTTTAAATTCCAACAGCCCTTGGCAGATGGATGCCGGGTTGCCAAAGCCGTTATCGATCTTCGTGCACCAACATCCTCTGCCGCACGGTCCGTTTTCTCTGACTATTTCCATCAGCTTTCTCCCCTCACACTTCACAGAGATGCGCGCACACACACGCGCACGCATTTCATCCCTGCTGCCGCTTGCAAACTTCGGCTAACCTTTCTTTTCCGCAGTCTGCTGCTGAAGTAGATGACAACAATTTTCTCATGCCACCAGCTGGGATAAACTTGTCCCCGGGAAATTGAGGGTCTTGTGCAAGGGCTGCAGGGTAAAGCGGAACAGCGAGATCACAGTGATTGCAGCACTGCTGGTTTCCAGCGTTGGATTCTGGAAATGAGACCATCCCGGCGTCCTGCTCCCTGATTTTCCTCCACTCTGAGTAATAAAGGATGCGATGCTGAAAATGCCGGTCAGTTAGGACCTTCTATGAGCAGGAGGCATCTGCTGAAACTTGGAGTTTGATTTCAGTTAAGACTTAGTGAGTTTCCCAGGCTGGGGCAGTTTTCACACAGGCCTCTCAATCTATCCTGAAGCACAGCTCGGGCTGGTACAGTCTCAAATAAAGCCCAGATGAGTGTTTAATGATTTTATTCATGTCAGCTTTCTTTATTTAATTAGTTTTGCTGTGTAGTGCAATAATAGGGCTCATAATGAACATCATCTTAATGATTTCCCTGAATGCTTCGAGAGCGTGCTGTAATGAACAGAGATTTAGCTGCGTGTGTTACTGTACAGAGCACACCGTGGAACCCGGGAGAGGAGGATTATTTCCGTAACCTTTTAGGCAGGAAACTGCAATCTGAGAAATTGGACACTTAAAAAAGAACACGAGGGGAGGCAGCTGAAATAAAAACGAGCAGCTGACAGGTATCTGTGCCAGGCGGATTTGGGGAACCGACGGAAGAACGCAAGCTCTGGCGAGCGCTTGGGAAACACACCTGACTTGGGCAGGGAGCCTGTCCAGCCTCTTCTCGTTCCTAAATCTCTGATCCTTCATTTTCTGCTCTCTGCGAATGTGGAAAATTAATCCCTGTGCAAATGCTGCTGTAGTATTGTGAGAACAAAAATAGCAGCGCTGCTAAGCTGCACGCTGCTTTGAATCCACTGCCGCGGAGAAGCCTGCGTAAGGACCCGTCTCCCTGCGTGGTCCAGGGCTCCTGGTTCTGTATTTTCCTGAAAATGCGTTTTCTTTTAACACCCATTTCTTTTTACATACCTGAATGCCGCCAGAATGACGTTGAAATACATAGGGCAATTTACAGCCTCTCAACGGAAATGCTCGATATGGGTACATTCTAATTAAATTGAAATAAAGATAATTTCAAAAGCCTTAGTCCTGTGAAGCCTCCCTGTGAATGACGTTTGAAACCAGAAATGGGAAAAGAATTTTTCTCTTTTTCTCTTGTACGATTGGGCGCGACAGCTGCACATTCCAAACTTAAAGCTGCAATAAAACTTCTAAAACAGTAACAAAATACATTTGTACATTTCACTACTCTGTAAATGTTACGTCTGAGGGCTTTAGTCACTGAAAAAAGCTGCTCTTGACATTCTAGTGCTACTTGTGTAGAAGTTCATTAGAGCTGGCCCACCACTGCAGTTACTCCTTCCTTTGTTTGCAAACAGTCTGCACACAGGCTCTGCAATTATTATTAATTTGTGTCTGGTTTTTCCCCTTGGTTTCAATTATTCTGCAAGTGCTTCACATAGCCCATGATGTGAACACTTCAAGAATTTATGTGAAAGTGACTTTCATCGTGAACAAAGCTGTTGCATTGGGTTTGCTGGGTGACCAGATCATCCTCCTGTGCCGCAGCTCCCGGGGTCCCTGAGTGTCCGTACAAAGGAATCTCACACAACCACACAAGTGTTTGCAAAGAGTGAGTAAAAATATGGTATGGAAACTGAGGACTTGTTTTTTATATATTTTCATAGAATCATTTAGGTTGGAAAAGACCTCTAGGATGACCTAGTCCAACCTTCATCCCTGACCCCTAGACCATGTCCCGAAGCACCACGTCTACTCATAAAGCAGAGGGTTCTAGAATATAGATAATATGCAAGGAGGGTATTTGCTTCTTTTGGAGCAAATCATTTTATCTCTATCTGATGATGGAAATTTAACGCTCCTGCTTTATGAAGCTGTTGTATCCAAACGCATTTTCTGTGCCGAAGTGAACAGAATGTTTCTTGGACTTTGGAGTCTACCCTGTTCCTGTTTCTGTCACAGTGTGCTTGTTCTTCAGGCCACGAGGAGTGCCCAAACCTATTTTGTCAATTCCCATGTTTTTTCCTGGCATTTGACTCCTTGCTGTGAGTCATCAGCTCTCACCTCACCACACCTCACTTGGAGTGTCCCGCTTCTTCAAGCAATGTTCCACTAAGCATCTAAATGCCTGTAGAACTGGAGGATCCCACCTCCAGTTACAGTCTCAGTACGGAAGCCTCTCCTCTCTCCTGTCCCCATGCCTCATTGCACTGCACCTTGCCTCACACCATCTGAGCACACCTCTTCTCACCTGACTGTGTCTCACCACTCCTTGCCTCACTGCTCTGTGTCTCCCCTCGTGTCATTCCACCATGTATCTCGCCTCAGGGCTCTGTGCCTCGCCTCAGCACCCCTCACCTTACCTTTATGATCCTGTCCTGGTCTGAGCCAGAACAGGACAGTTCTTGTCGGGGTGTCACCGCTCAGCTCAGTCCCTGCTCGGGGCCGGCACTCTCTGAAGGTCACAGCGCGTTCTCACAGACACTGTCTGATCCCAGCAGGGATCACGCTCCATGCTCAGAGTCACTGCCACGGCTTGGGGGCTGCAGAAAGGCTCTGGATTCTCCTTGCTCCTCTGCACACCGAGGTCCCTGCGAAAGCTTGTGCCCCACGTTGGGTGCAGTGAGTGAGAGGTGGCACCTGCGTGAGGAGCGGCCAGGACAGGGGACCCCAAACTGCCCAGCGAGGGATTCCAGCCCGTGTGCGGCATGGTCAGTGTAAGGCTGAGGGGTCACCAGGTTCAAGCTCTTCTTCAATGGCCCGTGTCCAAGGAGGACTCTGTCTGTTCTGCCTTTGATCCTGATCCATGTGTTCCTGAATCCAGTTCCAGAATCCAGCTGCTGGATTCTGGTTCCCATCTGCCTCTGAGTCCAGTCTGGGACTTCCTCAGTGCCTGCTCCACAGCATCAGTGGTGACATCACTGCATGGTTTTGTATCTATTTGTATATATTCCATTTACTGTTATTAATTCCATTAAAGCTGTTTTAGTTTTATTTTCCTACCACTAAGTCTGTCTCCCTTATTCCCTTTCTCAACCCTTTGGGAAGGGACAGCGTGCAATAGAGAGCATCTGTCATTCATCTGGTGCCCGGCCCAGCCCTGACTCTTGACAACGGGCTATAAAGAAAAGGGCTGATCAATCTTATTTGGCACTGGTTAAAATCCTAACAGGCCTAACGCTCTCCTGCATGAATGGATCAGACAACGCTCAGAAATCTCCTTTGCTATGAAAAAAACAAATGCATCCGTCGCTGAGTTCTGACGTGGTGCAGGCTGCCAAGGGAGGTGTGAGCTGACATGGCCATGTCCTGGCAGGCCCTCTGATCCCAGGGCTCTCCAGCGGGTGGGAGAGGTGGCCGAGACACTTTGGCTGCCTCACCACGGCTGCATTTCAGGCACTTGAAGAAAACCAAGGAGTGCCGGGCTAATACAAGCGACAGGGAGGAGAGACCCGGGGGGTGTGCTTCCCGCTCCTCCAGTTGCCTGGCAACTCGCTGTGGAGGATCCGCTACCAGGCTGCTGCCTTCTTGCAAATATTTGGTTGAATATCACAGGGCGTGTTGTCAAAGCAGTTCCAAGTCTTCTGAAAGACATCCTCGGTTTTATGTGTAAATCAGTGCAAATAAACGGACGAGCTCGCGCTGTGCCAGGAGCTGTCACCGAAGCGCACGCTTGTTTACAGTGGGGTGCAGCATGCTGAAGATCTTCTGCGAATGTGTCTTGTATTTACATATCTTCTCGCCTGGAACCTGGACTGAGGAGACTAAGAGCCTGCACACAGAACAGCTGCCAAGGTCAATCTACACACTGTAAAGATATAAATATATATATGCATATATTTATACACATACAATACACCAAATATTTAAAAAAAACAAACAAACAATAAAAGGAGGGAAATTGACAGATACAGAAACCAGCATGAATCCCATAACTGGTTGGGACAACAGGTCTAACATGCTCCACTCAATAGGAAACGCAGCAAGATGGGTATGGAAGGGCAGACTGTAGATGAGCAGCTCTGTGGTGACTGGAGCCAGCTTAGGGGGTTACCACATTCCTGTGACACTGGGTCCAAGGTAAAATACTAACAAACAGGATAAATCAGATGGAGCACAGGATTTAGTCACATATCGGTGTGGATCCTGGGCCTCAACTATCTTGTACACAGTCTGCTTGGAATATGACAAAAGCACTTCATTGTGTCTTCTTTCCTTTCTGGAGGAATTGTACCTGGAGCAGGAGCAGCAGCAGAACAACCTCAGGAGTCTCCTCCCTTCGTTCTAAGTCTTTCAGCAGTGAGCAGCCCAGGTTCCACCAGGTCACGTCCTTCCTTAGCAGTCTGATCACTGGTGCTGCTGCCTATTGGTGTGAGGAGGGTGAATCTCAGTGGTGGATCTGTCTGTGCCCACAGAAGATCACACAGCAACCATACTGAACTCCGGACAGCCAGCTCATCTCCCTGTCTAATGCAGTGGGACTCCCTTGACATAACAACGTGTACAAACATCATCAAACCACAATGTCATACAATCATAGAATCATTTTGGTTGGAACAGACCTTTAAGATCAATTCCAACTGTTAACCCAGCACTGCCAGGGCACCACTAACCCACGTCCCTCAGCACCACATCTCCATGGCTTGGAAACCCCTCCAGGGATGGGGACTCCACCACTGCCCTGCCCAGCCTGGCACAGCCCTTCACAACCCTTGCCAGCAAGAAATTGTTCCTCATCTCCAACCTAAACCTCCCCTGGTGCTACTTGAAGCCATTTCCTCTTGTCCTGTCACTTGTTCCCTGGGAGAAGAGCCCGACCCCACCTGGCTACAACCTCCTTTCAGGGGGTTGTGGAGAGCCAGAAGGTCTCCCCTGAGCCTCCTTTTCTCCAGGCTCAACACCCCCAGGTCCCTCCTCACCAGGCTTGTGCTCTAGACCCTTCCCCAGCTTCGTTGCCCTTCTCTGGCCACGCTCCAGCCCCTCAAGGTCCTTCTTAGAGTGAGGGGCCCAAAACTGACCCCAGGATTCAAGGTTGGGCCTCCTCAGTGCCCAGTCCAGGGGCACCATCCCCATCACCATCACTTCTCACCATCAGTACTTTGATACAACACAATTTGTCCTAATACCCAGATGCTCCAACACCATCTTCTATGTTAGGATGCATTTTAATGCCATGAGCTGAGATAATCTCCGGCCTCTCCAAACTGGGGACCCCCAGCACTCCCTGGGGATCCCGAAAGTATTCTCAGCTTCTTAAATTCCTTTTTCTCTACAAAACTGGTGGCAAGCTGCTGAAGTACCCACTTCCCACCAGTTTTAGGAATTCAACAGATGAAAGCAAATGTTTCTGCTGAAAGAGGCAGTAGAATTTAAGCAAGCTCATTAGGTACCTTTATGGTTCTTTTCACAGTTGACAGCACAGACTGTTTTGCCCCGTGTCATTGTTGCATGACATTCCATTGGCACAGGGTTTATTTTTAGCCAGAGACTATCAAAAGTATTTTTCAGTAGGACTGTCGCTGCTCTCGAACAAGGAATCATATTACGGCAAGAACTTCGCTGAAACAAAGAAGATACATTGGACAAATGGGAAATTACAAATCTAGACCAACCCAAACGTGCACTGGTAATTAATGTTGCTTTTTGAATTGCAATGTACTGTACACCCTTCTGCAAGGAGCAAATGGTGTTTCAGGAAGCCACTCAGTGCTAATTTGCTCTTGAGTTCAAGGATAAGGTATGGTATTGTTCTCGGTTTACCAGGAGAACGGCTTAACCCATGTCACGTAAACAGCCGGTGAAAGGCGACCAAAAGCCAGAAAACAGAATTTATTTGTGAAATTGTGTAAGATCATATTAACTTAGATTATTGTGTTGATTTAACTGGAACTTCATTAGAAAAACTAATTGAACTGCCAACCTTTTTATGCTGTGTGTCTATGCTAAGATTTAGGAAATAAGAGCTAACAAATACAACCTGAAGTTTAAGTTTTCTCTTCTTCAAGTTAAAAATATTTCTGATAAGAATTCCTGTGTATTAGTTGTCTATGAGATCAGTGCATATGTGTCTATATTGGTTGCAGCAAGAACAGTTCAGTATTTTGAGCTTTTGTACTTCAACAGAAGGCTAGATGAAGCAATGTACAAATGGACATTTTAAAATTCAGCGCTCTGGTTACTGGGACACTATGACCTGAGTTCCCGGTTTTTGCATGTTTTGAAGTGTTTATGAGTTGGGGTTTTTTTGTTGCTAGATGAATGGAAGAAGAAGGTTAGTGAATCGTATGCGATCATCATAGAGCGATTAGAGGATGACCTGCAAATCAAAGAAAAGGAGCTGGAGGAACTGAACCATGTTTTTAGGTAAAAATGTTCTGGAAACCTATTTATTGATTTCTCTCAAAGGAGTGTTTGCTATTAAACAGTATTTTCCATTTTGGGTGTTTTCTTATGGAAGAAGTTTCTCATGTACGAAATGTGTGTTCTTTAATGTCTGGGTTTGGGAATACGTCACCACAGTTCTGGGCCAGAGTCCCACAGCACAGTACCAAGACCGGTGGCTGTTAATTACTAACGCCAATATTTTACAACAAACACCTATATACTTTTGTTAATTAATTAGTTTTAATGGGATGTCTAATTTTGTTGTGTACTGTGTACTTTTCAGTTTTGCTAATGTGTGTCTTCAGACAGGAATATTGCTGAAGGAAAAAACATTTAAACAAACACGAAAGCAGATTATCTTCTGAAAGTGGGTTTCAAATTCACTTTCTCAGGACAGCACGTGCCAACAGACGCATCCCCCCAGCCAAGTAACTTAGATGTTCATCATCTGAAAAGCTCAGATCCAGAGACCATCCAGCCCATTGGCTGTGAATAAGCTCGGAAAATGATCAGGTGAATAATTCCAGGCATCAAAACCACTTGAAAAAACAGGGGGTTCCAATCAGAAGTGAACCACAAGCTCGGGAAAGCCGAGCTGGTGATATAAATCATTCGTTGTGCTCACTTTCAGCCAGTGTAATCAGCACTGTTCGAGGCGGAGCAGTGGCTTTCCCTGCAGTGTTCTGACCACTGTGGCCATGATCCAGTAAAGGCCTTCGGTACTTGCCTCATTTTAAACCTGTAGTAAAACTAATTATCTTAACAAATTGGAGCCAGAGTACTTGTTCTTTTAGACAAGCAAGACAACCGAGTATATGGTGAAAGTGCTTAATTCCTGCATTAGGAATGAAGAATAAAGACAGAATTAACTTCAGGCTGTCAGAACTTTGGCGGTTCAGCTTTTCGGTCGGTCTTACTGCCCCATGTCCATCTCAGTGTCACCCAAACTCATATTTTTAGATGGAGAGCAGAGCTCTTTTCCACAGAAGGAGTGGGAATTGGCAGCACATTGCATTGGAAAGGAAGGTTTTTAGTCAGACCTGAGGGATCAGCCAGTGATTCCAGTTCCAAAAGCTGCCTTTGCTCATGGGTAATGAAATCAGTCAGGTTGTGTGAGCATCTAAAGTCCAGACCTGGCCTGTGTAAATAATCAGTCTTGACTCTATGAGAAAGTTTTCTACAGTAGCAGTGGCTGTTTTCAGAAGGCTTCTCATCTCTGAAGTGGCACAGGAATTAATAGGGGGATTTTGCCACTATTAAAACTATTTATCAAAAAACATTGGGGTTGAGAAACCAGGTGGTTGTTGGAAGTTCAGACAAAGAAGGTAATTTGTCTGATGAAAATGAAGCAAGTAGCTGTGCAATCCCTGCTCTGAAAGATGTGGAACGTGGTCAGGACAGAAGTGACCCAGTGCCCAGAGAGGACAGAACCACCAGCACCCCCATGTACACCCAGGAACCCATGTGTGGGTCGAGGGGAACTGCCCAGTGCCACGGAAAAAAAACAGGAGTCACAATAGTGAAAAGTAAATTTATAAGTAGCGCAGCCCCGGTCACTCCTCAGATAAAAGTTGTCTCTGTCCTGTTCCTATAGCTCAGCGCTATTAGTGCAATGACTTCCTAAAAAGACCACATTAAAAATAAAATTTCATTTCCCTAAAACCCACAATTATGTCTTCAGAAAGGAATTAGGAGGAGATTCATATAAACCTAGGCCCTGAGCGTAGTCATTTCAGCTAATGTTCATTTTCAATACAAGCCTTTTAATCACATCTTTTAATATTTAAGACTTCCCTTGCACTATTTTCCCACAAAAACATTAATATTTTGCCAGTTTGTAAGAACTCAAATCATACCAAAATTGAATAAAATTAAGAAAACAAACTGAAACTTTTTATTACTGTTTTTCAAACTGGGAGAAGAGGAAAAATTAATTATGTACCTAAATTGGTATAACCACACATTAAGTGCTAGGAATGGGAATTTTTAGTGTAGCTCTAAAGATGAAAATTGAGGCAGGAGATGTGGCTTTGCAGCATGATAATATTCTGTGATTTTGAGACTTGCAGAATTCCTCCTCCAAACAGAGCATCCCACTGCGCAGGCAGGCGCCGCGGGGCACCGGTGCGTGAGGGGTGTCCACCCCCCGTGCCCGGCGCACTGCGGCAACGAGAAGTGAACTCAAACGACTTGCTTCACACAACCTGGAATTTATTTTTCTCTCAATTGTCCCTGAAGGAAAACCTGCAGAATGGATGAGCCTCATATCGCTGCCATTAATCACAGTACGTCAGAGAAGAATTGCACGAAGATAAAACATCTTTGAAGAATGAGATTTTATTTTCACTGGGCAAAACACTTCCCGCATTAGTAAAGTGAAGGTGGCAGATGAGGGGCTGCCACCAAAGAGAGGGAAATGTGACTACAATGTGTGGAAAAAAATGTTCCATGCAAAAGTGGCTTGCATTGAGGGCATTAAAAAATGAGCGTACTTCACACGGATAGCCTCTAAGGAATGCCTGTGAAAATCTAGACTGATGTAAGAATTGATCCCACTGAGGCACACAGTTTTGGCAAAATAAGTCCAGTCATTGCATTTATAAAGAAATGCTCTGAACGGGAGTAAAGACGAGTCTCTGGTTTTGTCTGCGGTTTAAATACTGTTTAGAGAATGAATTATTGAAAGAAAGGGCCCAGGTGTCACCTTGCTTAACAGGGGTCATCTTGCCAAGAGGGGATTCACGTAGGTTTGTGTTTTAAAAGAAGAGCGAACTATTAAAACCTTATTTTTACTTGTAAGCCTGTTAAATACGTTTAGCAGTGGTACTCGCTCAGGATGGATTTATAGATGCACAAATCTAAGAATTCTGCTAATCCTGGTCAGTGGCACACCAGTAATGGAAAACCACCCAGGCTTCTATGGACAGGCCAAAATCAGCATTCTCTGCAAAAATATTAATCGCTATGTGTATTTAATTTTCAACAACTGTAATTCCTCAGGATGTCTGACGGAGCAGTAGCAAGTCAATCTGTGCTAGAGGGAACGGTGCAACTCGAGGGCAGACGCTGAGGTGTCCCGTCTGGTGGTGATGGAGCAATCTGTAAGTGGGAACGGAACGATCCTTCCCATTCACACTTTCCAGACACTCTCTTCACTGTCTGAAAAATCAGCATGAGGCTTCAGGCCTTCAGGAGGTTTCCACATAAATCTATAATGCACATTGAGGCAGGAGTCCTAGCCAGAGGCGGGTGTAGCTCTAGCGATGGAAGTGTTGCCATAACTGCGGGACATGAAGATGTGCAGCCACATTGCCCACCGTCGTATTCCAAGACACTGGTCACGTCCCTTTGCAAATCTAGAAGCATCTTTAGGTTGCTATCCATTCCCTTTACTGCCACATTTCCTAGCTTTCCTTTCTGAAGTAGTTTATTTTTGAGCTTTGGCAGGTGCTGTATGACCGGAAGAGGATAATGGAAATAAAATTATAGAATCGCACAGGTTGTAACTTCTTTTTTTTCTTTTTTTTTTTTCTAAAAAAGAGCACAGCATCAAATGCAAATGCTCAGTGTGCTCTAATGAGTCAGACTTGGTATTGATTCTATTTAAGTGTTATATTAGAAATCTATTAATAATAATTACTTCATTTTCATGATGTATTTCATCCTTGTGTGAAGGAAGTCACGACGCTATATGAAAATGTAGTACTGTACCAAAAACATGGAAGAAAATGGAACATTAAATTGAGTTTCATTTTGTCAGTGTCACAATATGTAAGTGACATTTAGTTGTCTGAGAACTTTAAGTGCAAACGTGCCTTTCCAGAGCAGGAGAAGAGAACAAACTATAATGTTTTGATTGTTTATAGCAAAACCAGAAACGCTCGACTACAAGTTAATGGGAAGTGAAAAGGAGGATCTATAAACTATTTTAAAATTCCGTTTCAATTTCTCACACTCCAGTGCAATAAACAAAGCAGAAAAGCAGCACTAAAAATCACGTCCATCTGCCGAACATCACAGGGTCCGTGTTCCTTCTGATCCTGAGGGCCACAGTCAGTGCCGGGGGCCTGAGCAAGGCACGAGCCCCGTCCTGGCGCTGCTGCACCCCGGCCCCTCCTGTCCTGTCCTGTCCCCCCACCTGTCCTGTCCTTTCCTGTCCTGTCCTGTCCCCCCGCCACACTCACAGACCTCCTTTGGACTTAGCGTGCCAGCAGAACCGTGAATCCTCAGCCAGAAAGGTGACTTCTGGAAGGATGACCTCATTCCTCAAGACACTTCAGAAACATTTTTCCTTTAACCATTGCCAAATTTTTGTCTGAGCTTTAGTTACCTTCCTTCCACGTATGTGCTTCCAAAGTGTTTTCATATCAATATTTCCATTTATTGATTGTGAGTGTTTCTGTGGTCTCATTTGGGGAACACGAGGTTACTTTCTGAAAGGCTTCTTCTGATTATTCTTTTTACTTGGCTTGTTTGCCTCTAGTTCTGTGCATGTCCTGCTCATCATTTTAGAAGGAAGACAGAGATTTTTAAAATCCCAGAATCTCAGCATGGTGGGGGTTGGAAGGGACCTCTGGAGATCATCTCGTCCAACCCCCTGCTCCAGCAGCTCACCCAGAGCAGGGGGCCCAGGATCGTGTCCAGGCGCCTTTGGAATCTCTGCAGAGAAGGAGACTCCACAAGCTCTCTGGGCAGCCTGGGCCAGGCTCCCACACCCTCACACCAAACAAGTTTCTCCTTATGTTCAAGCAGAATTTCCTGTGTTCCAGTTTGTGTCTGGAACACAGGATAAATACTTCTTAGTTATTATCCCATCAATAAAGAAACTGGTTTTGTATGGATTATTTCTATTTCTAAAGAGCCTTTCCTCTATTTTTCTCTAATTTAGCTGAATTTATAATGTATATACTGTGAGTGAATAGCAGGATTGTTCAGAAAACAATAAATCTGGACTACTCACTTGGGATCAGTAAAGTGTTTCTGGATTTGTAGAGTGTAAACTGTGTATAAATTTAGCCCTGCCTCTCAAAAAAATTACACTGAGATTTCTCTTTTAATTTTTTTTTTTTCTGAATGAAAGAAACTGTGCTAAAGGATGAAAACAGTAATCATCTGTAAAATCTCTTCTTTCAGCTCTGATGAAGCCTTCTGCAAAGTCAATTTAAATTACCGCACAGAAAATGGGCTCTCTCTCCTTCATCTGTGCTGCGTGTGTGGGGGTATGTATTTGAAATGAGATGTTCTTGGCACTGTTTATTTACACGGCTACTGATTTGTTCTGTGTGATAGCTGTCAGGGAGCTCCTCTTTTCTGTGGATTTCTGCCTGTGCTGTCCTTGCTGGCAGCTGCACAAGCATCTCTAAGCTTTACCCTTAACTCTGCTGCCGAGGGGGTCGAGTCAAGTTCCTGCTGCTGACTCCTCAGGCCAAGGGCAGTTTTGGGTGATGACGTAACATGTTTTACTGCAAGTGTTCAACTAATTCAGAGTTAATTTCTATACACATTAGTGAATTAATCCATGCTCACCATGTAATATTGCTCTACAGTTCTGTCTTCTGCACATGGCATGGACTTCAGGAGAGGGATCCAGCTTTAGCAATACTTTGCCGTACATACAACACCTTTTTTTGTAGTACAGTGAAAATACCTGCATTTGATTTCATGATGATTAAAAGAAGAATAGTTCAAACGCTTTGGTGAAAAATATCAGCTGATAAGATTTTTGCAGGTAGCAAATCAGAGTGCACAAGGAAAGATGTCTTCTGGGATGTTCATAAAAACACACAAATGGTGGAATTTTCCACTCCGATCCACACTGCTGCTCTGTTATCCACACGGGGAGTCATTGGCTCGGGCACACACTGTGCACTTGTTATACGATTTTCAGCAGAAATTGGCTGAGAAAGGCAAAGAGAATTTTGCCCCAAGGTTTCAGCTTTGCAAAGTGCTTGCTAATAACATGCACAAACAATTTGCTCCATCTTAGCTAGATGGAGGAGGACCTGATCCTGCACTGCTGAGAGCCGAATGGGTCTTACTCTTTGTTTCAGAGAGTGCAAGATCATATCCAAAGAAGACACCAGTATCTGGTAACATTAGAAGTTTAAGAAAACAGTTTTCATTAATTAGGTACAGTATGTGAACACTTGAAGGAGGAAGTGAAGCTGTTACACCCAACTTCTTCCTTGGTTACTGTCATAAGAATTCAGAAGGCAGATACATTTTTTGAGCCATCTCTGTGCATCAGGAAGGTCGGAGTGGGGCTTCCTGCCCGTGCTGGCGTTCAGCAGCAGCCCCCAGATGACTGTCCCTGTGATAATGTTGTGTGGAGATGGAGAGCAGTGCTCCAGTTCTGAAAGGGCCGAGGAATCGACTGTCTGAGACACCAGAGATTCTGGGAGCATCTGCTCTGTTATGGAGTTCTCTGCAGCGTGGTCTGGATATTAAAAGAGGAGTTTGCTTCTTTGGAGTTCAACTCTTTAACCAGCCTTTATTAGAGTGTGAACAAATGGTGAGCTGATACTTGGCCAGGTCTCCAGCAGTAGATAAGGAGATGGTGCCCAAGTCCATTTGGAGGTTTCATGAGGTGTATTTTATGACTTGCCTCAGGTCAGCAGGTGAGCTACCTATTTCTCTTTGCTTTCAAAACCACGCAGAAGTTTCATACGGCATCTGCACGTTCTGTCCTGTTAACAGCTGTTTTCCGATTGTCTTTCCAAAGGTAACAAGTCACACATTAGAACTCTTATGCTGAAAGGACTGCGCCCATCCAGGTTAACACGAAACGGATTTACAGCTCTGCACTTGGCAGCTTATAAGGTAAATTATTTTGAATAGAACTGATGAAAAGAAATCAGAACTGAGCAGCCTCTTTGTCTGAACTCTCTAGTTGCTATTTCTGGTGAAAATACAAATGTCACATCTACAGCACAGGAAAATGACCTGTAAAGAACCCATGCACAGGAAATCAGCGTCTGCTTTGGCAATGTCATCCATGAGGGTATGACATTGTTTTGGAAATATTGATTAAATCATGCAATGCAACTCAGGATGGAGGAGCCCTCCTGTTATTATTACAGCTATCAATGGAAACAATCTCTAAGGAATTTGCTTTACAGTTTCTTTCTTTTTGCTTCTTTTTTGTTGTTGCTCCTCAAGTTCCACATTCTGCTTCAATATTCATTTTCTTCACTATTATATTTGTCTTTTAAGACTGTAAATAAAAAGACTGGAATAACTGTAGCAAGGAATGAAGTGGACAAAGACAGCGTTTTCCTAAAGAATTGGTATGACTTTTATTTTGAGATGGAACATCTTAGAAACTTAATCCATATATAGACCAGCCTCAAAAGCACTTGGATTTATAGAGGGAATTCAGATCAAATGTAGGAGCTCATATCCTAGACTGGAACCTTCAACCCGTCTATGTCCCATAGGTGCCACAAGGTCACAACAGCCTCTTTCTTCTGCAAAGCTCTCGTGGCAGATACTGTTCTGGTTTTCTGTATGGTCAGAGCTGGTGGAAGGTTGAGTAGCTTTGCACCTGTGTGCCAGAAGTGATGTTCCTCACTCTGTTGCAAGAGGACACAGATGTGGTAGATGATCTTTCATCCAAATAACCAATTGCAAATGCAGCAGGAATCATCACAGTCACAGTCATTCCCCTCCACAAGCCCACTGTGGAAGAGGAGGTGGTCTGCCTTCTGTTAGGAAATAATCTGATCATTAGAATACTTGTCTAGAGAGAAGACCAAAAGTCTCATATATTTATCCTAAGAACTCCTCAGGTCCCCCTATTCTATTTTAGGTACTGTAATGTTTTGACATGTAGAACAGTTTGTGTGAGCACTTAATAATGGCTTAAGGACTAAGAGATCTTTAAAGACATAAAAAAAACCAACACACACACACACCAAAAAAAACCAGAATAAAGGCTTGTTTTCAAGATACGGGCTTTAGTATAGCAAAAGGGAGACTTGTGGTGCCCAGGACAACTCTTCCCTCTGCTTCTTGCCTTGCACTCTTGTGCTCCGGGGTCATGGTTGGTCCCTTCTCCTGGAAGGCAGCAGCGTGGTGGCTGGGGAGGCCCAGATGTGCACAGCTCTCTTTGGGTTCCCACCTGCCATCATCACCACTGTGTCCCACCAGTAACAGGCTTTAAACGTGTGCCTTGCAGGACAGCGCAGAGCTGCTGACAGCGCTGCTGCACGGGGGAGCTGACATTCAGCAGGTCGGGTACGGAGCTCTGACAGCCCTTCACATCGCCACCATCGCTGGTCACCATAAGGTACGGGTCTCCTTTCCTGTGCAGGAAACCATGTGAACGCTGGTATTGGCAGGACGTTTTATTTTGGATTGATGCCTTTCAAAAGCAAAATGCAGAAGTGGTTAAGTACAGCAGAATTCTGTTTAATATGTTGTACATTTTGGGAAAACCACACCTGTGCATATATCGTGACATTGAACAAACATGCACAAACAACATGGATCTGTTTGTACATCTCTTACCTTTAGGGCCAGAGAAATGCTCTGAGGGCTGGAAGCCCTCTGCTGGGAGGGCAGGCTGGGAGAGGTGGGCTTGTTCAGCCTGGAGAAGAGAAGGCTCCAGGGAGACCTTCTGGTGGCCTTGCAGGACTTCAAGGGGCCTGTCAGAAGGATGGGGACAGATTTTTGAGCAGGGCCTGTTGGGACAGGACAAGGGGGGATGGTTGAAAAGAGGAAGATTTAGACTAGAGAGAAGGAAGAAACTGTTGGTGCTGAGGGTGGTGAGAGCCTGGCGCAGGTTGCCCGGAGAAGTGGTCGCTGCCCCATCCCTGGCACCATTGCAGGTGAGGTTGGCCGGGGCTCTGAGCAACCTGCTCTAGTTGCAGATGTCCCTGCTCCCTGCAGGGTGGTTGGACTAGATGAGCTTTGAAGATCCCTTCCAACCCAAAGCAGTCTATGGTTCTGTGATTCTCTATGAATCTCTTCAAAGTCTTGGCAATAAATGGCACTAAGTATCAGAAGTGTTATCTAATAGATACATGATTAAATACACTCACACGTCAGGATTTCTGAACCTGGAGATGGAGCGAGGCTTCCAAACACTGTCAATCTGAGCGTGAAGGAAGCACAGCAAAAGAGTTTCATTCCCTGTCCTAGGTGCCATGGGCTCTGCTTCACAGCTCTGTGATTTTCACTTCAGAAAGAGACAGAGGTTGTCAGTTTAGAGCTATTTTGTACTTCAGATTAACACAGGGGAAGCCGAGCCTGAATCTCAAGCATTCATACTGATAAGTCTCCTGTGGGCTGGAGACTTACCACCGTGGGGAGCAGGGAAGGAAGGGGAGTGAGATTCCCCAGATGCCTACAAGCAGGCCCTTTCCTTTCTAGAGATGCTGGCACTCATGAATCTGTTTTCTTATCATTTACCACCTCAGCTCAGTCATTTCACACATCATCTCATTTCAGTCACCCTGGCAACAGCTCACTCAGTGTAATTTATTTATTTTTTTTAATCTCTTAAAGTACCGGGTGTGCAAAATTACCTTGGTAATGAAGGGTTTATGACTGTAAACGTACTCATGAATTCAGGTACTTTGCTTTTTCTCTCCTTTGGGTCCATTAAGCAAGCAAAGATTTTGTCCTCTGCTTGAGTAAAAGTTTTAACTCATACAGAGTGTTGGACTGATTTATGGAGACAGAAATATCAGAATTCTTTAAAGAAAGATAATGAGCAAGAAATGCAAGAAAAAAACAACCAAGTACGAAGAAGGAAGTATAGGTGATATTAATACTTGCCTTTACACTGTGAATTTAGTTGTGGAGCTTAGACTTCTAAATTCAATTTAGGTGTAAGAATTGGGTGGATGGCTGGAACCAACTGCCTGTGAAGTTTTCGGCAGAAAAGAAGAACCTCTCTGTTCATGGCCAGGTAGAATAGATCTTGTGAGGTCCCAAGTTACAGCAGTCACTGATGTAAAAATGGCCATCTTCTCTGCTGCTTTTTCATCAGCCAACCTATAGACACACACACACAATTTACTCTACATGTGCATGTAGAAATAGTTACATAATTATGTATTGCAAGAAAAAACACTTCTTTCCAAAGAGGCAGCTTTGTTGAGGAGCTGATAACCCTTTAGACATCTCCCATACTGTCACGAGGAACAGCTAACGTGCAAATACCTGCTCTGAGGAAGGATGAGGCTGGCCACTGAGGTTCTGCTGAGGAGAGGCGACACTTCTTCATCTATGCAGTTTTGATTTTCTTTAACTGCTGTTCCTGTTTAGTCTGAAGAAATTATCAGATCTCCGGGTCAGTAACAAGATACTAGATTTTCTATTTTACTGAGGCTTTCAAAGACGCCGATAGATCCCTACTGGAATTTTCAGTCAGGATTTCAATTTCCAATCAAGTTAATTACATATCTGAATTACTTTGAAGCTTCTGAAAATCTCACCCAGCACCCTTTGCGAGTTTTCACGCTTGATACCTGTAAGTTTTTCACCTTGTGCATTAACTTCAAGTGCACAGAGACAGTACTGGACATCATCGTGGTCATGGCAGGGCTCAAAAGTCTTTGGGGTCTATGGACACTGATGCAAGTAGTGCCGTCTACTGTTTACAGTAGTCCTGGGGAGAAACGAGCCACTCTTTGCAAATACAGCTCCGAACAGCTGTATTCCAACTCCAAGTGAGACCTGCACACCCTTAGCAAATTTTTTACTACAGCTTGGCTGCAAATTCTGCCTAATTGTGAGAGTGGAGAAGGCTGAGATTTACTGGAGCAATGGGTTTTAATGCTCATTGGTGTCATGAGTACAGGGTAAGTCCCATAGAATTATAGAATCACGGACTGGTTTGGGTTGGAAGGGATCTTCAAAGCTCATCTAGTCCAACCCCCTGCAGGGAGCAGGGACATCTGCAACCAGAGCAGGTTGCTCAGAGCCCCGGCCAACCTCACCTGCAATGGTGCCAGGGATGGGGCAGCCACCACCTCTCTGGGCAACCTGCGCCAGGCTCTCACCACCCTCAGCATTAAGAAATTCTTTGAGCGAGTCTGAATCTCCCTCTTTTAGTTTAAACGCATCCCACCTTGTTCTGTCCTAACAGGCCCTACTCAAAAGATGGGAGACAAGATGTGTCAATGAAAAGTTCCCCAATTTCTAATGGAAATACACATTATGCTGTTTCACCTTCTTAAGGGCTATATATGTAGTGTGCATGTGTATGTGGCTGTGTGTATGTATGTGTATGTACGTATGTGACTGTGTATATGCATGCGGATGTGTTTGTAAGCGTATATATATACATGTATATGTATATATGTGTATGTATATATACTTAGACCTTTCCCAGGCTTGTGAGCCACCAGGGGCAACTAAGGATGCAGGTGAATTTATCTTTACATCGCAGCCTCCAAAACAATTCAAATTCGACAGGTACATTTGTGCTTCTTGTTAAAGACAGGACAGATAAAGACACAGCTGGTGAAATCCTTGTGCTACCTAGAGAGGCTGTGCGTGTGAAGAAGGTTAAGCTTCAAGAAGGTTAAAACAATTTACTGGTGGTCACACCAAGGAACTCAATTAAAAAGCTGTTAACCTTCAGAGTGTCAGTCAGCAGCTCCAGCAGCGATCAGGGGACAAATCCATCAGCATCATCTGCTTCCGCCGGTGCGTGAGGAAGCGTGCAAGCAGGGCAGGCTCACTGTCCGTGTTCTGAAGGTCAGCTCTCCAGGTGGAAGGACGAGGCTTCTCAGTGTGTCTGCCCAGCAGAGAGGCTGGGGGCGAGTGGGCTGAGGGTGTTTGAGCTGTAGAACTGCAGCCCCGAGCTTGCAGGGCATCGCACCATCCCCTTCCAGTACACAGCACCTCTCATTAGCCTAGTGCAAGTCCTTCCTTGTGCATCTCATTACTAAAAAGCAGGTAAGGAACCACCACATCTAATTGTTCTGTGCAAGAATTGTAATGGAGATAGTAACCAGAGCCTTAACTCTTCAATCAGCTTTTTGGCTTTTATGGAGTCTGCGTTTAATGTTTCCTCTGAGGCAAATACAAAGTGTTCTTCTTGGCACTGGGGTTTCAAGTGATCTTTAAAATCTCTGGCCTTGTCCTGCAAATGTTAAAGGCAGGCCTGCTACTTGTATCATGTCTTCAGCGCCTGCTGAGGTTATTGAAAAATAATGGTGCTCAGGATCCGACAAGGATAAGATCATTACCTTCGTAAGAAATAACTTACTGTGAGTGGTTTTGAAAAGCCCCTTATTTCTTCCTTGGGAATGATCAGATCTTTATCAGAAGTATTCTCCATGAACAGAGTGGGACTCTAGATAACTCATTTGGTTCATCTGCTGGTCTGGGGACTGAGGATTTATAGTCCAAGTGTGAGCTTTTTCTTTCCTTCTTCATATAGCTTTGAAATTTTCACTAAGCTTAGAAGCTCCTCTGATAGATTCAATAACTTATTTTGTCCACAATTTTGTTAATATGCATGTAAATAGGAATATTCCCTCCCCCCCCAAAGAAAAAAAAAACAACCTAGAATAAATTTAAGAAACAGAAAATAGATTTTCAGCCATCTTCCTAATTCTAAGATAGATAATTATGTATCCAATTAAATAGATAAATAGCAGAGATGGACACACCAATCTATGCAGCATGGTCTTTAATACAGAAAAGGACTGACTATTCAAGAGAAAGATAGAGACAGCTGGGGAAAAGTGACTTTGTTCCCCACTTCCCCGAGGAGTGAGTCTGCTGCTGTCGCTCCATCACCACGCCTGAGACCATCAGAGGGATCAGTTCTCTAAAGAAGGATCCACCAGCATCAATGGGATGTGCCAACTCATTTGAGCCACCGTGATTTATAAATGTTTAATGTGCTCTATGACTCAGTGCTATATTTTGCTTTGCGAAAAGCATAATGTTTGTTTATTTTATCTTCTAATGGAAATTGCAGCTCTCAATGGGAAGAGTGAAAAATAAATGAAAAATTATAAAATAAGCTGATTCCAGGCTGTATTAGAAACGTCACCAAATAAGTTTAATAAACCTCTCATTAAGTCTGCTGTTTTGAAAACATTAAATGTTTCCAGCCCAGGAAGGTCATTGCTAAATAAATAATAGATATGCCTCGTACACGCTTACTTGTGGTCCAGTATTACCATGTTGGAAAACCAGTATCATTCCCTATTGCATTTTGTAAACTTAAGTAGTCATTCTGAGATTACATCATCTACGGCATGTGAGCTTCTCTTTGGGTTGCAGGCAGGGTGAGCTGATGCTGCTGGACTTTTGCAGCCCCCAAACCTGAGAAACCAAAGCGTGAATGTGTGTGTAGAAGGACCTGTTGGGGAAAAGGGAGTTGGTCTCAGCTTATAGATTTTCTACATTAATGAATCCCTTTTCATTTACAAGTCATATGTTACATCAGCATGTTTGTCACCTCCTGTCTTCACTGAAATTTTACTGATAATATTCCATTATAATAATATAAGCATTCAGATGATTTCAGAAGCCTTGAAAAATTAAATTTATGTGAGCCTATTTAAAGGGTTCACAAAGTCCCCATTTTCTTTTTTTCTTCTTTTTCTTCTCTTTCTTTCTTCCCTGCATTTTATGCTAGTGCTGCATCTTCCCAGCCCTTTGTTTTATCAGACACGGACTTTTCAGACCTTTCCAGATTCATTCCAGAATGAGGAATGCAGGGATGATGGTATCCACAGCTGCCCCGAGTTGGCTCCAGGTGTGCCCCACCCCATGAATGCCACGCTCAGGATAAAGGGAGAAGTTTGCTGAGGAGAGGAGCTAATTCTCTTTGGACTCCTGCTTGGGTTTCTCCTGCTCCTGAGCATGGCTTCGCTGCTTGTTGTGATGGCCGTACATTTGCTGAGCTGAGTATAACTTTGTTTACTTTATATTGATATTAGTTTGGCTGTTTCCTTAATCCATTTTCATTTCAGTGCACAGGTCTCCTCTCCTTTTCCTGAGGCCCCTCTGTCTGGGGAGGGGTCATTGGGTGATAGAACAACTTCTGTGGTTTAGCCCCAGATACAGAGCAGGTGTAGACAAGTTGTTTCTGTCATTCTCCTGCCTGTGCCACGGTGACCCCAGCCCAGGAAGCTGCCAACCACCTTTGTGGCCAGGCTGTGCAGCTGGCTCAGATTCAACCTATCATCAGCCAGAGTCCTGAGGTCTCTTCAAGCAGAGCTGCTCCCCAGCCAGGCTGTCCACAGCCTGCACTGCTGCAGTAGTGGGTTTTGTGTTTGTTGTTGCTGCTGAACTCTCTATGCATCATGGTGGTCCATTTCTCCAGCCTATCTGGATGGCAGCCCCACCCTCAAGCGTACTGAGCACAAAATTTGATGTTCTCTGCTAATGTGATGAGAGCTGCTGCCTCCAGGACTACTGCTAGATGTATTAAACAGGACAGGTCCCCGTACGAGCCCCTGTAGTACTCAACCTGATGCTAGTCCTGGGGCTGAGAGCAACTTTTTACCTGCTACCCTCCAAGCCCCATCATCCAACCGCTTATTTACTTACCTGGTTTTGCACCCATCCAGACCATAAGATCTCAGCTTGGCTACAAGAATATTTGGGAGACAGTGTTGAAGACCATGCTGAAGTCAAATCATAGAATTGTTTTGATTGGAGGAGACCTTTAAGATCATCTTGTCCAACTGTTAATCCAGCACTGCAAAGTCAGTCAAATGGCATCTGCTGTTCTCCCCTCACCCCCAAATCCGGTCATGCTGTCACAAAGGATGTTCAGGCTGGCCAGGCAAGGCTTATCCTTGGTCAGTCTGTGCTGCCTGTACCCGCTCACTTTGAGGCATTGAGAACTGCTTTCTCTGCAGCTTGACAATTTCCCCTAGGTTATGAGCTTCACCGTTGGTCATAGTCTGTCTCCTGAGGATAAAAATTTGGGGGGTCTTTCTGTAAGAATTTAAAGTTCTTCTCAAGTCAGAGGTTTTCCCCGACTTACTGAAGTAATTTTATCCTTACACGTCAGTCCAGCATACCCACCTACTTGCATGCCTATGACAACTTCCAGTATTTCCTAAGATTCCTTTGTTCTTTCTTAGAAAGAGAGCTTGTCTGTGAAACAATCGGAATTGTCTCTGTACCTCTCTCATCATTTCTAGTTGAGTGGAGTTTGCTTAATATGACTCACAAAATTCTTTTTATCAGGAGGTCACAAAGTAGCAACCATGGTTGCCATTCCTACAGCCTGGAAAAATGTGTCAAAATTCATTTAGCTTGATGTTCATCATCAGATATGGATCCACATTGCTTAACACAGGGTGTTTTTTTGTCTTGAAGATCTACCCTGGAGCTTGTAGGCGAATCTAAATTTTAAATTCCATCTTCCAAAGGGATTAAGGAGGATCCAAGTTGTGGTCATATCCTTGAGTGTCTTACAGCCTCACAGCTGCATGCCTAAATGAAAACCAAACAGATCCAGAGAATTTTCAATGATATTCTTGTAAAAGCTACAGATCCAAATATCTCTTTTCGGAGCCAACAGCTACAACTTCACATTTGTGATAGTAGCTTGCTGAAAAATCTCTAGGATGAATCGCTCAAAAGCCACCAAGCCATTAAATCAAAGGCTAGCTGGCTATGTGTTCCTCACCTCTGGTCCACCTAGCTACTCAAGTTGACCAGACATGGGATGCACAATGGAGGAATTTGGTTTTATCAACCACCCAGTAACTGAGTATGTTCTTTATTTATTTCTTGAACACATTACTGCTCATCCAGTGGGTGCATGTGTTAAGGCTGTTACTGAGCTGTTCTTCAGCTGGCACAAGTGTAGGCAGCTTCTCTGAAGATCTCAGGATCTTTCATAAGATCGTTTTTCTGGAACGAAACCCTTCTTTAAGATCCACAGCAAAAGGATGCACAGCAGTTCTCAATGCCTCTTGAAATGGTTAAAACCAACGGGAAACTGACCCACTCGAATACATCAGGGAATGGATCTCACACAAAGTGTACTCAGGCAGTCATGTGGGAAAATGTATTTCAATTTAAATTGTGTAAAGAAGTAATCCCTGTAGACTAATACTGCTCGGTAACAGGGTTTTGTTCTCCAAGTACTTGAGAATGACATGGATTTAAACAGCTGACCCCGTTGTTGTGTGTGTGACATGATGTGGTGGTCTCAGCTTAGACAGCAGTGGACAGAGATGTGCATCGTCACAGCTCCCATCAGCTGGCATCACCAGTGGAGGTCTCAGTGGGAGGTGCACGTGTAAATAGCATAGCACAGGAACTGGCCATTTCCCCATCTCCGTCCTCTCTTCTGATGGCCAGGGAGGTGTTTCCCAGTTGCTAGCTGTACTGTGGGTAATTTACGGTCCAGCATCTTTCATCATCATTAGACTCAAAAATTGACATTCATCACTACCCAAACAATCCATGGTACCAGCCCCTTGACATGCCCAGAGACTCCCTTGTGCTGCACAAAAATTAGCAGCCCTCAGGCTTTAACGTCCAACCCAAAGTGGTTTCATGCAGGCTTCTATTTTGACAGTTGTTGGGAAAGCCAATATTTGATAAATCATAGCTGTCCAGGCAAATGTGGAAATTTGAAAGAAAACACTTAGGGTTATTTATTGAAGCCAAAGGGCTATTATCTTCTAAAATGCAAAGAAATCTTTACAAACGGAGGGAATTATGCTTGAGGATTTACCTTCACACATTTACATTTAAAAGGATCTTTCATTTGCTTTTTTTTTTTTTACTTCTAAAGACTGGTATGTTTACTGCTTTTTGCTCATAATGGTTAAAATAAAATTAAAGGTTATTCCGAGAAAATCCAGACAGTCATTTATGTACCTCTTCATAAATCACTCTTTTTACTGGCAAAGGGATTTTCAGGCTTATTTGTAAAGCGTCAGTGACATTCAGTGTTCAGCTCAAGTACTGTACGTAGATCACTTTTCCGTGTTGTACACAGTTCTTCACCTCTGTACTTCGCGTGTTTGGGGCTTTTGGCTGTTTTTTTTTAAACTGGTGCTGTAAGGCTGTTTTCCTAGCTGACCACGTCTGTGCTTCTAGTTGGAATTTTCTGTTTCTGTCCTTCTAGGCCGTTGACATTCTCCTGCAGCACGGAGCGTACGTGAATGTTCAGGATGCCGTTTTCTTCACCCCGTTGCACATTGCTGCGTATTACGGCCATGAACAGGTACCGAGCGGGGGGATTTCGGAAAGCTGGGGCGTGGAACACTGAGGTGGCTGTAGCTTTAGTGGCAGATATTGGTAGAAATTGGTGTCTTCCCCAGTAGCCCTCTTGAAACAGCCGACCGTCTCCCTAGCTTTGATAACCTATGAACTGACCTGGACCCAGAGGCGTGTTTCATTTGATGTTTGTTCATCCTTAAGCACAAGGAGTGTGAGTTTGCTTTCTTAAACCACTCCAAGGAAGTGGACATCACTTCTCAGTAGGAATTAAATGGCAATTCTATTGGTTTTCCTTGGAATTCACAAACTAAAGCGTGGCCACTTTCATGTTAATGTAAAAAATGATCATTTAGAGAGCAGGATTTTCCATGAGGGCCCGTGCACATGGCAGTCCAACTGCACTTGCTTCATTCACACAGATCAGGGAATTGTTGAAATATAATCTAAAGTTCTGACCAAAGCTGGCGTTCAACCTCCCGATTCTTTCCTTTACTAGAGTATAACTGGCGTATGGTTAATCTCGCAGTCCAGTCATTCTTCCTGAATAGGCCTTTTATGTGAAATGTGATAATGGGTCTATTTTGGTTTATATAAGTGGTTTTCTATGCCTTTCTTTGGCTAAAAGCATGTATTCTGGGGTATTTTCAAGTTTCAAAGGATGACCTCCAGGCAGAACGTATTTTTCATTCCAGTGGCACATTATTTCATGTGCATTGAGGAGGTGTTGTAGGAAAGGCTTTTGAAAGAACAGAGTCCAGACGCACAGATGACTGAAACTGGTCTAATCCCATGGCTGGGAGGCAGCGAGGGTGGGAACCAGGGGTGTGCTCCTGAGACGCTGCTTTTCACACCTCGTCGGCCAGCAGCACTGAGCTGCTCCTGGTGTGTTGGGCTGAGAGATTATTCTGCTTATTTGCCGTGAGCCAAATAGTCACCGTCTTGTGAAATTACACCAAAAGCTCCCACGGTGCCCGCGTGGTGAGAGTCACAGAACTGCGGCAACAGCTCCGTGGCCTTCGAGGGCGTTCGTTCGTTATGCTGGCCAGTCAAATGCATGTGTCTTGTGTCCAGCCTTTTACCACACATAATGTTTTAGAGAATGAAAGAGCACTTGCTGTTGAAAATTTTAGTATTTTTACAGACACGTAACTTAAATTAGTTTCCTATTGAATCTCTTCTCCCTGTTTTAACTTTAAAGAGAGGCCCACATAGAATCCCACATTGGATAATCTGATTTTGTCAAAAGATTTCTTTTCATGTGATATTTTAATTAGTCTTGATGAAATGTTTAGGTAACCCACCTCTTGCTAAAGTTCGGAGCTGATGTGAATGCAAGTGGTGAAGTTGGAGACAGACCTCTCCATCTGGCTTCTGCCAAAGGCTTTCTCAACATTACAAAGCTCTTGATGGAAGAGGGAAGCAAAGCTGATGGTAAGAAGAGGTATTTTTAAAAATCAACTTTACCATTGCATTTTATAGACAGGGTTAGGCCTTGAGACTTTAATTTAGCTTCCTAACATATACTCTGTGTGTGTTTGTGTATCATCTTTGGGCAACTGAAACAAACAAAAAAATAGCAGTTGGAGTTTTCTTCACTTCTTAAGTGAACGCTTGGTTTGTCATCTCATGTGCATTAAAGGTGAAAAACAGCAGCAGAAAACAAAATTAAGATTAACATACAGCGGTAACTTACTATTGAGACATTGATCCAATCAGAGAACATGTGCCTGTATCCGCAATCAAAATGACTTAAATGCATAGTGAACTCCTAGGGAATGAGACACAAACAAAGGATTTTAAGTCCAAATTATACAGCAAGTAATCTAAAATAATTCAAATGAGAAATTGAAATGGTTCACAAACAATTCCACAGAAAATGGATTTTTTTTTTATTTTTTTTTTTTCTCACATGCTTTATTATGCTTCACAAGCTTCATATGCTTTGTTGTGGGACATTTTCTGTACGAGGCAGGGTGTGCGTGAGACACGATGGGTTGGACAGAGGCAGAGTTCTGTTAGCATGCTTTTGGTGTTCTGTGGAGGTTAGGAATCGGTGCGTCCTTTTTACAGGTGACCTCACACTGACCCCCATAAGACCGCAGCGTTCCAGTTCAGTGCTGTACATTTTGCATGTGCCGCAATTTGAATTTTTTCCATTGTAATTAATATTAGCATGCAGCTAGTAGTACTGCTGAATCCTTGCGCTTGCTCTTTTGTTCCCTCTCCTTACACTGTTTCCACGCTCCAGCTTCACCTTTCCCTCGCTGTGACACTTGCGTCACCAGCATGTGGCCACGTCCTACAAAGTCTTATAAATGTTAAAACTTAGAGGTCAAATTTTATGCATAATTATTCATGCAGAGATTCTTAAATACTAAACAACATTAAATTTACTTGGAAATTATTTTCTTCTCCTCGGAATAAAAGAAAGAAAAGGGTTTTTTTACTTATGAAAGTACTGCTCTTTAATACATCTTTGAACCACGTCGTGCCTCTTGTTAATTTATACCCACAATATACAAGGGAAAATCTTGGTCCCCTTGAAGTCTTTGGCAAAACCTCCTAACCCCACTGTAATTCATGGAAGTTTTGCTGAGGGATACCACAGTTTGATCTTGGAAAAGCAGAACTGGCAAAAGAAGAAGCAAAGAAAGATTTTTCTGCAAGAATCTTGCATGTTACAGAAAGAACAAGAAGCTGTCCAAGTTCTTCAGCTGCTGCTCCTCGGTCCAGTATCCTCTTGGATCTCTGGTTCCAGCCTAGGCACACAGCTGTTTGTGGGCTACAGACAACAGAGCGTAGCAGGGGAGGGTGTAAAAGGGGTGCTGGAAAAGCATATGAACTTCACAGAATCACAGAATGGTTTGGGTTGGAAGGGCCCTTAAAGATCACCCAGTTCCAACCCCCTGCCGTGGGCAGGGACACCTTCACTAGCCCAGGTTGCTCAAAGCAATTTGTTCTTTCCTCATCTCACCTGGTGCAATACCCCACCGACACTGGTTAGCCGATGTCAGGAGAGGATTGTTGAGCACTCCTTTTGCACCAATTCTGTGTTCTCGAGCTGCCAGTCCTGGGTGCTGACCCTGTGAAGCACTGTTGCTCCTCAGCAAGGAGAGGACAAGAGCCTCCGAGGCTCCTTCCCTGCGCAATATGGTTCCCAAAGCAGCCGCGTTCCCGCAGCCCTGTTCCCACTCTGCCAGTGGCACGAGAGCTGGGGTTGTGCCCAGTGTCCTTAACTTCACTGGATTTTAACTGTAGGAATTTACTATATTTGAATCTAGCTTACAGTGCACACATCCCACTCACACAGGAAAAAAAGCATGGAGGGAAGCAGCGTGACTCGGGTCTGTAAGTGCCTGTTTCAGTAGGGAGCTCTCGATGTGTGGGCACCAAACTGGGGTAATTACAGCAAAGGGGGGAAAGAAGAGATGTTCACTCGCCGTAACAAGGCAGTGGGAGGTTCACTGTCGGTTAGATAGTTTATTCCAAAAGGAGAAGAATCTAGGACACCGTTTCTGATTCCTTCCTTTAAAATCAGAATCTTCGGCATCGCTAAAAAAAAAGGGAGAGTGGAAGCGGGAAGTCTTTTACTCAAAGTAGCACACTTTGAAACGTGGTATAAATACGGCAGCGGAGGAGCAGCTCTTAAATGCCTGGGAATGAAAGTAATTGGTGAAATAACCTGCAGAAATTTGGGCGGTATTCTGTGCAGACCAGTAATTGGTGTCATCCACTTGAACTATTTCTTTTAACATAACCTGGCTCGTGGACCAGCTCTGTGGCCAGGGCAACTGGAGAGAAACAGCAACCAGCGAATCAGCCTGGAGAGGTCGGAATACTGCTGGAACAGAGCAATGTTTGCAGTCTGGCAATAGCCAATGTTCCTCTTCAACCCAGCCACAATGTATAACAAAAACATACAAAGGAAATATACTGTCCATGTATCTATCACCACAAGTGTTTGTATTGCGCATTTGTATATAAACACAGCGTGTTACAGTCCTCCTCAGACACTAAACATCCTTTGGTCTAACATAAACACTGTGGGGAAGGGCTGAGCAGATTCTGTGTATTTTCAGAAATCACGTAAGGCCTTTCAAGCATTGAAAGGTATTGATCAGATTCCTTTTAGGCTCCAAATTCCCTCTGAGATCATGCGTCTCTCTCAAACCCCAGCATGCCATTACAAGCTGCTATCACTTAAAGCACCTTCACTATCTTCTTCAGATTTTTACAAACTGATTTAGCATGGAATTTCTCATTTCTATTTTTAGCTTCTATTTCCTTCTTTTCTCACATCTTCCAAACACGAGAGGATTTTTCTGCCTTACTGAATCAATATGCTTGCTACAAACTTGCTTCCTTCTGCCAGGAAGTTCAGTTTTCTGTTTTAGAATATTCAAATGGTATAATATAGTAATATTTGGGGTACAAAGTATCACCTTATAATTTTTTATTAATTCTTGTAATCTGGTAGGTCATTTTCTTTATTACAGTTATCCTAGGAAAAAAAATGAGAGAGGTTTCTTTCTTAGTAGAAAATGAAGTTCATTACCCTGAGGAGCCATCGATGCCCTAAGTAGCCGTTCTCTTTCCTCACTTCGTTGGACTGAATGCTCCTTGTCTCCCTGCTTTTCTTGAAGCTTCACCATGCTCACACCCACACCCAACTTTTCTCTGTATAGTTGCTAAGAAAGAACATTCACCAACACATGTTGGATCCAGACAACGTGCTGGTGTGAGCAGCTGCCTGGTTGTGGTCCTGACTGTGCATGGTGTGTGGTCACACTGCTGAGCCCTCTGGGTAGTGGGAAGGGGACATTGTCTGGGTCTCAGGAGTGCTGGCTTCTGAACCAAAGTCCAAGTCATCCAACCGCTTGTCGTTCTCAGCCGCACCTGCCGCTTACATGAAGGAAGGTAAACCTGATTCACTGAAAATAGAGAGCCGTGGGTTTTACCTGTTGTGTTACCGGTTGACCCGGTTGTATGGCCACGCTTCTGCTGGAGTCCCAACACTCAAGCAGAAAAAGGAATGGGTGGATGAAAGGTGTGTTGGTGGAGTTAAGAAGTAATGGTAGTTTAGAATTGTCAGTATGTTCTACTTTTTTTATGTTCCATTCCTTCAAAACTGGGGAAGGCCTGGAAGTAATTGCTTCTCAAACGCTTAAACACATTTTACTTGCTGTAATGGTTTCACCTTTTCCTTTCTACCTACATAATGTCTCAGTCCTAAGAATAATTTCTACAGTGCTCCATTTTGTTCCAGGCAAGAACTCAGCATTTGCTCATTTTTACTGTTTACTTGAAAGGCAACCTCAAGTTTCTGTCTCTGACTGTCATGGCAGTTGTACCATCTATCCTCTATTTGATATAAAAATACTTCAAAATCTCAATTTGAAGAACTCTCCCCTTGTACTCTTCCTAAGTAATTCCTGAATTAATATGATGTACTTTTTTGCCACAACTCTCTTCTAAAGTGTTTTTGAGTCATTTTGGTTTGTTTTGACTCTGAACTTCTCCTTTTTAAGATAATATTCCAGTTTAGCTGTCACATTTCATTTAGAAAACAAATTAAAACAAACCCCATCATCCCATGTTGTCATTGTACATCCTTCCAGAGGTGAAGGAAATGCCTCACAAGTATTTGACATCATTTCCAGCTGCGCAAACGAAGGAGAAGATGTATGTTCCCTTCCTCTTTCCTCCACCTTACACCTTGTTGTGTTGTAGAAGCTTGTGGCCCTGAGACCCCTGATATCCTTCAGGCCGTTCTGTGGTTACATATTCTGAAATGTTGGCGATTATTATTACAAAACTTTGCCATTTATTACTCTCTTATTTATTGCACTTCAGAATGAATCTGTGTCTGGGACCACATCATAATAAAAAGTAAAGGCTAACATGTCACGTGAATCTGTAAAGTGAAGAATTATTTTAGAATAGAGAAATAAAACAATTTATTTTTCAGTAGTCCTTTTAATACAAGACAGCTGGGAAGTTTAATGGGAGTAGTTAATGAAATTAGCATGATATAAGTTACAGGAATTCCTTTTAATGGCCTGAAACAGAATTCATCTTGTAACTATGTCACCAAACATCAGTGAAGTTATAAGTTCAGCTCTTCAAGGTCTGTCCGTTTCTGTGAGCATTCAGCATTACTTCAGAAAGATTTTTAAATGGATTAATTTTCATTTTCACTGTGCTGTTGTGTGTTGATTAAAGTAACTATCTTTTGCAGGAAGGAGGGTACCAGAACTGATCTTCTGAAATTTAGAGAAAAATACTTCTGTTGTTTATATTTGTATAAGTTTTATGCAAGATACACAATACATGATTTTGTGACATAAAGTGCTGGAAGGGTAAATCTTTTAAAAATAACACTGCCTTTGTGTCAATTATGTGACTTACAATTTCCCACGTGAAAGATTATTGAACTGACAGAGATAAACGCTGTTCCCACCCAACAATAATACACTTGTCTCTAATTTTGCCCATTCTTTTATATAGTATCATGTTATGTCAAAGAATGTTCCCATCCTCCTAAATACGTGGAGCATGCTCGTATTCATCCTTGCAGGTGAAAGAAGACGCTGAGCAAAACGAAAACATGGTAAATCTAGACTTTCGAATGAATTCTCCTCTTCCTCTCTTGCCTTTTAGATATTTATATTTTAATAGTGACTATGAAAAATATATCCTTGTTGTGTCTCCTTTCTTTTCTAAGAATTCCTTTTTAGTCACTATATAACTATATCAAGAATCCTTGATCCTGCTACTCAAGGGAGCTGATATGAACCTTAAAACTGACAGGATTTTCTGTTCCTGAGAGCAACAATGAAGTATGCTTCTTCCTAGTATTTTTAATTGGTAACTATTGTTCCATGCCTTTGGAATTGCTCAGTGGGTTGCTTTCTTTTGTTTAGTGACTGTGTACTTTTGCTTCACGTTGTAACATACTGACAGCAATTGCTCTTTCTAAGGGTCATTTATAACTCGTCATCCATTCATGGAACGCTGCATCAAAACATTCTATACATCTGCTGCTGGAAGAAAGCAATTACACCCCAGAGCCGTAAAATCATCCTGACAGTGTACTAAGATGCACTGAGTAATGCCATTGTGATACATGAAAGCTCAGAGAAATTTCAATTTTAAAGAAATAGGACCATAAATATTTTAGCAGGAGGTTTCAAAACATGGGCACAACACACAAAGCATTACTACATATCCAGAACAAGCTATGTTAACTATAAAATTATTTCTTTGGTCTCTTTCTGGGGCAAATGGCAGTGAATGCTCAGGACAATGAAGATCACGTTCCTCTGCACTTCTGCTCCCGATTTGGGCACCATGAAATCGTAAAGTTCTTACTGCAGAGCAGCTTCGAAGTTCAGCCCCATGTGGTGAATATCTATGGGGACACACCTTTACACCTGTGAGTCACGTGGAGCAGCTCTGGTTGACATGGGTTGGGCCCCACTAGAAAGCTGGTGGTGTTAACAACTCTTTATTGGCTTCATCTTCAGTGCGTGCTACAATGGGAAGTTTGAAGTCGTCAAGGAAATAATTCAGCTCTCCGGAACAGAAAGTCTCACTAAAGAAAATATATTCAGTGAAACGGCTTTCCACAGGTGAGGCGTTTAAAACACTGTTATCAATAGAATTCCACGGATGCGTGCGCACAATACAACACCCAGAATCACACGTCTCGCCAACAGCCAGGCAAGGAACAGAGCAAGCAGTGAGCTCAACGGGGTGTTTAGTTTGTGTCTTGAGATACAGGAGAGGAGGTGAAGTAAGAGGTAGAACCAGGCAGGGAATGGGGAGAGAAAAAGTGAGTGAAAGGTAGGAAAGGCACCAGCTTCGCCAACATCTGCATGAATAACGGCTCCTCTTTCTGTCCCATTTGGAAGCTGAGCTCGAGCCTGTTCTGCCTGGGAACCTGCTGGAGTCCAGCCATTCCAAACCAGAAACACCGTGGCAGAGCACAGCTTGGTCCTGTTGCCACAAGTAGAGTGTTATTTAAGAGGCGCTTTTGCAAAACAGGCTGTATTAACTTCGTATAGCTGTGCAAAATTAATTTATACAACAATAATTAGAATGTCTCTGAAACAATAGAAATGAACATGCTTTGGTGGATTAATCATGCATTTGCACATTTCTGAAGATCCTTTATTCTATTACTACATTTTTATCTCTTTGTAATTATTTTTAAATTTTTTTGGCTACCCGAAGCATTTTTCCTTTCATGGACTATAACATTCACTTTTCCCTTCATTTTTGCAGTGCTTGCACCTATGGGAAGAACATAGAACTTGTAAAATATCTTCTCGACCAGAATGTTGTAAGCATCAATCATCAGGGAAGAGATGGACACACAGGTAACACCCTCCTTATTGTGTCTGAGTGCACACACCGGCACCAACACATTTGGAAGCCACACACGCTCAGGTTTTCCAGGGTAATTCCCAAGGTAATCCAATGATCAGCATCCAATTACCTTTCAGACAGATCTCACCTTTCCTGAGATAGGTTTGCAGGCAGGCATAGAAGTGATAAGGGTTGAGTGAGGATGTGCCAGGCTCATTAGCTTGTGTGTGAGTAACGGAACTTGGTGTAAACTGATTCTAAGTAGTGTGAAGAATTGGGCCCAAGTACGATTCTGCCAGGACTGGGCACAGGGGACATCGTGTCTGAAGGGCTGCACACCTCTGTGTGCCTACCACAGGCGACCAGGGAAAGAGCTGCTTTTGTTTCTCTTTGCTTTTCCTCACGTACAAAGTTGTTAAAGGTGATTTGCAGGTGGCAGAGCAAATGCGGACGAGTTGTGTAGCAGGCAATAGATTGGTTCTTGCAGCGCTAATGTTGTGCTCAGGATTTTTTTTATAATATATTCCTTTATCAAGGAAATCAATTTGCTGCCAGCCCCACCATGACGCTGTGACTGTTGTGCTTACCACGCTTCTCTGGTGTTCTAGGACTACACTGCGCTTGCTACCACGGTCACATTCGGCTGGTGCAGTTTTTACTGGATAACGGAGCCGACATGAATCTGGTAGCTTGTGATCCCAGCAGGTCCAGTGGAGAAAAGGATGAGCAGACCTGTTTGATGTGGGCTTATGAGAAAGGTATTTCTATTCTCTGCTACAAAATCTATAGGAACAGCATGGGAAGGAGGTCACACTAGAAAATAACCCCTCAGTCTCTGTAGGCTGAGAGTTCTCACCATCTGCTTTCCAGCTCCTGGCACCAAGGATTATAAAAACCAGCCCTTTACTGATCTTCTCAGATACCCTGTTCATCATCAGCTCAACTCAACACAAACCCAAGGACAGGAGTATTTATGTGCTGCTAAAATAGAAAACAGCCTGTTCAGAAAATGCTGTTTCCCCCTCTGCTGTGCTCACGAGTTTTAGTTCTGTTGCTGGGGAGGCATTACAAGGAGCAATGAGTCGCAGTAAGCTTCAATTGTTGCAAATACAGACCAAAGCCAGGCATTTCCCACGGCTCCCACGATGCTGTCCTACACGGGCTGCACTGCCAGGTTTCTGTCTTGGTTTTGACTCCGTGTATTCTGGGACATCCTCCCCGCCTCGAAAGGCATGGCGGTACCGTTTCTTGTGAGAATGGCTGTAATAGAGTAAACCCACAGATTTCAAAGGCCGGTCAAAAAATTCATACTGGCAAAATACTCTGTGTGAAATTATTGAGGGAAAGCTCATCTTTGGAAGGTTTAGAAAAGAGTTTTGAGTATTGCCAAGCAGAATTTCATGCATCAAACATCTGAAGGAGTGAGGACGTTGTGCATCCACTGCTCTCTCCTGGTTCCTTGCCAGTTTAACAGCAGCCCACAGCCACAGTGCACTCGTTTTGTCCCGTTTAGGACTCCAAAATCTAAATATTTTCAGGCACTGGTTCTCCTTGCCAGCCCTGTTGAAGGCTATTGTCAACTTCCATTTCAGGATTTCTGTGGCAGGGTTTTTTTCTACTGCCATATATCACATTTTAGGATTAAGTAGACTTGCAAAAATAACATGCTTGTTTTTATTGGCTGGTATTTCCCCATATTTCTGTAGTTAAATCATAGTATGTTTCAGCTTAGTGCTGCTGTATCTTTGTTTACATGTTTTATAAACGCAGTGAACATTTTTTAATAATTCCCTGCTTCCTCTTTCTTAGGTCATGATGCCATTGTGACTCTCCTGAAGCATTATAAGAGACCTCAGGATGACTCGCCCTGTAACGAATACTCACAGCCTGGAGGAGGTATGGTCTGAGAAATCACCTCGTTCTGTAACTGAAGGGTCTGATCCAGAGACCGCTGGCATCTCTGGAAACATTCTGCTGGTGTCAGGGAGCTTTGGATCAGTTCTGTCTGGCACAAAGAAAATCAGTGTCAGGAGAATCGCCATTTTCCAGGTACCCTCGATTTATGTCAAAACTCTTCCTTTGTCTTAAAGTAGAGTTGCCGCTTCGCATTACTCACCGGAAGGAAAAGGTGAAAGCTGTGAGATGAAGATCAATCCCCAGTAATCATTACTCACATCTTTTTACACCCTTAACACCTCTTTTAGCCATTCTCTTTAGCTCTGATGTTTCCTTGATTGCTGGCATTTGGTCTATTTCTATACTCAGTCCCCTTCATCTTTTTTAATATCTTTGGATATCTATTTCCCCCTGCAGAAGAATTACCCTTTTTGCTACAAAAATACTCATTGTGTTGGCAACTAAATGGCAAGTGCCAACAAGAACATTGACACCAGCAGTTAGATAGGCAGAACATCGCCCAGTGTGTTGAGGACACTGCCTACGAGGAGGTCAACAAGTCCACACTGAGCTTGTCCAGGCCACGGACAACTCCTGCCGTGGAACCAGGAGGAACCCTATGGTCAGCAGCAGGACCAATCTGCTTCCCACATTGTGTGACCCATTCCAGGTTTAGGTGCAGGTGTATGTATCTCAGGTGTATGTAAATCTTTAGGGGACTATGATTTTGCATGTGTTGGAAATTTATTTGGGCAAGCAGGTAACACACTCAGATGCTTTAGTGCTGGTGGCTAGAAGAACTCAGCTCCCACTTAAGCAGAACAACAAGAGGTGGAATTTTTGGTACATGGAGAAAGCTAAGGTCTTTTGGAAAATCTAGTGAGTGAACTCCACAGTGTGATCTGTGCTCAGCCCCGCTGCCAGAATCCATGGCTCTGATCCGAGCTCCTTCGCAGAGCCCAGCCGATGTCCAAGGCTCTGCTGGCTGCCTGTAACACCAGCGAAAGCCAGAGTCCTTCTGCAGCTCCATGCAAAGAACGTGCAGGAACACGGCAGTGAAACATCACACTCCCACGTGTTCGTGGGTTTGCGTGCCTTTACACCCCTCTTTTATTCATTCTTTCAGCAGTCATTGCCTCATCGGTTTATCGGTACAGATGCTTAGACTGTCTTTGAATTCCACAAGATCCATTCTCTTCTATTTCAGATGGTTCCTACGTGTCGGTTCCGTCCCCTCTAGGAAAGATTAAAAACATGACTAAAGGTAAGGTCAATGGCAAGGGGAAAGTTGAACTTTTATGCTCTTTTTACCCAGGGTGTGTGTCAGCCTAAACATACTGCTCAAGATTCATTATTCCTGGAATTTTCAGTGTTCAGAAATGTAATGATGTGTGTGAGCAGCAGCTGTAGTTCCCTTGGATAATTTTAGGAAACGATATACTCCTCTTGATTGCTCAGCACCGTGATAATCCCTGTATTTATCTTATTTTCATTTACTTTAAAAATATATTTATTTTTATTTCTTTGGAGCAAAGGATATGATTGTGAAGTAGCACTAATGAAATACATATCCATGAATGCAAACAAACATCATGTTGAATTCCACTGTAAAATGCCTGGATTATCTTCACTAGAAAAATTCTATCCAAAAATATTTTGTGTTAATCCAAAACATGTATAGATAAAACATTCAGATGAATATTTGTACTTTAAAATATTTCAAATTTTGTGGTGCTTTCAATTTCCCACTTCAAATATTCACTCTGGATATAATAAAATTCTTACACCCTTTACAGAACATCATTGAAATGTTCCATTTAGAAATATTCAGATGAACTTTATAGTAATGAACCAAAAAGATCAACAAGGTATAGATGCTTGCTAACTAAATTAAGTTGCAAAATTCAGATTCTCCCTGAGACTAAGAAGTGAGTCAGACCTGGAATAGCATCCCTGGCACTAGCTACACAGAAAAAAGGGAACTAATTCCCCATATACAAAATTTTGCACACCCATCAGATGGTACCGGCAGAATATGCCTTTGGGGCAGTGCTCATCAGCCGGAAGATTTTAAGGCAAGAAAGCCCAAGGCAGCGGTAGCGTTGGGTGTGTTGGTTTGAGGGTTTCCTGTGGTTCCTGAAAGAAGAGGGAGTAGGATCCCCAGTCACCAGCAGGAAAATCGGCTTTCATCGCACAGCGGCTGTGGGGAGTTAAGTGCTTCTCTTCTGTCCTTCCCCACCACCCTGCGCTTTGCAAACGGGGTAAGTGTCCTCTTTTGCAGAAAAGGCAGACGTCCTCCTCCTCCGGGCTGGTTTGCCATCGCATTTCCATCTGCAGCTCTCAGAAATAGAGTTCCATGAGATCATCGGCTCAGGTAACAGAAATAACGCGTCCATTTTAAATACCTGATGTTCATAATAAATATCTTTGGGCTCATTTATTTTAAACCATTTTAGGGTCATTTGGAAAAGTATATAAGGGACGATGCAGAAATAAAATTGTTGCAATCAAGCGGTAAGTTTATCAGATTTTTCCATCTTGTTTGGCTAATGACCTGGTTTGAAGTATTGAAAAAAAAAACATAATTCACGATATTTTTGCCTTGCTATTTTCTCTATTGTAAACTCCAAGCTATCGGGCCAATACCTACTGCTCCAAATCTGATGTGGACATGTTCTGCCGGGAAGTTTCCATCCTCTGCCGGCTGAACCATCCATGCGTCATCCAGTTTGTGGGAGCTTGCCTAGACGACCCCAGTCAGTTTGCCATCGTCACTCAGTACATTTCTGGAGGATCGC
The DNA here is from genome assembly GCA_013400335.1 of Eurystomus gularis. Lineage (NCBI taxonomy): Eukaryota > Metazoa > Chordata > Aves > Coraciiformes > Coraciidae > Eurystomus > Eurystomus gularis. Next base: position 198,887 of record VZZY01017402.1, read on the forward strand.
TCTTCTCTCTGCTCCATGAACAGAAAAGGTACCCAGCTCGTTCCCTCCTTGGGCTCCTGGGACAGAATTTGGAAGAATAGTCAGTCTATGCTGATGTAAATGTTACTCATTTCAGTATAAAACAAGAGAAACAACACACTAGAGCTAGGGGGTTCTGGTTGGTGAAAAGCTGGACATGAGCCACCAATGCACACTGGCAGCCCAGAAGGCCAATCGCATCCTGGGCTGCATCAGAAGAACTGTGGCCAGCAGATCAAGAGAGGTGATTCTGCCCCTCTGCTCTGCCCTGGTGAGACCTCACCTGGAGCACCACGTCCAGCTCTGGAGCCCCCAGCACAAGAAGGACCTCTCTTGTGAAGACAGGCTGAGAGACTCTGGGGTGACCTTATAACTGCCTTCCAACACCTGAAGGGAACCTACAGGAAGGCTGGAGAGGGACTTTTCACTAGAGTGTCCAGCGACAGGACAAGGGGAAATGGTTTTAAATTGAAGGAGAGTAGGTTTAGACTAGATCTTAGGAAGAAGTTCTTCAGTACGAGGGTGGCAAGACTCTGGAATAGATTGCCCAGAGAGGGTGTAGATGCCCTCTCCCTGGAGGTGTTCAAGGCCAGGTTGGATGAGGCCTTGAGCAACCTAGTCTGGTTGAGAGGTGTCCTTGCCATGGCAGGAAGGTTGGACTAGATGATCTCTAGGGTCCCTTCCAAGCTAAGCTATTCTATGATGTGCATTATGTTATATACATTTTGTATTTAAAACAATTTAAAAGGTTCCATGACTTACTGATAAGAATAATTTAGAGATTATTTTTGTCTATTAACTTTGAGGTTTTTTTTTTTTCTCAAAATATAGAACTCTTGATCTGCAGTCAAAATTAATCATTGCCGTGGATGTTGCCAAAGGCATGGAGTACCTCCACAACCTCACACAGCCAATCATACATCGGGATTTGAACAGGTCAGTTTCTTTCTTTCTTTATCCTAAACATTCAATTGTCCTTGAATGATGTCACTGTTAAAACCCAGTATTTCCTCACGTCTGGTCCACCGAGCTTCAGCCTTTGTTAGAAGCAGGAAACACCTTCTCTACCAAGCAAAATTTTTTTGTGTCATGTCTACATCAGAAATCGCTCAGACTAACCAAAGCGCTAACTCCTGCTTTGGAAGCAGGCTAGCCAGAATTAGCTATAGTTGTATCTAAAGATCAACCAGGTGAAGAAAGTCAGTGCTGAGGAGCTGTTGCACTCTTTAGCCTCAGTGGTTTGCTTGGAAGCTCCTTCATACATCTGAACAATGTGATGAAAAAGTTTCTACAGAAAAGATTTTTTAAAAGTAGGCTGAAGTGAGTCACAAGAAGGGTTTTCTTCAGTGCTGGGCATACAGCTCTTTATTTTCCACTAGCTTAACTACTTGCTCTAAAAAAAGATGATACAGAAATGTTCATTTTGCTTGTATCTCAAGTGACCAGTCCTACTGAGTGGTGATGTAATAAACCACATTCTCCTGCATCTTGCTCTAAGTTTTCATTTCCTAATGGAATGAGTATCTGCAGTGAAAGATTCCTTGTGAAAGACTCTCGCTCTTTTGGAAAAAGGAGCTATTTTTTCCCCTTTACTCAGTGAAAGAGTAAACTGGCTGTGAGACTATGCCCAGTGCAGGGTTCTGGTGCAAAATTCTGAAAAAATCATGGAACCACAGGATGGTTTGGGTGGGAAGGGACCTTCAAGATCATTTAGTTCCAACCCCCTGCCATGGGCAGGGACACCTCCCACTAGACCAGGTTGCTCAAAGCCCCGTCCAGCCTGGCCTTGAGCACCACCAGGGATGGAGCAGCCACAGCTTCCCTGGGCAACCTGTGGACATGTCTCACCACTTCCCAGGGCAGCAGCCTGTATATAAATATGAGGCAGCAGCAATTTCCTGGACATCGTTGCTGGCACCTCCCAGAGAACAGCATGGCTTGGCACAGGAGAGGGTCTGAGTCCTTGCTCCTGCACCGACAGCTCTACAGAGGACACCTGTGAAGGGAGCAACTTCAAATGTACAATCTGACCTTTAGAACAGGAGCTTTCCTTGGATTTGAAGCATAAAAAGGAGACAGGGTGTGTGTGTACAAAACTGGGCACAGGGCTGCCGGCTGAAGCCTCCCCAGCTCAGCCCCTCTCTCTGGCAGCAGCCCAGAGGGACGGGTTTGAGAGCCAGACAAGAATAAGACGGTGGTGACTTGAATTATCTCTCAGTGCCCAAGAACTCTGCGTTCAAAAGGGTGCTTTCAAAAGTGGGTACCTGCTCCTGAAGGCATTTTTTTAAACAAAAGAATAATTCTATTTGTGGTTGCAGAAGAAGAAATATCCTTGCAGACCAAAGGAGAAAATCAGATCACTAATGCAAAAGAAACACAAATTTCTTTATTTTAGTCTGAAAAATGCAGTCTAGAAACCATATCGCTTTGAGCCAGTCTTCTGGGATTTACGTGCCCTGGGTTAGCAATATTGGCACAAATTCCACTTTATACTCTGGCCGCAAATTTTAGCACACTTTGCTTTATTTGTCTCCTCCAATGTATGAGTGCATCCATCTGCTCACGCTGAAACTGCTACAAGCACATGAAACGGGCTGCTGTTAACCACTGCCAATTACATACCCCATTGCTTTATTTAAATGTGCAGATACGGGGCTTCTGTGTGGGTATGATAAATGTACCGTGTTTTAGAAGGATATTGCTGACGTGTTATATTCATCTGTGTATATTGGCTGTAGGGAACCTTAATCTAACTATATTAATATGAGCCATATTCTGCAATTTTACTGGAGCAGAGCTACGTAAAATTTTTGTGTCAAAGAGAATTTGAAATGCACTTTGGATTGACTAAATACTTTCAGCAACCACGTCACTTATCAAAATTCTGTAAGCCTGAAAACCTGGACTCACATTTCAGAGGCCTTTGAAAGCTTCATTTTTATATTTTGAATTATTTTTTCTATTTTTCCTAGTTGTTGTTTTTTTTTTTTTCTCATTCAAATTCCAGGCTTTTCAAATAGAATTCTACTTACCAAATAAATCTCAAAAAATAAAAATTAAAAATTGAATGCTTCATCTTCATATGAACAAGTAAAATTTTGTTGACGAGAAATGTCAGTTCCCCACTTTTTATTCAGTAATGTTAAGTTCCATAAAATGTTCTGAGTCAATGCAAAATGAAGCAGTCCATAAAAATCACGTATTCAAACAGTTCCATTAATTAGCAGGAGACATTAGGACAGTCAAACTCTCCAGTGCAATTCAAATTCTCTTCTAATCCATTTTGAACTGGTTACAATTCATTACCAAGTGATGTGGCTGCAAAGCTTTTCCATAACCAAGTCTGAGTGATTTGGGAGGAATTTGGGGAAATCTTAGCTGGGTGTTCTTGGCTGGGGTTGTGCGTGACGCCTGCCTGCAGCACGCGCTGCTGGCACAGCCTGATCCCACGGGAATCCTGCTCCTGAGCAGCAGCGCTGGGGCTCTCCGCAGTGCGATCAGCCGCCAGTGAGGGATCCCCAAAAAGCTCCGTGCTCCCCACTCTGTGGCACCTCACCTGCCCTGGGGCAGCAGCTGCGGGGATCCCTGGGATCGGTGGAGCTATAGGGATCCCAGGGATCGGTGAGGCCATACGGATCCCTGGGATCGGTGGGACCATAGGGATCTCTGGGATCAGTGGGGCCACATGGATGCCTGAGATCAGTGGTGCCACAGGCGTGTCTAGTATCAGTGGGTCCACATGGATCTGTGGGACTACAGGGATCCCCCAGGATCAGTGGAGCCATAGAGATCTCCAGGATTGTTGGGACCACAGAGATCCCTGGCATCGGTGGGGCCACAGGGATCCCCGGGATTGGTGGGGCTGCAAGGATCCCTGAGATCCGTGGAGCCACAGGCATCTCCAGGATCTGTGGGGCCATAGGGATCCCCAGGATTGGTGGGACCACGGGGATCTCTGGGATTGGTGGGGCTGCAGGGGTCCCTGGTATCAATGGGGCCATAGGGATCCCCAGGATGAGTGGGACTGCAGGGATCTCTGGGATTGGTGCGGCGAGGGGTTCCTCCCAGACCATGCAGTGCTTTGCTGTGGCAGATGTTGCACCTCTGGATCCCCTCGGCTTCATTGCTCCCCCACCACTGGCAGCTGTCTGGTCTCTCCTGATCTCCTGGTGTGGTACTGGTGCCTTTTACTGGTGCTCTCTAGTCTTCAGGGGTATGTCCTGATTTAAGTCAGCTTTTGATAACGTCAGCCAAGGTTTCTGCAGTTTCTGCCTCCCAGTCTCACTGTTTTTCTCAGTGCAGTGGGCTCAGCCTGACATCTGCTCCTTATGAAGACTCTAATTTTTTAACAGCTGAGATGACAAAATGCTGAACACTTAATTCATTGGTTTCTGTCCCTGTTGATTGAATTTCCCACACAGGCAAATACTTTATTCTACTGTCCTGCAAGGATGGATACAGATACTTGTTTAATCTGTTTGTTTGGGGTTTTTTAATTTTCCAGTTGAGAATTCTCAGTTTGTTTTCAGCATAGCACTGTGCCTTCAAATAACACCTTGTCACTTTCTTTCATTATTTTGTCTGTTTTCCTTTGTTTTGTCTTTTTTAGTGTAAATATTTCCCAATAATCTCTGAGTTCATCTGACTCTTTCTTGGTTGGTTTGGCCCATTTGTTACAGATAAAAGCATCTCTGGTTTGATCTTTCTAAGAGCTAACACCTAGTGCAGGACCCTGCACTCATTCTCTTTCTTTGGTGATACCTGAGTGGAAGCTCTGAGTCCTCTGTGTATGCAGAGCAAAATCTGTTCTTACTGCTCTAGCTATGAAAATAGTCTCATGCTGTGCATATTTCAGTGATGGGTGGTGAAATACCTGCCTGTGAGGTCTTAGGTGACAGTCATCCCTTTGCTAAGGACCAAACAGGGTTCTTAGTTCTGCCAGCCCTCCGATGCAGAGGGCCGCCCTGCGCTCTGGGTGGCTGGGCGTTCTCTCATGGCACAGCTGTGTGCTGCTTGGAACAAACCACTCTCTGCCTCTCGCTGTCAGCTCTTCTGCTTTTACCAGGCCTCATCCCCTGGAAGTCCTTAGCACTGAAGTGGACATCCAGTTCTCCCATTTTGGCCCAAGTCAGGATGGCTAACAGCTCCTAAGCAGGTGCCTTTACTCTTTTGGCAAACCCATCTTGTATGACAAGGTCTGGGTTAAGAGCAAAGAGAAACTATTGATATTACAAACTTCCAGTGTATTAAGTTATGAGGAAAAGCTTGGCACTGGACAGAGCTTTTCTACATTAATCTTTCTTTCTCAAAAAAAAAAAAAAGCAGCTCTTGATAAGAGCGACCTGCCTCCAGCAGGCCCAGACACTTGTAGAAATGTTCTGGATAAAAGCTGTTTAGGTTAGGCCCTAGTGAGCGTCTGTTTTTAGTGTATAAGGTGGATTGACTTGGATTTGCTGTGCAAAAAGCAACCTGCAGATCGACGTACAAAAAAGACAGTTTTTCCATGATTGTACTTGCCTCGTTTCTCCATTGTATACCATCCATGTCCACCACCTCTTGTCCTCTTCCTTAGAGCCAAGGTTCCCTCTGCTCCCCCCACCAGCTCTGACTTCACACATCCTCCACTTTCTCACTGAGTCTCTCTCCTTCATGTACCTGTGTCTCTTCACAGGTTCCTTTCGAGTCACCAGACTGTGGAGCTCAGAAGGAGATGCTCTTTTGAAGCTGTAGTTCTTGCCTCAGGCATGGTGCAAGCCAAGAGCCCCGGCTCTGTATGCTGCAGTCTGTGCGACTGCTTTGGGACAGCACAGCTCCAGCAAAAATCCTTATGGCTCAGCTTTATGCCTTGTCACTACTGGCTGTTAGAAAAATAGTTCGGTGCTGAAGGATTTTAAATAACATTTTCCACAAAAGAAAACCCAAAACAGTATCTCACTAGAGAGCCAAAAAGCATATCGTTGCCTCACAGAGCTTTTACTAGATCGTATTTGTGAGGGTCAAAAGATAATTTGCTGTGAGGACATCAGTGGGCTGATGCGTGGTGCTGAGAGTAGCTCAACTTCTGAAACTTTTCCGTGTGAGAGCAGAAGTTGTGAGTTCAGCATGAGTCCCCGTCAGCCCACGGGCACAATTACTAGATGAAAATCTTTACAACAACTTAAGAGAAAGACCAAGAGTGAAATTCTGTGTTAAGTTTTGCCAGTGGCTTCACAGGAACCTCAAATTTTTTACCTTAAATTTCCCCCTCTGTGGGAGCTCTGAAATCTAATGCAATGCACATAATGCATTAAATAAATCTGCAATATGGCTTGACAGAACAGAGCAGAAAATGAATCTTCCATGTCTCTACTCTGGAAAAGGGGTTATCCTTCCATTTTGAGAATAATTGGGAGTTTTATTTTGCTTTCGAGTTCTGGAAAAAGAAGATCTGACAGCTATCAGCGATAGTGGCACGTATCAGCTTATTACTACTTACGCCGTGGTGAGGGATTGTAGCCACAATGATTATAGCACTTTAATAAAAAAGAGACCATTTTAGTACCAATTTAATTTAAGCCATAACAGCTGAACACGGTCGGACCAAGCCTTTGAGCGACTAACCTTTATTTGATGGCTCTAACTATCTGTAAAAGTTTCTGAGCGCTGGCTTGGCGAGAAAGATGAAAGAGGGGACGGAAGCCTGGTGGTAATGGGGATGGTGTCTGCAACTCCTCTTTGTTATAAAATCCCTTATGAAATCTCAAAATAGCACCTGCCTTTCATTAAACCCACAGCGTGTTAAAGGCAGGAGGATCTTTTCACGGCCCCGTTCCCTGGGAGAGGGACCGGCGCTGGCTGTGCTCTGCCTGCCTCCTGCCCTTGCAGCTGCTGGGCCCCAGATCTCCCTGGTTTTGGAAAAGCCAGGATGATTACACTCTTCGGATCCTTTTCTTGTCTTTTTTCCTTCGTTGGTTTCAGGAAGAGAACGATGCTTGGGCTCATCTTTTCGAACTGTGTGTGGCCTCCACAGAAGACAATTAATTTCTGACTCTGCTGAACTCGTTAGTAACCTTCTGTCAAATCAGATCCGATCAGATTTATCTTGCTGTGTTTTCAAAAGAAAGGCTTAAGAGTTCCTTTCTCATCCGTAGTTTTCTAACTTCCAAGTGCCATTGAGGCAGTAATAGTGGTTTTGGGCTGTACCTTCCAAGCCTTATTTCTGTGCATCATATTTTTAAATTTAAAAAAGAAAAATCAGTAACTGCAGTGCTCGCTGACAGTACCAGACTGACAAAACCCTCTCTGCTTTCAGACATGTCCACATTCTCAGCAAAAAGATGGCATTTTGGCATTGTTTAGTCAGAAAGACTTATGCACACCATGCATAGAAAGGGTGTGTTTATTGATTTCTCAGCTTCTCCACAAATACTATCAACCCAGGTCTTCACTACACATATTGTTAAATTGAGTTTATTCAAGGTCTATACAATGCTTGAGTAGGCTGAAGTTGAGGCCAGGGCTCAATATATTTCATTCACATTGAGAAATGATGATAATTTTTGTCCCTGCTGGCAGAGGTCATATTTGAGGCAGGACCACGGAAGTCTGTAGTTTTGTATGACTCGTGTGCCTACGTTCAACCCAGGGCACAGCCTTCAAGAGTCCCTCTGGTTTAGCCTTGCGTTTGATTAATAATTTCATCTGACATCTGGTGGGGAGCTCAAAACAATTCCACTTGTCATACTCAAATCACTTAAATATTTTGATGGAAAGTATATATGGGAGCTAAAATCAGATTAAATATCAGCTAAAAGAGTCATGGCTACATTGTATGAACCCGCTACACTTTTATGATTAAATTTATCATCCCAAGGGTTGGGTTTAGGTGAAGCTAGAAATCTTGAGGACAGTGATGTGTGGGAGTCCTGGTTGGGAGAGCTTAAATTTTTTGCTGTCCTAAAAGCTATTATCTGGTGAAATTTGTGTTCCTCACTTGACTGTTCTTGCTCATATCTACGGTTCTAATATGGGCAAGTTTTGCTATTTTGTTGAGACCATCAATATTACTTTCATTTTCCTTTCATCATGTAAGCCACTGCCAACTTTTTCATTTCTTTTTTTCCACATACTTTTCGCTCTCCTGAATTTACTTGGATCAGCCAACATTTTGATAAATATTGTGTAGGCATTGTTGTGTCCACATTCATACGTTTTTATGTTGTAATTTGCTCAGCCCTTCAGAAGCCGTGTGCCGTGAAGGCACAGCGACTGCTCTATGAAAACCTTCATCTTCAGAGCTACTGGGAGCTTTTGACCTAGCTAAAGTGTTCTGTGAATCTTCCCCCACATTCCCAGTTTGTTTGAAAAATCCATGTTTGTGATGTTAATTTCTAAAAGCCTTCCTCTTGATTTGTTGCATGCAACGGGTGTTTTTCTGCTTCCTCTTATGTGTTCTCTGCTGCAAATTAAATCAATTGCAATAGCTTCCTTGCATCAGTAAATCAGTTTTCGATAGATTCTATATGCACTTTTCCTGCTAAATGACAATAGGCAAAAGATATTTTGCCTGCGTAGTCATGATCTATATTCTTGCACTGCATCTCGGATAAAGTACATGTCTTTCACTAGCTAACAGTTAAATAGCAAGTATTTTGTCTTTGTCCCTCAGCTTGGTCCTGTCCAGCTTTTATAGAGCTGCAAAGGTTGTAACCGTGGCCATAGCTCACTTTTCCAGGTATTTTTAAAGGTTTCCTCTCTCATCAAGTTTCTGTACCCGGTACAGAACACCCTCTTTCCCCTAGCAAGTGTGACAGCGATGGAACCGTGCCTGGCTGTTCCAGCTGGATACCCAGTTAAGTGCGGACGTGGGGAGATGTTGTTCTGGCTCTTTCCAGCTTTTCTGGTTGCTTGGTCTATGGCAGATGCCTCGTCCCTGCAGCAATAGGTATTTGCATTCTGTGAGAGTATCACAGTGGTTTGAAAAACAAATGAATCAGTGTGTAAAAACTCGGGATTTTCTTTTTCTCCTAGAAAAAGTGATATTCATCACACTTCAGCCTATTTCTGAGCTGCCTGGAAAAGTGCAGCTGATTGCTGAGCTGAGGCTCTGTTGGGATAACAGACCAGCGTGGTCACAGTGTGCAGGACGTGAGGGACGACGTCCCTGCGCAGAGCTGGTCTTGATCAGGGCAAAATTGTGCTCACCGCAGTGGCTCTGCTGCCTGGCTCTCACTCTCCTAACCCCCACCTTCAAAGATGTTTTAACTCCTGCTAGGCACGTGGATCCTCCCCTGCTGACCAGAGGTCACAGGTACCTTCTGAATAGTCCTAATTCATGCTGCATCGCACTAAATTGCTACCTCAGCATTGCTGACTTCACAAAATCCTGACATGGTTGAGCTGATCTTTCCAAATGGCAGGAAATGTAATGTTTTGTTTAGAACACATGCACAGAGGTCCTTTTTCTCTCAGCTTCTGGCTGTGCTTCATCTTGATCAAACACAGAAACAAAGAAAAAGAATCAAAGCTGCGGTTTCATTAATTCCTGGGATCTGTTCCTCACAAGTTTGCCTTCCATTTTCCTTTTTCTGTACTTACTACAAAGTCTCTCCCAGGCAGCTGAGATCCATAAAGCTTTTTCAAAGTTCGAAAGAAAAGCTTACATCTCCAGACATCCTCCAAGCATAGTAATGAATTTTGACCCATTGTAGCTGTTCTGTCACAATAAATGGATTTTATTGAGCCACTTTAGAGAGCCCACAAATAAATATTAGCTCTCCCGCACATCCCGAACAACAACCATGCTCCCTCTTCACTGAGCATGAGTTTACTTCTTTTAGGGGTGACTGATGGAGAAGTCCCTGCCCCTGCCTTTGTAACAGGTGGTTTACAATCACAGATTCAGAAAGGCACATGTCCCACCAAACCCAGAGTGCTTCAGCCTCCGTTGTCTGAGGAAATCCGTTCTCAGGCTGTCTTCAGGTCGTTTAAGACCTGCCCTCACCCCTCGCACCCTGCCAGTCCCGGTGACCCTCTAGCCTGGCCAGGCCACGCCGTGTCCTCTCCTCAGTGGGTGAGACACTCCGTGTCTCCCTGCCCCACGAAGGGAGCATTGGGGGTGCCAGGTTTTGGAGCAGGGGAGGGCACGGCTGAGGGAAGTGTCCCTTGTAGGTGCCTTTGACTTCAGGTCCCTGCTCCATGGCACTGCTGTGGCAGCACCAGGCTTCTCCTGCTCTCTGCTGTTCCCAGTGCCACCCATTTTCCCCAGGAATCAGGGAAAATCCCCTTCTCGGGAGCTGCACCTGGCTCCCAGGAGGGAGGACACTGCCTTGTGTCACCTCGAGATTTGAGAGTGTGCCCAGCTTCAGGACAGGGTGAGTGGGACCCTGGCTGGGGTATCCTTCAGGTCAGGAGGTTTTCTTTGGAACGTTTCCTCTTAAAACAAAACTAAACACACAAAAAACCAGCCATTAAGTACCTGCATCTTCTTGTGGGCCACAGGCTCCTCTTCCTTCTGCTGTGTTTCCCTACATGACAAGGCGTGTGTGACCACCTGTTAAAACGCTGCCTAGACTCGAAAGAGGTAGAGAGGAAAGATCCCTTTCCCTGCAGCCCCAGGAAGGAGCAGCAGCCTGCACATTGCTGGCCAGGATCGGACAGGGGAGCACGCAGGAGGGAGAGGAGGAAGGGAAGGTCAAGAGCCAGCATCCTGACCGAGGGATGTCTGGCCCTCTTATGGCTGGCAGGAGAGCAAAGGGCTGCTGTGGGAGTGGGTCGGGCACGGTGTAGACAGGGGTGGCTGTCCCTGTCTCTGCGCTGAGGCCACTGGCGATGCCGAATGCCCGTGGTGCTGTCTCTCAGCTCAGCAGTTTGCTGACAGGGCAGAGCGTGCTGAACACAGCGTTGGACGGACACACATGCCGGCCTGTCTTCCCCAGGGAAGACAGCGTCTGTCTGGAGCAGCGCAGCCAAGGGCTTCCTTCCATGGGCCCTCCTGAGCCTCCCTGGCAGGGAGGCCCCAGCTCAGTCACTGCCTCGAGTCCTTAACGCTGCTGAGAAACCATTGCTCAGCTCAGGCTTATCTCAGAGTTCTGTGAAATCACATTTGTGTTTACAGTGCACCAATCTTCTGGGCTTTGTGTTTCTATGGTCAGAAGAGAGAGCAGGGACTCATAGCAAGGGGTTTAAGTCAGGAGGTGTTGTGTTAAACTATTAAACCTGTATTTCTACACCTGAACAAGTACCATGGTTAGGAGAGGCGTTGAAATCCTCCCTCTGCAGGGAGCTCGGTGGGGCTCCAGCACGTGAGTCAAAGGACAGGTGCTGGCTCATGATTTATTTAGCCCACTCGCTCTGCTGCACACGTGATTCGGACACTGCTTGGTGTTTGGAAGGGCAGCACAGAAATGTTTCTAGCTGTTCTGAAAGCCAGACTTTTTAATGTGAACTGCTCTGCTCACATGTATATGCTTTTGCAGAAAAAAGAAAAAAAAGTCAATATTACAAGAAAAGTAATTTGGACACTGATGAAATCAATAGGTACCATGGCTCACATCAGAAGCTGGTGCACAGTAATATCCCCTGGAATCAATGCCCATTGCAGGATACAACCACTTATAATTTTGAGTTGATGCTGCAACGATCCACTGTGAGAATAAAGGATCTCAGAAGCTGTAAACATAGTGAAGTGAATCATATCACCTTTTAGTCTAACTAGTAGCTACCCTTACTTGAAAACTATTACCCTTATTTTTTTGCAATTTACTGACCTCAAACGATGGTTTCCAAAAACCCCCATATCTTACAGTTCAGCTTCTTTTCTAAAAAGCCTTCAGTTGAGAGTGTCATGTTGGACAAAACGTGAACCTGAAATAATTCTGAAGAATGGAAAACGAATTTAGATTCAAAATAGCCTGTTTCTACACAGCCAGGAATGAAAGCCCATCGCTTTGGTCATCTGGGGGGTATTTTTTAACCACCATGCTTAGTCTCTTGTTTGTCCCACTCTGCAAATAATAAAACCAAAAAGAATAATTTCATCATTGCCCAGCTGAGAACAGTGAGACATTATGTGAGGCGACAAAGCCAGTCCTCTGCTGTTAGAACCAATTGCAGAGTCTGGTACATATAACATGGCTGTAGCTGTGGTTGACCAGTGCATACATTTCGGCTGTAACATCACCATTCAAGACTTTAAGGAATTTATTTATCAATTTTTTCATAGCTTATCTTCACTATAAAAGTTGCAAGTGCCCTAGATCTGCCAACATGTATTGACTGGCCTCTCCACCTTCTCTTGGATTATCATAGGACTCTTATTCTCTTAATGTAGAGTAGGTGCCTTCCCAAACCTCTGTGTTCTCTCTCTTTTTAGAGAAGCTTTGTGGCTTTTATCCTAGTGACAACAGTGTCTTAAGCCTTAGCTTTTAGCCACTGCAAACCCTCACTCCAATTTGAAGTCGCATAGTGTTGTGTGTAGGGCTTACGTTCCGAACTCCTTGGTGACCTCAATTTCCTTACATTAAATAAATGTTAGGTGACTGTGCTCAGCTTTCCAAGTTACAAACTCCGTCAAACCTTGTGAACATGAATCGTCCCAGGAGTTTTCCCTGGTGGGAGTCCTGAGGTTTTGGTGGATGGCAATGTGAAAATACCGCAATCCAATGAATGCAACTGTCTTTCTTTGTGGTGCTTGAGGGGACTATGGTTACAGAATACCTTCAGCAGTAGTGCACAGACTGCCCCAAGACTCTGTTATGCTCAATGCTTCCTCTCGGTTCTGAGAAAGACCTCTGAGATCACTGGCCTGGCACCTCCAGCCAGCAGAACTGAGAGAGACGCTGGTGCTTTGTTGCTGGTTAGCTGCCTTCTGCAAAAGTGCCTGTATTCGCTACACTGGCATGAAAAGAAGAGTCTTTCCATAGCCAGTTCTGAGCATGGGTGGATAAAATTCATTTGTATATGAGGAGGGAACACTTCGGTTCTGATAACTACATGCCATCAAATGTGTCAGCATGGTAGTAAAATGGCACACCAGTTTGCATACTCAATGTAGTATGGAGAAGAAGGAAATAAGTGTATTCAAAAGGCATTTATGGATCCACAGAAGCAAAAGCCCATATGTGTATAAATATGCATATAGGCTTTACACTCGGTGCTTGGGGAACTAATGAATTCCCTTAGCAAATGCCTATGTAGTTTGCTGCATGAAGAGCTGAGTGCATGCTGGGAGATTAAAGAGAGGCCACTGGCAAGCTGCAGTTAATAAAATCACACAGCAGTTAAGTTGAGAGGGACCTCCAAGATCATCTCGTCCAAAACCTTCCCCAGACTTGGACTGACTTCAAAATGGAATGCCAGCATGACATCTAGTAACAGTATACAAAGCTGGCTTCAAACCTTATCTCTGGCAGAATGTTTCATTTCGTATGGCAAAACCTACCAGTAGATTAGACTGAGCACCTTACAGAATGTAGAAGAGAAGACATTTTGGACTAGATTCAATTTTGGTCATTTTGATTGACAGAGCTTCAATCCTTTCCTTCTCTATCCCTCCATAAAGAAGTATTGCAGAAGGTAAGAACTGCTGCCAACAGCTTTAATTTCAAGCTCCGCAGTCCCATGAAATGGGGACTGGTATTAGGAGACAGGTAGATTTTCAAGATTAGGGTTTTGAAGATTTGCTAAGCCGTATTTCCAGCGTCACCGTGCTTGTAAAACCTTAGTGTCTCCTAAATGACCAGGGAATGTGGCTGTCTTTGAGAGGTGTAACTGACAATGTCAGAGAAACTGATTTGATTTAATGCTTACTGGGGATTAAAAGCCTGTGAGAGGGGAGAAGGGATCTCTCCTTTTTTTCTCTGTTTCTTATTCGGTTTTTGGGTTCATTAAGGATTGGGCACATAAAAAATAAAATAAGATTTTTTAAAGGGTGTATACCTGGTAAAGCTTATTACACACAAATGGTTTAGTTCTACAGCATATTGTCAAGTGCAAGAAACATAAAAACTATCTTAATTTGTAGCGCTATGTAAGATAACAACGTTGGCAAGAAGAAAGTATTATCTGCTCCAACATTTCCCGTGCTTTGTAACTGTTTGCTCTTTTTCTCTGTACTTTTGGCAAAGTAAATGTAGTTTGAATTATCTCTCCGGAACTAACATGTGCATTTAAGCTAAAACAAGTGTTGCCAAAGAGTATAATTGATCCTTATCAGGGAGACCCACAATGGTAGAAAATCCAGAGATAATGTGACGTGCTTCCAAAGCGTGCATTGCATCCCCATCTAGTGCCCCGTCTGCGCATAACCTCAGTGGGCTGGCTGGAAACTCCCCGTCTGACGGGTTTTCTGTGAGAGCTTGTGGTTTGGTTTGTATTCAGAAAGGCATGAAGTTCATGGAAATTCTCCCTGTGAGTTGTCGAAATTTTCCTTTTTACATGCAGCTGTTTGATAGTTGAAGAAGGTAGGATTTATCCCAGGATTTATCATCATTTATAATGTAGGCCAGCGTAGAGGAGAAGAAGACGACACTCTGTCGAGGTTTCTGTTAGACATCACCATTGCCAAATGAAAAGAAAATTCATTTCTCAAAGAACAGACAGTTCAGCAGTGCCTGGCCAGGCAGAGAACCCAAAGTGTCCCCAGTCTATGCCCTGGACTGCACATATGGGCATCTTTACAACACTGTTCCTAACCTGAATGCATTCTGCAAGGTCTCGGAAGCTCTGCTCTTAAGTGTGGATAAAATTCAGCCCAACTCTGTTTTTTCTGCTTTGCTGGAGCTGGTGTTCGTGCTGCACATGCTGGCACACTTGCTTCCTCCAAAGCCCTTCCTCTCAATGGGGATCTCCACCTTGGAAATCCAGAGGAGCTTTCTGCAGGTAATGGCCATCCCACCTCAGGTGATGCTGGAGAAGTGGGGCTCTTGAGCCACGAGTTTCAATCAAGGTGCAATAATGGCAGTGCCTGTAAAGGAGCCCTTGTTGTAAGGTCTATATATTGCTCTGACAAAGAAATTCCTCCCTCCTCATCAAAAACATGAGTTGGGTACTCATTGTAAATGCCAGTCACCTTGGAGCACAGCTCATACCTCCACTTCCTCACTGCATGGGTTGGAAGAGCTCCACAGCTCTATATGCTGACATTCTCCAGCTGTCAATGGATGTGTAGACAGAGACCCATTGATCCTGGGACTGCTTCCAATCCTCTGATATATTAATTGAATTGAAATCTCCCTGGAAATGCCAAATACATAGTGATGTTTTCCTACACAGCTAGAAATTCTTCCTATTCCCATTCTGCTCAACCAGTAAAGATGGAGAACCACCCTCAATATTTTATTTTCTATCAGGACATATTGTTTCAAACATTAATTTCCAAGCCAACAGAAGGTAGTTCTGCAGGTGAAGTCTTCCTGAGCTAGTGGCAGGTGAGCCGGTACGGCTGGACCAAACACACACCCATACACCTGCACGAGGATACCTGTCCCAAGCTAAAACCTTCGGCATGTTGTCACAGCGATCTGCCCAGAAGCCTTTTTCCTGCCCTGGAGGAGGGGTAATTCATTCAGGGCGAGCATCCCTCCAGAGCAGACATTCTCCTTGCGAGGCTGGGAACCTCTGTCATGTCCACTTACATCTGACCCCCTCTAAATCTCCGGAATTCAGGAGCTGAAACTTTTCTCACTTTTATCATCTAGTCTTTCATCCGTTCAGCCCATGTCCAAGAAGAAAATGCCCCCAAACGGGAATTCATTAATTTCCAAGGGTAATGTCACCTTTTTTTCTTTTATTTGAAGCTACCAAGGTGAGAGTCACAGTTTCACAGTTTCAGTGTCAGAAATACTCTGGTTTGGTTTGCAGCTCTCCTGCCTGCCTGCTCACAAGTCGACACTTTTATAAAATGGACAAGAAACACTTATAGCCTTATGTAGAAATCTTTTTTGTAGTTCAGACTTGGAAGCTTTTTTTTTAAATCCTCTAATTAACAGAAAGGATGCATACGTAGGGTTCGGTTTCCTCCTAGGCATTATCCATGTCCCTCATGTCTTTGAACAAATAATGTGTAAATAAAGCTGAATTTTCTTCATGTAACCTTCAATAAATGGGTTTAAAACACCCCACAAATCTCATAATTCACCTCTTTGGTTCAAGTAGTTCTAGGACAAAGCCAGTAGGTTTAACTTTAAGCCTCCAAATATCTCTGCTGGCAATCTAAGGTAAAGTTCTGGGTATCCGATCCTTTACGTTCCCCGAGGTCTGCAGTTGCTATGGTTTCAAAGATTTCACAGAAATCAAAACACTTTAATAGGTGTCAGTACAAGTAATTATCTTTGATAAATGATTTCTCTGATCTCCAGACATCCTGGCACAGATTGCCTCGTACATGTGCTGACCAAACAGGAATTTTCCTGCATTTATTCTGTTCTTCCTTGCTCCAGAAACTGTCTGGGGTAAAGATGGAGACTTTATATTGAAATAAAAACCTAACTCATTTGTCCGACACACATACCACATTTTCCTGGGATTTATTGATGTCTGCAGTTTGATTAGAAGGTGTGACCATGAGCCTCACCCCGCTGCAGTACAGCTGGACCAGGACATCGCCCATGGTGCAGCGCCAGGGCTCTTCAGTTCTGGTTCTTCCCTTCAGCATAAATTAGGAATTACTACTATGCATTTACGCTTACGCGGGCCTTAACAGAGAAAAGAATCAGTCTGTGTA
This sequence comes from Eurystomus gularis, assembly GCA_013400335.1. Lineage (NCBI taxonomy): Eukaryota > Metazoa > Chordata > Aves > Coraciiformes > Coraciidae > Eurystomus > Eurystomus gularis. The sequence continues at coordinate 215,607 of VZZY01017402.1, forward strand.
ATTTTATTTAAAGGCCACCACTGTGTTTATATTCAAATATCACCTTTTCCATTTCATCACTGAGAATCAGTGCACGTACTGAATGAAGCTGTTATATGTGATCTATAGATAAATACAGAAATTGTTTTGCCCTAGTATTGATTAAAACCTGACATTCTTGTTTATGAAGGTGTTGGGTTTGCCTTCTTAGAGTTAATGTGGCCTTTCTAACAATAAATACGAGATGCAACTAGAAGGGATTTGTCTATAGACGTTCGTCTACTTAGGCAGGTGATTTGAACTCCTCAAGAGTTTGGCTCTGAGCACTATTAAATAATTACCTATACTATTTCTTTTTTCCTCAGTCACAATATCCTCCTGTATGAGGATGGTCACGCAGTTGTTGCTGATTTTGGAGGTAAGGAGTCTTTATGGAACATTTATAAATTAACCTCAAATTCTCTAAAACTAAACATGTGCTGACTAAGAAAATGCTGAGGAGGTTGTTAAACATTTTGCTATCACAAGAGGACACAAAAGGCTTTTAGGAATGGGAATACCCCTATTTTTTTTCCCACCTAAGTTATCAGGTGCTGTGGGCTACCCCACGGTGTATCTGAGGTGGAAGCCCAGACGATAGCGAGATGGGTGCATCCCAGCTTGTGTAAGTTGTAGCGGTAGGTTAGGGGAAGAAGTTGAGTGAAAACGCCTGTAAAGGTGTGTCCTCCTCTCATGGCAAGTGCTCAGGACCTGAGGATGGTGTTATTGTGCAAGTCTGCCTGTTGGCAGCCAAGCCCCATGGCAGTAGGACAGGTTTCTTTCATTGTGGCTAAAAGAGCAAGATGCAGCTTGTTAGTTCATTTATAGGCCTTCGTAATTGTGTGTTCACAATTAGCCTAATCTATACTTTATGAACCTGTATTCATGCATTGACTTGGTGTTTATCAGTCAAGCCATGGGAATGGAGTTCAGGGAGTTGGGCTTCACCTAACTCCACAGGAACTACTTGTCTTAAGACAATGGCCATTGTCTCTGTGCAATATCATCATAGAGGTGATCAGCAGAGATGCATGAAGGTCATCTTCTCACAGGAGGAGGGTGGTGGCAGCATGGCCAGCCTGTGAGGGACCCAGCACTGACCCAAACCTGCTGTGCTCCAGCCTGCTCAGGCAAGGAGACAGCACAAGGCTTGGACCACACAGGAGCAGCTGCTGACAATGCTCTTATTCACACAGATGCACTCTTAAGTGTGTTTTTCTGATACATCAAAGGCATCTAAGTCCTGCTTGGGGACTTATTTATGTATCACAACATGTAGCATACACTACAGCCATGCAAGCTCTTGTCATGTTTAGGCGGGCCGCCTGTCTGACATTAAACAAGGCTGACCAGCTTCGGTGGGATTGCATTTAATGCAGGGCTCAGTGTCTGTCTGCTGTGAACCCAGACGCAGTTACGTCAACCCGTAAAACGCCCGCAAGGTCACAAACTCTGAGCACGATCTGCGGCTGCTGGGAACTGTTGTTAGTGTTGACGGAGCTTTTAGAGTCATGCCAGCGCTGAACCTGGCAAGCAGGTCTCAGAAGCCTCATTGGCTGTACACATCCTGGTCGAAAAACAGCTGTCACAGTTCTGCTGCACTTCCAAAACCTTGGAGTTATTTTAAAAAGCCCCACTTTTCACCAGGACCTTGCTATAATAAGGGGGGTATCTGTGTTGGCTTGGCAGTGATTTGTTGTTGTTCTGTGTGTTTCAGAATCTAGATTCTTGCAATCCCTGGATGAAGACAACATGACAAAACAACCTGGGGTTTGTTTCTTGTTTCATTCCACATAATTGGTATAAAACATCCAGGCAAGCTCAGTTTAGGAGAAAATGACATTAGAAATGTTCTTGTTGGAAAAGATGAACTGAGATAGTGTTTTATCTTTCTTAATATTTCTTTGTGGGTTTTTGGTCCTTTAAGCCTCTTTAATAGCAGAGTGACTATGTAATATCTGCAACAGAAAAGAATGCTTTGTGAGGTTGTCCTTGGAGCTCTATTGCCCCTCAAATCTCTGGTAAAGTGTCTTTATTTTAATCCACCCTTCCCCGCTCACATACACACGTTGCTGGCAGGTGGCTCCTATTTCTAAGAGGGAATTAGCTGTTTCACACCGGTTTTCTTTCAGACTTCTTTTCCCAACTACAAGCAAATTGCTCACAGTGCCAGCTTCACAAGACAGTATTGTTGTCTTCCTGAGTTTTAGCCCAGATGCGCTCTGTGTGTCACTCCGTGGTCACAAAAGTTTGCATGGTTGTAACAACTAATTGTGGATTAGGATGGGTGCTGCTAGAACCAGGGTTTGGCAATCATCTTTTTAACGAACTGCAACACACGCTCACTGTGTGAGGAGCGAGTACCCAGGTGCTGCTGGGCTGTGGTGACATCTCACTGAGAAGGGCTGTCTTCTAAAGAATGTAGGTTAAGTTACTGAGATGCAAGGAATCTGCAAGACCACCCTGAGCTCTTCAGCAAGATGCTGGTGGCTCGTGAAGCAGTCTCCAAACAGGGCTCCTGCAGAAAGCACTGAGAACCCGAGAGAGAAGGCACCAGCCCCATGCAGCTGTTGCCAGTTTTCCCCCCTACCAGCTGCAGAAGTGGTTCCTTGGGATTACGTGGCATGCTGGGACCTCATGATGTGGTCTCCAGGCTTTAAGGCTGGGTGTTCTGCTTGCATTCTAGCTCTATCCAGCCTTTGTGGGGTTGAGACAGCTACCACACTGATGCCATTGGGCACAAAGTCCAGGAATGTGCTGCCTAGATTCTGCAAACTAGGTGAAGATTTTTCCTGGCAAATTTACCAATTATTTTATGGGCCAATGGAGGTGAGGAAATACGAAAAGAAAGATAAACAAAAATATATATATATACAGAAAAAGTTGCATACTTGGGGAAGTGAATGCTGTTAATGTATTATTGATGTTTCCTACTGGCAGAACCTGCGCTGGATGGCCCCTGAGGTGTTCACCCAGTGCACAAGGTACACCATAAAAGCCGATGTTTTCAGCTACGCTTTGTGCCTCTGGGAGCTGTTAACAGGTGAAATTCCATTTGCCCACCTGAAACCAGGTAAGATGCTCAATGAATTAGTATTTAATTTCTCTGAACAAGAGAAGTAGCTACACTGTATGATATTAACCAATAATTTACTGAAGTTTGTTATTAAGTGCTAAGATTATGCGTTTGGTGACCAGCACAGGACTATCCCACTGTGACTGCACATACTACTCACTGCAGAGCTACATAACCTAGAATTCTTTATTGAGCTCTAGGATTATGAACAAGTCATTCTAATTGTAGACCTTCTATCTCTCACATTGGTGTTGGGGTTGTAAAGCCATTCCTTGGTACAACTCCTCCTTGAGCATGTTCTCACGTAGCTTAAGAAAGCAACTCCAAACAGTGGCAGCAATAACAAATTAACATTTCCAGGACCACCCTTGGCACTCCTTGAGATTTGGACCCCCTAGTGTCTGCCAGGAATTGTTAGAGACTGAGAGTGCCACAGGATGTGGTAAGAGCCAACATGGGGAGCGAGGAACATGATACTTGTTGAGGTCCACATCATGAAGCCCTGTGGAACCAAAGCCTGCAGCACGTCTTCTGGCTGGTGAGGAAACCTGCTGACTGTGCTCAGCAACCAGCTGTAAAATGGACAAGGTAGAAAAAAACATAAAGAATGATGGTTCTGAGACATAACTGGAGAATGCAAAACTTAGTATTTAGTAAATTTAGAGATTATGTCTTTGATGAGCTTTTTACAGTTGGAGAGTTTGTATATATTTCAAATACCGCAATTCGGCAACCAGCTGATAATTAACTGCTGTTATCAGATCGTCGTATTATTAAGGCCCAGGCTACACCGTGGGGGCTGTTCAGGTTTGCAGCCAGTGTAGGAAACAACCGGGATCCACAGGCAGGCTGGGAGCCTGCGAGCACAGAACACAACAACCCGAGCGAAGGAGTGCCCAGAAGGCACGAGAGCTGCTCCTCACAAACACCTCATTGCTCGGCAGGATCGAGCTTACGCAGCACACAGAGGTTTTGCAGACCAGCACAGGCGGATGATGTGTTTGATCTTTTTTGCCACTGTTTTCCTTTGGGGGTTGCGTGGCTGGGATGCAGGTTCTTCAGAAGATGTGCTGATGGGTTTGTTGCCTGCTTGCTTGAGCTGGAGCTGAGACAACTGGGTCTCTCGTTGAATTGGAAGCCTGTGAGTGGTTCCCAGGCCCATCCCACCCTGTTTTCCTGAGAACTGCATCTCAGTTCCCTAGTCTCTCTCAAGTTGCACAAGTTATCATACAATCCTAGAATGGTTTGGATTGGAAGAGACCTTAAAGTTCATCTAGTTCCAACCCCACTGCCATGGGCAGGGGCACCAACCACTGGACCAGGTCCAGTCTTGACCAGGTCAAGGTCTTGGACCTGGTATTGAGCACATCCAGGGATGGGGCATCCACAGCTTCCCTGGGCAACCTGTGCCAGTGCCTCACCATCCTCAGAGTGAAGAGCTTCTTCCTCACATCTAATCTAAATCTCTCCTCTTCCAGTGTGAAGCTACCACCCCTCATCCTGTCACTACAAGCCCTTGTAAAAAGCCCCAGTGACCACAAAGATGTCCCTCTGTGCTCTAAGCACAGTCTGCATGTGGCAGGAGATGCTGGCAGTTCCCTGGTGTACCATCTTCCATTTAAAAGACATTTTGGAAGAGCCAGGGGGCAAGAGGACACCCTCTGATATCTGAAGATCCTCTTCCTCAGCTGTTTTCCACAGGTGGCATTCAATTCACACCTGTAAAACTGCCAGCATGTCAGCTTTGGGCAGAATTTTGTGAGGAAACACAGGGATAGGGAAGCCTGGAAACTATAGGTGTGAATCTAGATTCAGAAGCTGAACCATTGCATCCTGCATGGCAAAAATGCTGCAGAGATGACACTTGCACGAGGAAATGGCATGTTAGGATTCTAAACATACAGGTTTCCAATACAGGATTAACATCCTGCAGTTCCAACAGTCGTTCCCCTGATCCATAAACAAGAACAAATTGAAATAAAGCTTTTCTAGGTAGGTTGTCATTGATTCCTCCCATGGCTTAGAGCTGCTGTGACCCAGAAGAAAGGCAGGATCTGACCAGCCAGCCAAACCACAAAACATTCACTGGTTCGAGGGTAGCACGTAGAGCTGGGGAGCACCACTGAGTTCAGGGTTTCAGAGACCACCTACACTCCTGTTGTTTTGCTCGTTTTTGAGAAGAATGGATTCTTGTCATTTAATTCAGCCATCCTAAAGCACTTTTTAACAGATATATGTTATTAGCTAAAGGAAAAGCCCACTGGCCGTGAAAGGAGAGCCCAAACAACCGTGACACAAACAAACTTTGTGAAGCATTGTAGAAGCACACAGCGTGTTTCTCCCTTTCATTTTCTAATCCTGAGCCCATTACACTGATGGAGTAAATCCTATTAACTTTGGTAAGAGGAGATTTTGCCAATAGTTAATATATCACTGATGTTACCTTTGGCAGAAAAAAAAGAGGAGTATTTTTCATTGCTATCTTAACCTGATTTGCATCGGCCCTCTTGTCGTAGCGTCTGCCGATGAGCCCGGTAGTGTCTGAGTCCTCCCTTCAAAACCGTGTCACAGTGGAACCAAAATCAGACCAACTGTGTTTGCCACTCCTACCTGCGTATAATTACAATATCACAGGATTTATTGGATATTAACCTCCTGAAGCATCATTATGCAGACAAAAGCTGCAATGAGGACAAACAATGGCTGAAATTATTCTTATGATGAATACTGTGATGAGAATGGGATGTGGCTAAAAAAAATTAGACTGTTCTTGTTACAACCTCATGGCTGCAGTCTTACAGTTCCTGCAGATCACAGCGTTTTGAAGTGTCAGGGAAACAAAGGATTTTACTTAGCTTTTGATATGAGATCAAAATACATTTGTTTTGATTTGAAAAAAAAAAATTTGCTCAAAAGAGAGGAATTAGCTTTGTATCTGGATTCACTAAACATGTAAACCCAATTAGGAAAACATTTTGGCAGTTTTTGGCTTGCACTTATAAAAAGCACTCGCTAGATTTTTACTAAAGAAACACTTAAATTAAAATTTTAGAATAAATTTTAAAATTAATTTCTGTCTTAGACTGTAACAAAACCGGCCATGGGTTATTTTAAGAGATCTCAGTCTGTTACCAATTTACCTGCAGCTAGAGTGTACCTGTCACCCTGTCATGACAATGAAGATAATAATTTTTTTTAAAGTGAGTTGAAGGTTAACTATTTCCCCCCCTGCCAGAGGCCGTTTTTTTAGGGTTTAAGCTAAATGAGGTTGTCTTTGCCCATGGCCCGTGTTAAGAGCAACGTGTTACCATTCAGAGCTGTGGATGCCTTAGCTGTCTTTACAAACAGGATGGATTTAGGACAAACAGGAGATTTAGACTGGAGAGAAGGAAGAATTTTTTGACACTGAGGGTGGTAAGAGCCTGGCGCAGGCTGCCCAGAGAGGTGGTCACTGCCCCATCCCTGGCACCATTGCAGGTGAGGTTGGCCGGGGCTCTGAGCAACCTGCTCTAGTTGCAGATGTCCCTGCTCAGTGCAGGGGGGTTGGACCTGATGACCTTTAAAGGTCCCATCCCACCCAAACCAATCTGTGATTCTAGAATCGACAGGTTCAGCATTCCTGTACCTGCTGGGGTGCATTTTGGTGGTGAATAGGTTGATTTCCTGGGAAGGTGTGTGACTGTTGGTCGCTAACGGTTTCCTGTTGGGCGGTTGGCTTGCAGCAGCGGCGGCAGCAGACATGGCCTACCACCACATCCGCCCACCCATCGGCTACTCCATCCCCAAGCCCATCTCTGCCCTGCTGATGAGGGGCTGGAATGCCTGTCCCGAGGTAAGTGTCCCCACCACGCACAGATGGAAAATGGGGGGTTCTGCTCTGGCCAACCCTCTGCCTGACTTCACGTGGCTTCCTCAAAGCCCCAGTTTCTGAGGCAAGTGTCGTTGCAGAAAGTCCTGAGATAGATAATGGTGTAAGTCAAGAAATACAGAAGAGTGGGTGAACTGAGGAGGAAAGTAAATTAACACCTAGCCCTTCAATGAAACTTTAAATAAGTATGTAACTTTGATTATGGTTTGAGTTATTACTGAGTGAGTAGAAAAATACTTGCTGCTCTCAGACTTTTGTAGGTATTTTCTATGAATTCTTGATTTTTTTTCTATGTGAAAAGTAAAATCCATACCGTCACAAAGAGGAGCCAGGTTACCCTGCAAGCGTATAAACTTCTGACTGGTTCTGTACACCTGACACCCTGATAAGATACAAGCACAGGAGGTGTGTAGAAGAGAGATGACCTGAAGACAATCAGACCTCCTCTCCCTGGATTTTCTGGCACATTGCTGCCGTCCCTGCCCTGGGAAGAGCTGGGGATAGGACACATAGCCCAAAACCATGAGAAATCCTGTTTCTGAGAGAAATAGGGATCAATCTGGGGCCTCTTTCTTTGTGGCAGCTGCTTTCAGCTCAGAATCCCCAAACTTGTCACTGTTTTGTGGTTTTCGTTTGTTTTTTTTCCTTAAGCTGCTATAAGATGGACTCTGCACACTGATCCTCTGTATTTGCATTCCCTGAAAAACCATTTCTATATATTTACATATCACTGTGTTTCTTGCCTTTATAGCAATATGTTTTTCCCCTCCCAAACGCAGAGTGGACAAGGCCACTGAGGACACATTGCCTCGTCCAAGAGACTAGCCCTGATAGAGTGATCTTTTGATAAATTTTCAGACACACAGGTTTAGAAGTTAGAGAAACTGAGAGTTAAGAACATTTTGGATCTGCTCAGAACTCCTTCTGCATTGAAGTTTGGCTTCCGAGCAGCAGCTCCAGCTGTTTGGAGAGGCTGCAGTGACCGGTTACGGCATTGCCACCCTATCTACTGGGCTGTGGGTGGAAGGGCTCCTGTCCAGGAGAGGGCCAACATCAGCACCTGCCACCAGGAGCCTAGCGGGTATCTGCGCTTTGTGGGGAAATACAAGAAAACTTAGGGAGTGATGTGAATATAAGATAGAATTTAATAGGTGCAAGTATAAAAAACCCCAAGGCTCTTACCTCCGTTTTTAAAAGCCTCACTGTAAACACAAAGGCCGTTTTTGGGGAGGTGCTGCTGTGTAAGGGCTTTGGGAAGGGCAGCTCTCGTGGCAGGTGAGCGAGTGGTGACTCGGGCAGGATGCAGCGCTGGGCATCTGGCAGCTTCTCCCACTGCTCGTGCAGCTCAGGGATACCCGTCCTGGGACTGCTGAGAGGAAAGAGCTGGTGGAAGTTGTGTTCCTGGGCTGGATGCTCCTGTGCTGCTCTGTGGAACCAGGATGGATAATCCGGGAGCGCTGAAGGCTGGCAGAGGACAGCTTCACATGGCACTTGGAAAAAATGTGCAATGCAGTGAAAAGGCTGCAGGAACAGCCTGTCTGGCTCTCTGCTTTTTGTGTGGTAGAAAGACAGAAGCTTGTCAGAACAGTTGAACGTTGGTATGATTTTCTTGAGAAGGGAACTTCCAGGGGGGTTCCCCAGAGCAGGCAGACCCTGTCTGGGGAGCAGGAGAGAACCAAGGAGGGTCACAGGAAGAGGAGTGTGGGATAGCACCTCTGAGATGATGATGCAAACCAGACTCTTCTCTAGCAGAAATTGCTTTCACGAGCATAAAGCCTAGATTTTTAAACTGCCCTCAAATTCAAAGTAGTGTGGCTCAGTGTATTGTCTGGGTTCCCTTTGAAAACATTTTTTTTTAAATTTGCATCTCTGGTGGAGGTTTCTAATCCACTCCATCACCCCGCTTACAGAACCAGAGCACATTTTCTGCTGTCGTTCTTAAGGCAGAGGGTCCCCTTCATGATCCCTTCCACAGAGGGCATTGCAGGACGCTCTGGCAGTGTTGTGTTACTCTAAAGATAACCCCGCTGGTGCTGAAGCCATTCAAATGCTGCGGTCCTCAACGGCACGGTTACTCAGGAGCACTGTGCATGTGTGAGCAGTCTGAGCGTAAGGGGGGTTTTAAGGATAACTTTGCTGCTGATTAAAAATACCCATCAATTTCTGGAGGATAGAGTAGGAAAATCCCAGGTTTTGTGCTGTTCCTCTGCTTTTCAGTCAAACCAAACATACCACTTTCCTGACCCTACCTCATGTTAGTCCAATACTATGCTCTGTAGGTTTTGTTTTTAGCCTGACTGCAAGGTTAGGAAACCACGACAATCTCCTACTCAGTCCTTGTCATTGCTGCTTGGGGTTTTTTATACTTTTCGGTTTTTATATATCTGTGAAAAGGAGGTGTAACATGTCTCTTTTTGCTCATGGCCGCTGAGTTGCTCAGATACGTCCTCAGTACCGGCATGATGCTGGATCAAACTCTTCTTTTCCTTCTGGATTTTGAATTTCATTCTGATTCCCAATTTACAGTCTCGCTGTTCTCTTCTAAAAGAAAATCCACCCTTACCAAGGGGTCTTTGTCCAAGCACAGAGTGTGCCTCACCTTTCTGCGCCTGAGAGCTCACGTGGGATCTCAGCATTCGGTGACTTGACTGCAGGCAGTGGTATGGCTGCAGGCAACATTTTCAGCTGTAAGATAAAAGAGAATCTGTTCAAGGATGGCTTTTGGCAGCCGTACAGAAAGGAGGATCAGCACACAGGAACAAGTGCTCCCACACTTCAGCGGGAGAGGAAGATGTAGGTGACAAGTGTGACGTGTTAGATGGCATTTGAGGAGAGAAAACACTGTAGCCACCTCAAGAAGCTAAAAGACGTGGCAGTGACAGTTACACACACTGCCTGGGGTGTCACGTTCAAACCAGCACTGAGTATTCACCAGTCGCTCAGGTGCCCAAAACACTGACCAGGCTGTCACACCGAGCAGGGAAACCACTTCTGCCAGGACTCGAGCCCTTTTCCTCATCCTGAGGGCTCTTCCCAACTCTGGAATTGCTCCTTTTGTCTGGGGCACAGAACATCCTCGAAACACCTCTGCCTTGTAAATGCCTCATAAAGGCTGCTTCACGGGTTAGCTTTCACAGGAGCAGCTGTAAAAGAGAAAGACAAACATGATTTGCAAGTTGTAGAAGTATTCTGGCTCTTGATCTCCGTTTCCTACTCTAGCTTTAATCCTAATAAGATTATATTAATGATCTTTGGAGCCGGCAAACCGTGTTTTTCACTTGGTCCAATGCAAAGGAAGTGGTTCTTTTGGATTATTGGAGGAAAAATAACTTGCTCATTGCTTTTTAATCTCTGAAATCCCAGGAAGGCCTCTGTTCCTTTAATTAATATTGCTTTATTCAAGGAGTGCTCATGCTACGTTGGTAGATCTCTAAATATCCAGTGGCAAATACATTTTGGGTACTAAACCAGAACAAACCCAGTCCAGCTGTAAATCTTCCCCGAAGGCCTGGGGACAGCTGCTCTGTGCAGAAGTCACAGCCTGGTGCCCTCTGGTTCAGCATCTGCAGGGACAGATGAGGAGTTGCTTACAGGACCTCCTCAGAGCAGGGCTGTTCCAGCTGTGGCCTGGAGAACGTGGACATCAGTGCACGAGCATGTGGAGGGTCTCTCAGACAACCACGTGTCAAAGCAGTAACAGCTGCAGAGGTTACACCAACTCCTAGGCTCTGGGAAGACCTTAAAGTGGCCTTTCAATATTTAAGGGGTGTTTACAAGAAAGACTGTTTACCAGGGCCTGTAGTGACAGTACAAGGAGCAATGAGTTAAACTGAAAGATAATAAGTTTAGATTAGACATAAGGAAGATGTTTTTTATTATGAGGGTGGTGAGGCTCTGGAACAGGCTGCTCAGAGAAGTCGTGGATGCTCCGTCACTGGGAGAGTTCAAGACCACGTTAGCTGGGGCTCTGAGCAACTTGCTCTAGTTGCAGATGTCCCTGTTCACTGCAGAGGGTTGGAACTAGATGGCCTTTAAAGGTCACTTCCAACCCAAACCCGTCTGTGATTCTCTATTCTATGATTCCTTGCATTTCCCCACTAAACCTACCAATAGCTGTGATTGACAACAGTGTAGCCTGCTCCCAGGAGCACGTGGAAAGACTCCAAGGAGCCGTAAGGAACACATGGCAGGACTCCAAGCAATCGTAAGGAATATGTAGCAAGACTCCAAGGCACACTGCAGTGTGGGAAGGTGAGAAGGGGTAGTGGTGACAAAGTTCACACACACACCTTTGCTGGCCTCAGATGGCGAAAATGCTGCTGGCCACCGTCCCTGAGGGTACCCAGGGGCTCCCTCTCCTCGTGCTGAGCAACCCTCCCGTCAGTGCCCCATTCTGTCAGCCTTCTAGCTGCATCACCCAGCTCACTGCCACCGTCTCTGTCTTGCCTGGATCATGCAGTAGGGACCCAGCCCTCCTCCAGCCTCCCGCTGCAGCCAGGCGCTCGATCGTTTATCAGAACCATCACGGAATTCCTCTGTGCATCTGACTATGAGGTTATTTTTTTTGCCATGCCATTTCATGATGTATTTGTTTGAAAAACTGAAAGCCATTAGTTCTATTGTATTTCAAAATGACTACATTGTTTAGCATTATCACTGCTGTTGTTTTGGGTCACATTTCTCTTTGCTCAGCAGTGAGAAAGCAGCAGGACTTGGAGCCAGGGAGGGCTGTAAGTGACTAAGCCACAGGTGTGGGCACTTGCCACGCACAGCTCGCCTGTTGTGACCCTTTCTCATCAGGTACGTCACTGCTAACCCTACACCAGGCCTCTCCTACTCCAGCTGTCTAAACTCTTTATGGGTCTTCCTATTTCAGTTTTCCCCCTGTAGGATATTGAATTTAATTTTCAGAGGCTTAAAATAGTAAACACAATGAATTTTTTTTTCCCCGGCTGATACCCTGGGAATTTTCGTGTGGGATTCTAATTAATGCTGATAAAGACAAACCTCAGATGTGTGTTACAATTAATAAACTCTTCCTCAGGATAGAAAGTAACTGTACTGTGAATTTCAAAAACATGTATTATGTCTGCGGTAACGGCTGTCTCTTGGAGCCCAGGTCAGGAGCCCGGTTTAACAAGGAGTGAGGTTGCTGCTACGGCACCTTTCTCTCCTGCAGCCCTTCTGAATGGTTAATGGTTGGAGAATTCCACCTGATTAGCCCAATTAACTCAGTAGCAACAGCATTAAAGAAAATAAAATGCACAAGTGTTCCCTCCAGAGATTGCAAAATGGTGGTTAAAGGAAGATAGTTTGATGTTGGCTCTTGCGGTCTGTTGCTATTTCTGTGCTGAAGGTAACATGAACTAAGGCAAGACTGCAAAAACTCCATCATCCTCAAACGGGTGGCCGTTAGTGCTGCAGCAGGATTTAATGGTGCTTGAGACGTCCATGGTAGAGAGGCAACAGTGACCCTCCCCTAACTAGTCCTTATAGCTCTGTCCTTGAGGGGCAAATCTTCCAAAGCAGCACTGATACCCAGCACCCTTCTAGTGCTGTGTCCCAGCCATTATCTCCTGACTGGGTGGCTTATACACAGATCTGGCTATAGACACATGAAAATGCAGGTGCAGATGTTGGAGTTTGTGGGCACCTGCGCTGGCTCAGAGCGCTGGGGCTGTCTTACTGACAGTGCTACTGTTCTGGCATCCGTAGAGCATAAGAGTGATGGGTTTGTTCATAACTTGAAGGCTTTGACAGTGATGGGAAATAGAAAGCAGCCAGATGAATGTCATATCGATGAAGGATTTCTCACACCGAGGACTATGGAGATGGGTAGGTCCCTTATATGCCAGGCAAGGGACTCTGGGTGCTTTGCAATGCCAGCTTTGCACATGCCACTGCAGCAATTGCACAGATATTTTTAAACATGGATCTAAACTGTCTGAAAGTCAGGAAATATGCTCCAGAGACTGAAAATTCACTTTTCTTAGAGCATGTTCCACCAAGGGGGTTAGCTGCTTTAGGAAACACTTTGCAGGGGTAGGCTTTGGGTTTGGAAACTTTTGTTGGATGGTTGGTTTTGTGGTGCTGCTCTGGCATTTGAGGTCTTCACTGAACAAAATGGAAGTTTCATTCCTGATGAGTGGGAGCAGATTTTAGAACCTGTGTGATCTTTTGCTGTTCCAGGAGGCCTCGTTTCATATCACAGCTTCATATTGCTGAACCAGATACTCTGAATTTCCTTCTGGAAAGAGCCCTGGATTTGTGCCCTGGAGTCCCACTTCTAGTTAGCCTAGCTTAGAAAGATGGGTTATCGTGTGCCTAAACCCATCCTTGTCCTGGACACCTGGGAGATTTCTTACCTGGTTTAGGGAACTAAAGCACATGCTCAAGTGCTCTCCTGAGACACGGGAAGAAGGGGTTTGTGGGACTTTGGGCAGCCGATGGACTGCAGCGGGCTTTGCCCCCTTGCCCTGTTCCTCACTGGGTATGTGGGTATGGGAACTGCAGCTCGAGTGCGTCCGCAGCACGAGGCACAGCTGGTTTATTTCCTTGCTAGTTTATTTGTTATTATTAGTGTTTCCTGGATTCTTGAACATGCTGGTGTCTTTGCACTTTATACAAAGCTAATGTTGGGGGCGTGGTTTGGTTTGTTTTCCATGCAGCTATGAAGTAGCTGCTAATAATCTTCAGCACGTAACTCACATTCTGTTTAAATTTATTAATAAGATGTCATATTAAATTGTTGACTTAAGCACTATGTAATGGATATAGTCACTGTGTCTTGTTAGCATTTCCACAGCTCATTTAGCCCCAATAAAAAGAAACGCTCTTTTCAGAATCCTAATGCACTTTGCTACTCATCAGTATCACTCCAACATCACTTAATCTTGCTCACGCTTTAGAGCTGCGTGGTAGAATTACAAGGCACTTGGTAGCTCAGTCAGGCAGCGGGTGGCTTGACCTTTGCACAAGACATGGGCAAAAACTTATTAAAATGAGCTTTATGAAGGGCGCTTGGTGTACCATTCTCAGCAGCAAAGGTTCTGAGGGCCTTGGAATAGTTTCAGGAAGGCCACTGGGCAGAGAAGAATGAAGGAGTCATCACCTAATCATCGGGGCGTGTGAGGTTTGCTGAGCAGTCGGTAGCCTGTTCTGAAGCAGTCACCACAAACCTACGATACTGCTGTAAACTCCCTGCAGCGACTGAGTGACAACCAATTCTGCCGCAGTGTCTCACTTAGGTGCCTAGCATCTGTAAAAATTCCTTGACATGGTGATGCCTCCTGAGGACACTGCTCTAGAGGAGGGACCCAATGCTGTTAGTGAAACACCACAACCAGCAGAATGAGCAGAACATCTAGAAGATGAAAAGCATCACCATACGGATACCTATTTTATACCATCTCACTGTAGATGCATAAACAAAAGTGTCTACTTACAAGAGAAGCTATTTGTTAGGGGAAAATGGTGAATTTTGGGATCCAACGAGTGTTTTCAGCTCAGAATTCTCCAAGAGGTTTTCTCAGTTTAAAAAAAAAAAAAAAAGGCAGAAAATGGGGTATATCTGTATGGATTTCACTGCGTGTCCATGAAATGCCTCCAAATATGAAAATCTATCCTTTTATTTGTCTTTAATTTTGTTCAAGGTTCATCCCAACTGAAAACTAGTTCCCATGTGTTGTGTCACTGTTACTATTTTTCCAGTACTCAAACATCTATTTTCCAGAAACCTTTGACAGTAGTTGTTTCCAAAGGCAAACCAATCACTAGAAAATTAGACAGTCTCTCTTAAGCAGCATTTTTCATTAGCTATTTTAATTTGTAAGCCTTAATTAGAGTCAAAGTATTTGCTGTGTACCTGGGGCTTAGTTCGTAATGAAAATAAACATTGTTTTAGTTTTACTAAGGACAGTTACAGGCTCTAATGTTACAGTCAGTTCTTCCATGGTCTCCAACGGGCCAATCTGATGGGCTCCAGTCAAGTTCTGTTGGCACATCCAGGAACACGCAGCGGGAGCAACCCTGCTGAGCTGGGGCAGGGCTGGTGGCCAGAACCAGGAGAAGGATGTGGGCTGTCTCGCTGCAGGAAGGCACTACCACATGGAGCACCTATCAGCCAGGACACTGCTGTGGACACCAATAAACACCCGTTCCTCCCTCCCTTTCCTGTGTGAGTGCAGACAAGGACAAGTCTAGGGTAAAGCTCTTCCATTTTGCCTACCTCTTGCAGGCAGTTTTGTTGAGGAAGATGTGGTGATGGGAATGAGGAGCTTGTTTAACAGTTCCTTAATTTGGACCAGATGACCTCTAGAGGTCCCTTCCAGCCTAGAACATTCTATGATTCTATGCACTAATTAAGGTATTCCCAGCCCTCCTCTGTCAAACACGGTTGCGTGCAATTCTTTAGCTACACCTGAGCTCCCCGGGCAGACCATGCTGTGAGCTGGAGCAGGGTATTGATCAGCAACAGCAGGACAAGGTGTACTTGTCACTCCTCTCAGCTGCCTACTCTGGCCTCTAGCACAGCCTCCACAAACTCCTGTGCCACATAAGCTGGTGAAGGGTCTGGAGAATGTGTCGTATGAGGAGCGGCTGAGAGAATTGGAGCTGTATAGTCTGGAGAAGAGAAGGCTGAGGGGAGACCTTATTGCTCTCTACCTGAAAGGAGATTGTGATGTGGTGGGTGTTGCTCTCTTCTCCCAAGTAGTAGTGATAGGACGAGAGGAAATGGGCTCATGTTGTGCCAGAGGAGGGTTAGATTGGATATTAAGAAAAATTTATTTACTGAAAGAGTGATTAAGCTCTGGAACAGGCTGCCCAGAGCAGTGGTGGAGTCACCATCCCTGGAGGTGCATGTAGACCTGGCACTTCAGGACGTGGTCTAGTGGTCATGGTAGTGTTGGGTTGATGGTTGGACTTGATGGTCTTAAAGGTCTTTTCCAACCTTAATGATTCTATAAAGCACACAGAGACAGGGCCAGGTGTCTGGGAAGGGATTGGGCAGGTGGTGGGGAGCAGCTCTGAAGATGGTGCACATGGAGTGATGTGAGGACACCAACGGGACAGAGGGGACAGTGGCTGTAAGTGCAGCATCAGTCAGGAGCATGTCCACTGCTCTTCACAGCTGCTGCTGCTGCGTTCAAAGTCTTGTTCGTGGGTGAAGGGGAGGCGTGCCTAATAAAACACCAGAGCCTAGAATTTATCATTAGTATTTTTGTAATCTTATGGTCTAGTCATTATTAGCTCAGATCTGTTGCAGAAAAAAAGAGAAGAATAATGCAGTTGACATTGTTACACACACAACTCCTGGTCTGATAGCTTAGCAGTGAGCTTGCAGCTCCTGTCAGGTTCCCAAACAGCCTGAAAGAAATGCCACGGAATCCACAGAGAGGGAGAAGGCGGGAGCCGTGGTTCATCGCACACCCGGAGTCACTTCAGTCACAGAAGGTGGGCCCCCGTTCTACTTTTAACACAGCTCTGCTCTTTCTACTGCATCCACAGGGGAGACCAGAGTTTTCAGAAGTGGTCACAAAGCTAGAAGAATGTCTGTGCAACGTTGAGGTAAGGCCCTTGCTCTGCGTGTGCTGCGTGGCCGCAGGTTCAAGCACGGACAGCAGCAGCAGCAGCTGAGGGATGTGGTGGCTTTGGAGCCTACAAGCTGCTGGAGCTGCTTTGTCCCTCTGCCAACACCCTTAAAACGCATAGAGTCAGTCGTGGTTTATAGGGGTGCCAGGAGGAGGAGGCGGGGACCAGATATTGCTGTCAGGAGATGCTCAGAGAGGTCGTGACCAGCGCGGTGGGGATGCACTTCACAGCTGTCCTGGGCAGAATGTTCTGTTCCCATTTATCCCGTTCAAGACTGCCTGGTTTAAAAAGAGCAGGTAAACCAGCCAGGACTCTTGGGAGAGAGGGAGAAAGAGAAAACCTAAGAAGGATCAATGCAAAGGCAATTGCTGCTTTGGACTGTGGCTATGGCACAGATGGATGCATCAGCCTGGTGTAAATAAGAAAATTAATTATTCAGGGCTTCCTGAAATTATGTTTTCTATGTGTATTTGTGTGTGTGTGTATGCATGTCAGAGCTAAAAAACAAACAAACAAGAAAGAACCAACCCCCTTTTAAAATGGATCACTGCTCTTGCGATCAGGGGTCAGAAAAGGCAGCCCTGATCTATTACATTTCTTCATGCTCTGGCTGCCGCTGGTCGCTCTATGCGTAGGTGGAAGCTTTTAAGTGTGTAAAAAAAAAAGCGAAGCACTGTATCACAAGAAACTGTGTCATCTCTGCCCTGACTTCCGTGATACATAGGCAGCAGTGCATGCAGGAAGAAATCTGGGGCAAGAGCTTACATTTTAAAAAAAAAAAAAAAACAAAGGAAAAAAAAAAGCAGGCATTACTTCTGTGGGGAGTTAGAGCTCAACTGCATCCCGGGCAGAGCCTCGTCTGGGAGGGGTTTCATGGAACCAGATCTCCAGCAAGGTGAGCACTGCAGCCCATGAAGGATGAAGGTGGGGCATTTTCTCTCTCCACCTCCCTCCATTTCCCCTCTTTCTTCTTCTCCTCTCTCAGTGAATCGTTTCTGCTCCTCTCGAGTATCTCTGGAGCCAGGAGTGGCAGGGACCCTTGGTGCCAGCGCACTGGGTGCCTGGTGGGGACACTCAGCCCAGACCATGGTCAGGCAGCTCTGCCACCGTCCCGTACCCCTGGGAAAGCTCCCGCCGGAGATGGCTCCCAGCCGCACAGCGGGTGCTCGCGAGCCAAATAACGCATGGTTGAACTAAAGCGTGTCTTCTGGAGCCACCCAAGCCCAGCTGGAAAACCCCACGCAATGACGAATTGGCTGCTTTATTTGGCAGGCGGCACCTAGTTCTCCTCTGGTTTTCAAAGTCAGAAGGCACTGCTTTTTTTCAGCCAAGCTATAAAGGAATTGTGGGACACACAATTTATGAGAAAGAGCTGAGGAAATACTTGTAAATATGCAATAATAGTGCTCTCTGTTTTTTTAAACCCAGTTAATGTCTCCAGCCTCCAGCAACAGCAGCGGTTCTCTGTCTCCCTCCTCATCTTCAGACTGTCTCATCGCACGAGGAGGTCCTGGCCGCAGCCACGTCGCAGCTCTGCGTAGTCGCTTTGAGTTGGAATATGCCTTGAACGCGAGAGCTTATGCCGTCTGGTCACAGAGGTATGTCCCAGGCGTGGCAGGGCCAAGGAGAGTGCTTGCTCTGAAAGGAATCGAAAGTGTCCTCCCCAAGACCATGTGGCTCACCTCCCTGAAACAGGGTTCCCTGCAGAATTATTTTGGTTGGGAGAGACCTTTAAGATCATCAAGTCCAACCATTAAGCCACCACTGCCAGGGCACCACTAAACCACGTCCCTCAGCACCACATCTCCACGGCTTGGAAACCCCTCCAGGGATGGGGACTCCACCACTGCCCTGGCCAGCCTGGGCCAAGGCTTGACAACCATTGAAGGGATGAAATTGTTCCTCATGTCCAACCTAAACCTCCCCTGGTGCAACTTGAGGCCGTTTCCTCTTGTCCTGTTGCTTGTTCCTTGGGAGAAAAGCCCAACCCCACCTGGCTCCAACCTCCTTTCAGGGAGTTGTGGAGACCCTCCTTTTCTCGAGGCTCAGCACCCCCAGGTCAGCTAGTGCTGACACAAGCCAGGATGCTGGTGGCCTTCTTGGCAACCTGGGAACGCTGTTGGCTCATGTTCAGGTGTCTGTCGACCAACACCCCCAGGTCCTTTAGATGGATGTGCCTTCACTCCCTGCCAGCAGGTCTGGGAAGACCAGTGCTTGTATCATGATGTATTTTCAACTTGAAAAATTCCACCAAAGAAAAGCTAAAAGACACCATTTTTATTCAGAAAAAAAAAAAATTTCCAGTGTGCGGCTTCAGTGACAAGATGCCGAATTCAGGTGAGACCCTGGGCAGCGTTTCCATACCAAGTGAGGTGACTGGAGGCATGGGGTGACACTGGCCAGAATCTCAGCAGCCTCTTTCACAGCATGGGTACTGCTCATGTTTTGGAGAACTGCTCATGTAGCCACTTCTAGGAAGCAATGGCGCTGAGGAGGAGCTAACTCCTGCAGGAGAGCTTTGGTGGCTGACAGACCAGGCTGTTGTACTGGAGACAGCGTAACCTCAACGTACTGCCTGAGACATGGCAAAGGCTGTGTTGGTGTGTGGCATCACAACAGGAGGGCAGGAGTTGCTACTCCTTGTAAGGGTCCGGGGTTATCTGTGAGGTCACCTCTCCATAGCAGTCCAAGCCCTGCAGAAATGTCTTAAGTGTATTTGCTGACTCCAGCACAAGCATGGCTTGTTATCTCTGCCAAAATACAGGGCAGACGTTCTTCTGATGGGGAGGAATAGGGCACACGTGGGAAAACCCATCTGAAAATCCTAGAAATATGCAGATTTGGGAAGAAAGGTCAAACTGAAGTGCAATTATGATTATTAGGTACAAGAATGTTTGTTTCCTGCAACATTTGTATGTGTATGTCCCCTTGATGGAGTGTATCGCTTATCTCTGACCATGTCTCTGGAAACTATGTTCTAGCACGCCCTCACCTCTGTTAGATTCTTAGTGGAGTTTGTTCAATGAGTGAGAGTTTTATGGACAGGAAGAACGCCCAGTTCCCTGCCCACGAGAGCCTGTGATGATGAAGATGAAACACGGGGAGAGACTAATGATTCCAGAGAGTGTGGCGGGAGAAAAGCAAAGTGATTGAAGAGGGACTGTTTTCTGATGTTGTGTTTCTCAGGCCTGGGGTTTAGTTTTTTATTTTTTCATCTTTGTCTCAGATTGTGGTATGATGAAGTGACTGAAATGGGCTGTGCTCCTGGAAGCTGGCGTGGCAGCACCAGGAGAGAGCCCCGCCAGACTGGTGCTGTCACCAGCGCCCGTCACAGGTCCCAGGCTGCTGCCTGGGGAGGGCAGAGGTGAAGGTGTCTGTGCCAAGAAGGGCAGGGACAGACAGACAGACAGGTAAAGAGGCAGGAGATACCAATTCCATGTCCCTTTTCCTTAAGGACCTAAGGGTCTCAGCCTCACAGAGATCTGTGGGAGTCACCATTGCTGGGGCGGTTCCTACCAGAGTACATCCTAAAAATTGCTTTGTCATTCAACTTATGACCATGGAAGGATAAGAAGAACTCTCAATATTTTTGAGGCAAAGTCATATGTGGGTTCTCTGTAGCACTGTACCATTAAGTCAATACCTGAGGCAGTCTACCTGACCACTTGGGAGACCTGGGTTTGAGGGCAAATTTAGAATCTCCCGTCTCTGTCTCACAGGAAGCGAGAGTGCTGTGGAAATGAAATCCTGCTCTCACTCTCTGCAAGAAGAGCCTGCACTTAGTCTAAGCTTTAGCCTTTAGCACCACTTAGCAGCCAAAACCAGCAACAGCAGAGCAAGCCATGCCCTGGTGAGGTGTTCTGTGAGCTGGGATGTGGAGTCAGGCATGCAGCCAGCTGGGACGGAGGAGCACAGTGGATCAGTCCTTGCCTGTTTGGGGCTCGTATGGAGAGGCAATCACCTGCAGAGAGACCCTGAAATCCTTTACATTAAAATATAGACCAGACCTGAAACATTCATCCAGCAAAACAAGGTCTCCTATAAAGTGCTTTGCTTTTGTCGTGTGGTGCTGGAGCAGGACATGGAGGTGGCACTGGGGTCAGGATGGAGGCTCTGTGAGCTGTAAAAGGCCAGATTTTGCTGGTGGATAATTTACTTGAAAAGAATAAGAAAGTGACACATCCAGATTGGTGTAGACAGGAGGGAGAGAGAGAAGGGGCCCTTGCAAGTGCTCCTCCTGCGCTGCAATCCAGTGTTCCCAGGGCAGCCCTGAAGCTTGTGGGCCACCAGAATGGGCTCCTCTGTAACCCCAGCAGTTATCTGAAGGTGGATGCTTGCATCAAATGCTCTCCCATACAGATTTACAACATCCAAACCTATAAATAACACCCAGAAAGATTCACCCAGAGGCACAACACGTGATGAAAAGGGAACAGTTTCCACAGTTTCAGTGGCATCTCAATTATACAACATCCTGAGATGATTAATGACCTCACTTCCTAATGACAAGTGTTTCTTTGGGTTTCATTTCTGTGAGTGTAGGCATTTTCAGAGGGAAGAGGGCATGTGTTTTCCCCAGCTTCCCTGGGCTGCTTCCTGTTTCCATCTGCTCCGGGGGCTTTGTGTCCTATGGAATACCACGGCAGAAACAACACGTCTGATGGAATATCCATGTACCACATGTGGCATTAAGGGACCCTGGCACTGAAGTTGTTTCTTGCCCTGTAACTTTAGTCCCTGTTTAGCAATCACTGTCTGGCATGGCAGGATGCAGGCAGGAATCGCTCTCCATCACAGTGGGATGCAGGCAGGAATCGCTCTCCATCATGGTGGGATGCAGGCAGGAATTGCTCTCTGGCGTGCTGGGATGCTCCTAATGAGTTGGATGCAGCAGCAGTAGTGCATTTTAACTGCCCATCCAACAGGACAGTTTAACATGTCAACTCATCACCTGTAGAAGGTTTAACTGTTGGTTTTCTATTTCTTTACACCTTCAGCATTTCCCACAGAGCCCAAGGGCAACACCTGCAAAAGAAAGGTCTGTTCTTGTTCAAGTAGCTCCCGACTAACCCAAGTCAGAAATTTTGGGATGTCCTTTCTTTGTATCTTTACACGGTGAACATGTCTAATGGGCTTTGCAGGGGCTGCTCATTGTAGTATGTTGTAATACTGTGAAAGAATTCCCTGTCTGTGGGGAACAGGGGTCAGGCAGCAAACGTGTTGCTCTGGCTCTCGTCCTGCAGAGACTGACGCTCTCCGGTGCCTGTCGCTAGATGCTGGTCTGTCGTTGGCAACAGGCAGGATCGCAGGGCTCTGCAGTGCTCAGGCACGGAGCCTACGAAGGCAGCACTGCTTGGCCTGCCACTGCTGGCCAAGGAGCTCCAGGGTCACGCGTGGATCCATTGTCGCTGAGGTGCACACACACATGGGTGGGATCATGGGATGCAGCACCCTGCTTCGAATGCCCTGGTGCAGATCTGCAAGGGAAACCAGGACTGCTCAGGAAGCAGCTGCAGAAAATCGAGCCATTTGGATGGGTTTATTTCCTGGAGCAGCAAGATGTGCTCTTCTCCCCTGCTAACAGCTCTCTTTCCCCAGGCTGAGTGACAGTCCTGCAGACACCGTCCCCCCAGGGTTCCTCCCCACCTTTCACACTAGTGTGCTTTCTGCCAGCCAGCTGGCCTCCTAGATTGGCAAGTGTCTGGGCTCTTACCAACCTTTTCTCACAGAACAGCAAAATGACGAGTTATCCCTTAGACAAAAGTTTGAAATTTGTTGCCACAGGAAAGGTCACTCTTTCCAAGCTTTATTTCAGGTTCATTCAAGCTGCTGTTTCTTCCCTTTCCAGACTTTTTGCCTAGAGAGGTGGCTCAACAATTTACTGAAGATGGTTCCAGCTCTTCTCTTAGTTAACATAACCCCTTACCCAGCTGATGAGAAATTTAGACAAAAAAAATATAACAAAGTGACTGAGTGAATGGGATTCAGTTAGCTGCTGTGAGAATAATCGGATTTCAGTAAGCAGCGCTGATGGCACATGATTCTGCAGTTAGTGCAATTTGGTAAACCTAATCCTATTACCTTCTCAAAACTGGACAAAGAGGCGATGAAAAAGAATATCTTTGTGACACCTCCATAGACACCAGAAGCCATGAACACCCTGTTAGGTTTAGATAGTCTAGAATGACAGGCCTTTGGGGCTTAGTATATTGTGAGATAAATAATATCCACAGCATCTAACTCGTGACAGCTCCGTAGGATCGGGGATATCCAACCCGTTGGCAGGGCAGTGGTCCTGGCCAACGCCTGGAAGACGATTCAGCGATCTCCCTTCCCAGAGAAACTTCCATGCAGGAGCCTGTTTAGCAGTGAAACACATCGCAATGATCCTGCATTGACGCTTCTAAAATAGCAACACACAAACAACTGTGAAGCCCCAAAGAGTATATTTGAGGCAAGTTACTTTGAGAATGGATGAAATGCAAGCGAGCCTGTGATTCATGTTCTTGCTTCATAACCTTTTCCTGCTTTTTTGTTTACCGCAAATGTCAGTGGCCGGGCATCAGGCTGGTGTCCTTCATGTTCCTGGCTTTTCCTTCCAACTCTGTAGAAAAAGTTCTTATGGCCTCGAGATGTGGCTTTATCAGTCTTATCTAAACTGACACCACCTATTTAATTTGCAGCACTGGGCAACACCCTTCTCAGGGTCTGTCTTTGGATGACATGAGAAGAAGCTTCCAGTACCCACCGATTGACAAAAATGGTGAGTTAATGCAGAATACTCCTCTGAGCACCTTGGTGTGGTTAACCAGCACAGAGCTACAGTCCCCTGAGGAGCCAGAACTTCTCACGTGAGAACTCACGTTTGGTGCAGGCTGCTGGAGGTGGTCAGTCAGAGCTTGTGGGATCCCACCCTGTGCTCCCTGCAGCTCGTGGCTGCACCCCAAGCATGTTTGAGCTGGGGGGGGCAGGGTCCTTTCTGTGGGTCAGTGCATAAGGAGAAGATGTGGCATTGCATCCCCAAGGCTGCTTCTGCAAAAAGTGGGCAAGACAGCCCTATTTCTGGAGTGTAACATGACACAATATATCCCTCCCACCACCAGCACTCCTCTCTCAGAGGGCATCTTGTTGTTCTGCTCCCCTCCAGAACAGAGATGTCCTGACTGCTTCTTCCTCTGCCTTCCTGGCATTCTGTCTCACCACACTCGAGTGTGTGTTTCTGCACTGACACACAAGCAGCTCTGCTGCTCCAGGGCCATGTCCACAGGACATCACGTCCCCATTTCAGCACTGGCCATGCTTCCACCACCTGCCCAGAGCCATGCAGATATCCTCATCACCCTCTGGACAAGTGTGAAAGTCCTGGAAGCCCTGGAGGTAGAGCAATACAAGAAGATATTCTCTGAAGCCATAGCTGGAGAGGTGCCTACACCAGCGCACCATGGTGCACCCAGAGACACCAGCTGCGCAACCAGACTCTGACACACTCTTACAAAAGCACAGCAGAGCCAGCAGACAACAAGGGGTGGCTTCCCTTTGGCTTCAGTGATGACGTGCTCCCTGCACCTCCCAATGCTCAGGGCACGGCCCGGGTGCGTGAGAACAGCCACAGCATCACCGCACAGCGCAGTTAGGGTACGCTTGAGATCCCCTGAAGGAAAAGCTTTGCTGCCAGCATGTCATGATGAGGAGACAAACTAAGGCTGGTTGTGGATGACTGCTCAGGAGTGCCGTGGTCAGCACGGTTGTAACGACCAGAGTCTGAGTTCTGTGCAGCTGACCCTCTTTCCTCTTTGTCAGGAGGGATTTGGCACATGGGAGCCTCAGCCACATTTTCTAACCCTTCTCCCAGCCTTCCCTGTGCCCCGGAAAGTTTTCGCGTCCTAGTCTCTCTGCTGTCTTGTTCCCCAAGCAGCTGGTATCTCTGTGTAAGAAATAGGAGCTGGCTCCACTAGATTTTTAACGTTAGTGCAGTAACTGAGTGTGGGAGCAGCTGACCCGTGCCAAGGGAGAAAAAGCCGTTCCTTTGGCGTCGTTGGAGCAGCTCGTCGGCAACACAGTGCTGGCAGGAGCAGCTGGGGTGTCTGTGGTAGTTTCGTAGAGTCAAGGTTTACAATACTTTAAAACCACTTATCAGGATGGTTATTCTGAGCCCCTGAAGCTGTAGTTGAAAGAGCAAAGGGTGTTTATTTTAGCGGCAAACCGCCACGGTGTTATTACATCATTGAGACTCATGGTTTTATGTCAGTCACCAAAGCTTCTTTGTGCTTGATTATTGTGGGTTCATTGCACAAAGGACAGGGCCTGTTTGCTTCCGATTGAAGCTTTCCCCCAGCAGATGATGTTGGAGGGAGGTTTTCAGCCAGCACAAAGGTACCAGCGAGACCTGTGCCTGCTTATCTCCAAGTGGGACACACGTGATCAACAATCTTACTGCAGGGAGAGGAGGGGATGCTATCGCTGCTGCGCTGGGCCACACGTGAGCATCTCTCTGTGTCTTGCAGGCTACGTGTCGGATCCGCTGAGCACCATGAGGTTCCACTCCTGCAGCAGCAGTGGCAGCTTTGAAGAAAGCAGCTGAGGGCAGGAGCCGTCTGGCTGCAGAGACTCGCCATCAGCCACAGCAACCTCCCCACCGTACCGGCCTGGCTGCCAGCGCCACATCACACCCCTAAACCGACCAGCTTTACCTGTTGATGGCAAGTGTCCCTGTTAAAAGTTCTGCTCTAGCCTCTTTCTCTGCTGACCAGCGTCAGGGCTGGTTTTTTTGGCAGTGTGCATCTATTCTTTAACAACGTGAGTGTCCACAAGGAACCCTGCGCTTTTATCTTGAGCATTAGTAACATGATGAGATGGAAGTAAAAACGCATCTGTTGTAGTTCTAGAGGTCCAAGGCAAGATGTTCTTAGCTGGGACTGCACTAGGGCATGGGGCTATCAGCCCTCCCTGACCGGTAGCTGCCAGGGAGCCTCCAGCCCCATCCCCATCCAGAGCAGGTTCCAGTTTGAGTGCCCCACAGCCCCAGACACGTCCCCTGTCACCTTTTCAGCACCGTGGGCTCACGCAGCCCCCAGCACAGCAGCCCTGACCTTTGGGTGCCTTCCTGCCTGCTGAGAATAAAGAGGCATTTGAGTGGCTGGTGTAACTGTGCTCAACCCAACAGTTGTGTTTTCTTAGTCGATTTCTTGTTTTGGTTTGAGTGGTTGTTTTGCCCAAACAGTGTAAGCTTGCCTTCAGACGTTTGCTTACAAAAAGCAACAAAAACAAACATTAAACAGGAAGGAAAATATACAACATTGTGTCACAAACATGATAACCCTAACACAGTGCAAAGTTGCACTTTTGCCTCAAGGCGAAGCTGCAGCAGCGAGCTCAGCACCACACGCCACAAACAGGCTTCGCAACCGCAATTCTGGTCGCTGGCAATAAAATGAAAAAGAGGTGAGGCAGAAGGACTTGAACTCTTCTTCTAGAGGCAATTACAGAGTTAATTATGCTGTTATTTTCTGGGGTCTCTTTTCAAATTAGCAAGATGGGGCTGCAAGTGATGCTGCTGCAAGGTTATTCCTTAGCAGCGTCTGACGGCGCGGCTTCGCGCTGACCGAGGGGAAGTCGGTGTTCGCAATTGCTGCGAGTCGCTCCGCAGATGTTAGTCAGGGTGCTGGTTTCTCATGACCATGATCCCTGAACCAAGGTGTGCTGAGGCATCGCACAGCACAACACACATGGGCTATAAATGCTCAGTAGGCTCTGCCAACACGTCACCCATGCATGCCATTGATTGCACAGTCCTGAAGCAGTAAAAATGGGGAAGATTTCACTTGGCAAGGCTTAGAGATGCTTTCTCATTTGTTTGGTTTCACTTG
Organism: Eurystomus gularis; assembly: GCA_013400335.1. Classification (NCBI taxonomy): domain Eukaryota; kingdom Metazoa; phylum Chordata; class Aves; order Coraciiformes; family Coraciidae; genus Eurystomus; species Eurystomus gularis. Next base: position 242,026 of record VZZY01017402.1, read on the forward strand.
CTGAAAAATGCAATGGGGGAGAAAGGGAAATAAAGCTGTAAGTCAAGTGTTGCAGATCTCCTGCTGTCAGCCCCTGGTAGCACCCAGCAGTTACTTCTGCTCCATTTGGTTCACATTTCAGTCACAGGCTCATTTACACCAACACTCTGCTGGGCTAATGTAAAATGCTAGAAGAAATTCACAGAAAAGTCAGGGATGAAGCTCACTAGGGGACTTGTTGGACCCTGCCCGAAATCCCCTGATCCCCATAGGAGGTACAGCCGGGAAAAAACGTCCCGTTATTGGTGAGGCTCTTCCAGCCTGCTGAGAGAAACACATGTTCACGTAGAGTTTCATGTCAGGGGCCTTGCAAAGCTCTGCTCTTGTGTTCAGCTCTTCCCCTCTGACTCACACGTCTTGCTTTTCGTAGCACAAAGCAGAAAGCTCCGACACTCGCACACCCACAGCGTTGTCATAACCTCTGAATCCCACCAACGTACACCCTGGCAGCCTCCTTCTCCCCGAGGCTGAGCCGGTGTTTTGTGACCAGAGAGCCCACTCAGTTTAACACTCACATGACGTGAGCTTGAGGAACTCAGCACCCCAAAGCAAGCAAGCATCAGCACAGCTCCTGCCTGAGTGGCCTTGACACTGCTCACTGCTGGCAGCGAGCTGCTGGCAGCCTGTCCTGCTTCCCTGCACACTGTCACGACCGCCAGCAACGATGAGCGTTTGCTCTGACCAGGTCTCTGGAAAAGCCCACAGAGAACTCTCCACGTGGTCTGTGCAAAGCTCTAGCAGGAGCCCATGTCATGACATGGGTGATGCTACCTCAGATCTCTAAGAGCTTTGACAAAAATGAACAAGGTGGAAGCTTCATCCTTTCCCATGGATCAGAGGACATCACCAATCATCACAGTAAGTTTTCAAACCGAGGGATAGCTTTGTTACTTTGCAAATGCCTTGTCTGTCAGGAATATTGCCCAATATTCAAGTCTTAAGGCTTGAAACAGGGTTAGCCCCTGAGCCAGGAAGTGTCCTGCCCCAGGACTGCCCTGATGCCGCAGCGCCCGAGCTGAGGGGCTGGCACTGCTCCTGACTCACTGCAAACTGCCAGAATCTGTCCAGGTTCAAAACCTCTGCCTTGACCATTTCCTGGTTTCGGTCTCTGAGAGCAGAAAAGGAGTGTAAAATACACCAAAATTAGAATTCTGCCCATGCAGATAAATCACTGGGTGGTGGCAGGGAAGATGTCCCCTGAACAAACTCCCGCTGGTTGCTAACACAGTTCTGATGTTGGTCCTGACACCCTCCAGGTCAAACACGGTGTCACCAGCACACGCTGAACTCAGCCAGCCTGTGTCCCACCACTGTGACCATCCAATGTCCCACTGTGAACCGCAACAGAACACCACCCAGATTTCTTTGAAACCAGAGGAAAGGTGTCATGTTCTTTCCAGGAGTCAAAGTGATGCAGGAAATGGGCACACTTGGAGAAATGGTGTGTGGAGCAGCTGAGACATGGGGCTTTCGGGATGCCGGTGAAGAGCCCCTGAGTCTCTAAGTGACCGTTCCTGTGGTAGGGCCACCACAGCACCAGTGGAGAATACGCTGGGGAAGGGGGGTGGGCAGAGATGGGATCTCACTCCCTGGGTTCTGCACTGGCCAATGTATGAGACACTGGAGAAAGGAGCATCTATCACCTCTGAAAAATCAGTTCCCACATGAAGGTCCCTTGTCAACAGGAACATTTTCTTAGGAACACCTCAGCACTGTGTCTTTCCCCTTGCTCAAATCAATCCTGTGCTGGCTCTTCATTAATGCAGCAGCTGAAAGCCAGAAACTGAACCGGACCAGAGGAAACCGCGCCAGGAGAGCAGCTGTCATTGGCATTAAAAGCTCTGCGTGCTGGTGATACCTGAGCTGCTTGGTACGATCTCTGAGCACCTCAGAAAGCATCAGAAGGAGACATGCAGAAACAACAACAACAAAAATATCAGAAAGCTTTTGAAGGGAAAAAAAAAGACTTCTGAAGCCTTTTTGAAGGCTTTCTAGTTTAGAAAGCTCTTTACAAGGCCACTTGCTTTCAAATAATTTTGCTAGTAATTAAAATTACTGGCTCCTTCAAGAAAACAATGTCTTAGTTAATTGGTCTCTATGGAAGGAACACAGGCTTAGGGGGAAAGCGTGTCTCAAAGGAGCTATCAGTTATTAATACAAATGAAAACTCTGAAACATGCAAATTACTGGAGAGAAGATGCTCTGAAGTTGTTCATGGGAATGAAACAAGTTTGTGTTGTTCCCAGAGAGGCCTGAGGAGCCCAGCACTCTGAAATATTTATAAAGAATGAGACACTCCAAGGATTCTTACCCTGCTTTTAAGACCAGCCAGTGCCTGGCAGCTGTGGCAATACTTTAAATTGTTTAACATATCAGTAATAGATGATTTAGATAAAATTATTTGCCTGGCAGAAAAGGTCCTGGGGGTGTTGGTCAACAGGCGGCTGAAGATAAGCCAGCATGTGCCCAGGCAGCCAAGAAGACCACCAGCATCCTGGCTTGTACCAGCACCAGTGGGGCCAGCAGGACCAGGCAGGGATCATCCCCCTGGACTGGGCACTGGGGAGGCCGCAGCTTGAGCACTGAGTTCGGTTTGGAGTGCTGCAGGCTGAGAGACACTGAGGGGCTGGAGTGTGTCCAGAGAAGGGCAACCAAGCTGGGGAAGGGTCTAGAGCACAAGGCTGGTGAGGAGCAGCTGAGGGACCTGGGGGTGTTGAGCCTGGAGAAAAGGAGGCTTAGGGTGAGACCTTCTGGCTCTGCACAACTCCCTGCAAGGAGGTTGGAGCCAGGTAGGGTCAGGCTGTTCTCCCAAGGAAGAAGCAACCAGACGAGGAAACAGCCTCAAGTTGCGCCAGGGGAGGTTTAGGCTGGACATGAGGAACAATTTCTTGCTGGCAAGGGCTGTGAAGGGCTGTGCCAGGCTGGGCAGGGCAGTGGTGGAGTCCCCATCCCTGGAGGGGTTTCCAAGCCGTGGAGATGTGGTGCTGAGGGCCATGGGTTAGTGGTGCCGTGGTGGGTTAAGAGGTGGTGTCAATAATCTTAAAGGTCTTTTCCAGGCAAAACACCTCTATCATTCTGTAAAAACTGGTGTCCAACCAAACAGCATCAGCCAGCAGACATCACCCAGGTAGCGTTTCCAAAACCAAAGAATTAGCCATTTTGATGGTTTTGCTTCTTACCACAATCCCACCTGCTCCGATTACAGGCCTGCCGTGTTCTGAAAGCACACAAACCTTTATCAGCCACGCCGACAGCGGCAGAGCAGTTCTCCGGAGATGAAATTCCCAAATCCAACCCAACCCCGTATTTGGTTCACATCCTCTGACTGCTTTAGAAATCAGCTGCCTCCAAGGCACCAGTGACGCAGAGTCCCAGGCCCAAACCGGGCTCCTGTCACCCCACGGCCATGTTGTACCAACAGCCAAAAAAACCCCAAAACAGTGAAAAGGAGTGTGCGAGCGGGGGAACTCAGCTGGAGCAGCATGGGGAGAGCTGTCAGCGTGGGCTTCCTCACCACCCATCACACCTCGCCTGTGCCCAGCCTGCAAATGGAGCTGTCAGAAAGCAGCAGGAGAGAAAACAGACGATCTCATCAGTGTGATACGAGCTCAGAAATTATGGAGTGTTCCTGGGAAATTGGATTTTTCTTTTTCTATCAGTACATAAAACATTAGTCACTCAGCAAGCAGAGATAAATACTAAAGACCAGGGCCCACTTGATTGGCAAGTATTATGCTTACGGTGAAGTCATTTGCAAAAATTGGAGGAACTGCACCAATGGGTACAGGCTTTTTATAGACCCAAGCACACGGGCAGGTGTGCGTGTGTATCCAGAAAAACCAAACCCCTGGAGAAGGTCATTAGCATGAATTTAAATTCTGAGCACCTCACATACCAGGTGTATTCAGCTGTAGAGCGCGTAAACTCAGATTGTCTATTTACTGCACTTTTTAAATATCGAACAACACTGACAACGTCTTGGTCCAGCGAATAAAGCCACTGCTGATCCTATGGGCACTCCCTGCGCAAAAAGGAAAGAGCATCGTTGGATGGTCAGAAGTCAATACGTGCTTTGTAAGCAAATACCGCAGCGCTTGCACAGAATAAACATTTCCACTGCAGCGCTCGGGATCACTTGACGCAATGTTTTCATTTAAACGGCCAAGGAGCACAAAGTTATTTATTATTAAGTCTTTTCTGACTACTTTTCTCTTCCAAAGCACTTCCTGGTGTTCAGGCTGGAAATCAAATGCAATCATCTTTAGTACAGGAGGGAACAAACAAGAATTGCTTGACGACATTTGAATTTCCTATCCCAGGTACCCTGACCTGAACTGACCCAGCAGTGATCCGCTCCCAGCCCCGCTCAGCTCAGCTCCATCTCCCGAAGCGCAGACCCCGTGACAGTCACCCCGTGCAGGGTCTGAGCCCCCGCAGCCCCTGAGCCACCCCTGGGCACCGTGCCCTGGGCACCGGGGCTTGGCCAGGCTCAGGGAGCCCTCGAGGTGCAGCAGAGCCCAACAAGAGGCTCCAAGACCCGCAGCCAGCGCCGGCCTGGGACAGCCCTGCACCGACCACCCCTCCGGCTGCAGCGCAGGCTCCACGGCCCCGTGACTCCTGACTGATGCCAGCAAAAGTGAAAGGCCAGGCTTTATTCGTTTGAAAACACACAGTGGAATTGTTCTGATTTAACAATTTTCAACAACATTTCAAAGTTCCAGGAACACCCTGAAGCGTGGCCAGCAAGCAGACGGGATCCCCGTGGACAGAGAGACTCACAGCGACGTGTGGGCAGCTCAGAAAGGCCAAAGACACGCAGGAGGAGCGTGAGCGCAGAGACACAGGCACAGACGGGCACAGACACGCTGCCGGGAACACAGACGGCACGAGGAAAATGAAGGAGTGAACATCCCAACCGGCACAAATCTACGGTGGTTTGTGTAAGTGTTGCAGGACACAGCGCTGAAGGAGCTGCAGATAAAATCTTAGAGGCAAGTTTCTTCCCCATTCTGGGGCTGTACCGATGGCACGACAACTGCGCCTGGGTGTACAGCATCCTATGAAACAATGAGAAAAAGGTTAGCTTTACAGAAAACATGCTACACTTTTTGCTGCTGAGATCCTGCTGTAACACATTTCCCAGAAGCCGACACCAGAGTAACCAGAGAAGCCACCAGAAAGATGGGGACAGACATTTTAGCAAGGCCCGTTGTGACAGGACAAGCGGGGATGGATTTAAACTAAAAGAGGGAGATTTAGACTAGAGAGAAGGAAGACGTTTTTTACACTGATGGTGGTGAGACCCTGGCCCAGGCTGCCCAGAGAGGTGGTGGCTGCCCCACCCCTGGCACCATTGCAGGTGAGGTTGGCCGGGGCTCTGAGCAACCTGCTCTAGTTGCAGATGTCCCTGCTCCCTGCTTGGGGGGTTGGACAAAATGACCTTGAAAGGTCCCTTCCCACCCAAAACATTCCATGATCCTATGATTCTATGATTTATGGTCTGTTACCCCAGCTACCAGCAGCAGATACTTAAGGAAAGTGCAAGAAACGAGACAAGACAGAGCATCTTCTGCTTCTAGTGAGGACCAGCCTGGGGACTCTCACCTCACGGGCTCTGCAGCTCCTCTCGCCCATGCCGACTGCTCCTGGGGCACTTGGGCTGCCTTCGACAGGACCGTCCTTCCTCTGCTCCCTGTCCCCTGAAGCGCTCCATGCACTCTCCAAGACATCCATGGCCTCCCTCTCTCTCGTGTTTTCACAGGGTCCTGGCTGTTCCCCCTCGGCTTTCACTCCTGCCAGCTCTGTCCCCTCCTGCGGCCCATCCTTGTGCCCCACTGCTCCTGTGCCGGGGGCTGCCCGCTGTGGCTGGGTGCCCGGGCACAGCCCCTCGCCTCCTGTGGACCCTCTCCCCCTCAGTTCCACTCCCCCATCCCCATGTGCAGTGGTGCTCGGGGGGGTTTCTGCCATTGGCTGCTCCCCAACGGACGTGGCTCCACACAGTTCTCCACATGAGGACACGAGATGCACTGTGCCCACCTCATCCTGGCTCTTGGCCCCCATTGGCGCTGGACCCCTTCCCTCGCAGCCCAGCGCTGCCTCCTGGTTCACCCCTTGCCCAGAGACCCCGGCTCCATCATCCATCCCTTCCCCATCCCTCCCAGGCTCCCTGGCTGCCCCACTTCCCTCTGCTGACAGCCCCGCTGCCGCTGCTGGCCCCATCCTGCTCTGTCCTGCTCCTGTCACCCCCTCCTGTGCCACCACCAGCGCTGGCTCCCTGGCCACTGCCCCAGCCAGAGCCTCTTGTCCCGCCTGGCTGCCCACCACAGCCACGGCCACCAGCCCGGCTTCGCTCACACACGGCAACGCTCTGGCCACCAGCCCCTCTCCAGGAGGCCTCTCCTTCCCTCTCTCTGTGGCACACTCCAGCAATCCCTCCACCCCAGCTACCAGCTCCCCTGGACCTGCTTTTCCACCCATGACCTCCTCTCCACCTCCTGGCTCTACTCTGGCTATCTCCACAAATAGTCCCATCATCCCTCCATCAGGTTTTTCTTCCACTGCACTCTCTGCTTTGCTGCCTAGAGGTGGGTTTCCAATTGAAAGTGCTTCTGCTGAGCCTTCCTCCTCCTCTGTTGTTTTGGTCTCTTCCAACTGAGATGATCCTTCACTTACAGGATCTCCTCCAGCATCCACCAGTGCCTCTAATCCAGGTGCTACTTGTAACATGGGACCCTTGCCAGGCTCCATAGACTCCTCTACTGAGTTGCCTGCTCTCAGGAGAGAGCTCCCTCCTACCTCTGATGCCTGGCCAGTCTCCGATGTCACTGCTCCTATGGCAGTTCTCTCCATCTCCATCTGCACTTCCTCTGATGCTTTTAACTGAGAAAACTCATTTGGCTTTACAAAATCTTCTCCTCCAGACATTACTTCTCCTGTGCAAACATTCATATCCCCTAATGTTTCCAGGAGAGCCTCAGGGTTCTCCACAGCCTCCTCCCCTTCAGAAATGGCTTCCTCTACAGACTCTTCTCCTTCAAGGCCAACTACCCCAGCAAACTCTTCTTCTGCCAAGTTGGCGTCTTCCACAACCTCCTCTCCCTCAGACACAGCACCCAACACAATGTCCTTCTCTGCAAAACCTCCCTCCTCCACAGCCTCCTCTGCCTCAGACACCATCTCACCTACCACCTCTTCCACTGGAGGCCCTGTCACTCCCACAGCCTCCTCCACAGCCTCTTCTCCCTCAGAGACCTCCTCAGCCACCTCCTCCCCCTCAGACACTGCTCTGTCCACCTCCCTGCCCAGCAGTGGCCCTGCCAGCTCCTCTCCCCCAGGTGCCTGCTCTCCCAGTGCTGCCTCACTCTCCATCCCCTCCAGCAGAACCTCCTGCTCCCCGGGTGCCACCATTCCCTTCCCTGTCCCCTTTCCTTTGGGATCTTCTTCTGCCACGGTGCTCTCCTCAGGGGCAGTTTCCTCCACCGCAGACTGACCCTCCGCCTGCAGCACAGCCACCATGTCTTCCTTGGGCAGCAAATCTCCCGCCCGTGCCATTTCTTCTCCTGCCTCTTCGGTGTGAGTGTCTCCTTCCTCAGCCACAAAATCTTCCTTCTCAAGTGCTGGTATCTCCTCTACCATCTGCCCTTCTCGTACCACTTGTTCTGCTGCCTTCTGCACGTCAAGTGTTCTTGTTCCTTCTGCCAAGAAAGCTCCATCTGGTGCTATTAAGAAATAATCAAAACATTAGTTTTATTGAGAGCCATGTTCACGTTAAGGCTGTTTTACAGGTTGTTATTAAAGACGCCAGGCAATGAAGGGACATCAGCACGGTGACAAGAAGAAAACTCTCCTCTCATCACACACCTGTACTCTGACTATGTTTCTCGTGCTGATCTAGTTCCGGCATCTGGCGTACCTAATTTAAGCAAAAATGTTGGTGCGTGACCAGCTTTCAGCGCTGCCGGTCCTGCCTGCCCTGCCTGCTCGCCCTCCCTCACCTGCCCAGCAGGAGCTCAGGTGTGTCTTCCCTCCAGCAGCTCTTTATTAAGGATGTCTATCAATTCTAATGAGACTGATTTTTCACACACGTAGCCGTGTGTGGGATTTCATCTGCCCGCTGCTGCAGAGTCAGCCAGGGCACCGACAGCTCCACGGGTGGGATAGGTGGTGTTCCCACTGCCTTGGGGTGAGGAGAAGACCTGACCCTGCCTTCCCTGCGCCAGCCTTGCACTCTCCTCTTCCCTCTCCCTTGCCAATGCACACCCCATCCTCTCCCACCTTTTTCCTTTGAGGTTGTTTTTTTCTACACTGTTGATTCTCTCTACTCACCCTTGTATAAGTTATTTTTCTTCTTTTTTTTCACTTTTTCTTTTTAGTTCTGCTTCCTCCTGTGGAAGAATTCTTCCTCCTCCTCTATGCTTACACCCATCCTTCCTACCCCATCATTGCCCTGCAGCCACACAGCTCTGAACAGAGCCGTGAGAAAATTTCAAAGGACCGTTTCAGTCTACAGCACAACAGGCGCTTGCTCAGCATGAATGACTTTCTCCCTAGACCACAGGTCCCAAAGGGCAGTGATGGCTCCACTCCTTGCTGTCACATTTCACCTGGGTGAAGCCCTAAGATCTGCTCTGCAAGGAACCATGCAAGCTGAGCAGGGAAGGTCCCTGGAGAGTCACAGAGCATTTCTACTGCTCCTCCAGGGACCCAGGATGTGGGCAAAGCTCTGTGCAGCAGCGCACAACCTGCTCCAATCACTCGGACATGCCAGCTCTGCAGAGAAGGCAAGAAGCTCTCCACCCCAGGACACCCCGGTCTGCCTGAAAGACCAAGGTTTGCTGGGCGCGGGGCATATGCTTCACTGCCTTGCCGGCAGTTCCTGTGCTTTGTGGTTTGCTGCCTGCCTAACAGCCGATGAACAGGAACGGACAGTCCGTCAGAGCCCAGGGAAGGATGGCAAACGCCGCTCACAATAATCCTCTCACTTGGGATCTGCAGCATCTCCTTGTCACAGAGAGATCAGAACGCCCAGTGCGAGCCCACCCCAGGTCCTCCCACACTTCTGACAGATCCTGTCACGCCAGGCGTTGTGATTTGCCCAGACTCAGCCTGCAACCGAACAACCCCAGCGGAGCCCTTTGCAGCTTTGGCTTTCTTCAGCATACACAATTTTTTCCAATAAATTAGTTCCGCACTGTTAATGACAGCGCTGGCCAGGAGAAAGCCTGTCATGAACAGAGCATGATGGGTCTCACTGGAGCAAAACCAAACCAGTGCCGTATCAGCCCCATCTAAGTGCAGGCTGGATGGCTGATGGGAATGACCAGCCCTGCAGAGAAGTTCATGTGAAATAATCAGGGAGGCCCAAGAACAGACCAAGAACCAATTCTGCAGTTGCAGTGGAGGACTGAGCTCCTTCAGCCCTCCAGACACCTCTGGAGGCTTTGAGCCCTCAGCTTTTACAGGACTGCAGTAGCAGGAGTTGTAACCATCTGACATTCCATTTAAGACTATAGACGTCCTTAAATTTTTGAATTAGAATCTTTATCATGGCAGCAACTACACAAAGTGCCTAGAAGAAGCTAAGATTTCCCTGTGACGTTTGTTACCCCACAATATTTCTTTAGCATGCTCATTATATCTCAAAAAGGGTAGAATCATAGGATTATCTTTTTCTTTCATTGCCTTGGCAACTCTTTATTTACCATAAACTTTCCCTAGACAACCCCCATGAAGATGGGGAAAAGTCTGTATGCAATTCAGGAAGTGGTTCCGATCTGTAATTTTTATGGTTCTATGATTTTTCTTGCCCTTCCTTGATCTGCACTGTCCCTGGATCTCAGGTAGTCTCCTGGCAGCAGATATGAGGCAAGACTTGACTAAGGATTAATGTTGTTGACATGGCATTCAGACAATCTACCTCTAGTTGATAGAGGATCTCTGTTCACACTTAGAGCCATGAAACCAGGTGTGCTGCACGTAGCACACAGGAATTCATGCTGATAAACAACAAGGCTATTGTCCTATGCTAACTCGGTACCAGATTTCAAGCTTGACACATTTGATTGATCTCTCCTTGGTTTTGTATTACAGCATAATATTCTGTCCTCTAGGTTCTTAAAGTTCTTTCATCTTCAGATGAGTTGCATAGTCCTCACTTAACCCATCTAAGCCCAGCAGGGAAGGTGCTTAAATTGAAGTCTCACACACTTGAAGAGGGGGGGTTCCAGAAGCAAACATCTTCCAAGACTACCAATGGACAGTATGTCACTGTCTTTACTGGCTCAATTCTGAGTGCACAACGAAGCAAAAGCAGCGCACAAGTGCTGAAGTGACCCAGCAGCCACAGGCTTGCAAAGCGTTTAGCACCAGCATTCGAGTTGTTTATTCCACCCGCGGCTCTTAGACAGCCCCGCTGCAGTGGGCAGAAAGCAATCAAAACTGAGCCAAGACCTCCTATTAAAATAAAGAAACGTTCCTCTGCAAATCCAGCAAGCAGAAAGACAACTGGAAATGTCATCGACCGTGCCTTGCAGCTCTGCCCTACGCCAGCACCAGTGCTGTTCTCCTACACTGCCCGATTAACAGCACCCAAGACGTTTCCCCCATGACCTGGATGACATTGCAAAGCAAGGGCTCACAAGTTTTCCCATTTCCCAGATAGAATAATGCCTTCTCATGTGGCCAACCTTTTATTAACTGCCCGTTGTCCATAAAGGTAAGGGTGAAACTGCGAGATGCCCATTTTATCAACACTACAATCGAGGTGTCACACAGCTGACTGCTTTGCTCCTTGCCAACAAGTCCATGACAGAGTGAAGCAACACAACCATGGATCAACTGACACAGTTTTGATCTTCATCTGCTGCACCAGGAATCACACGGTAACTTTTGGTGCTCCTTCTGAATCTAGTATTTCCACATTATAACCAGAGTCCCCCCATCTGGCATACAGATTCTTCTATATGCAATAAATCACATTTGGGTTTTATAATCACTGCGCGGTATGTGAAACTCAGCAACTGGAGTGAAAGAAAATAGCCAAAGCCTGACACTGGAAACACTAGCAAAGAAAGAACATGCCACGGTTACATGCTGGGTGTTTATTCAGCTCACAGCAGCAGAGAATATCCTACCAGCTTAAAACGAGCCCAGCAGCTGCGTTCCCCGTGCTGCACCGTCACCTGCGGTAAAGGCAAATACAGCCCGACTCGCGTCAGTCACCACAGGGTGCAGAGGGATCGTACTCACCACCTCCCGCATCACTCTGAGGACACACTTCGTTGCCATCCTCCTCTTCCATCACACTGCTTTCCAAAGGCACCAGAGGACTTTCCTCCCCATCGTCGCTCCTGGTACTTGCATTCTTCTCCCCACCTTCCCCTACGGTACTTTCTGCTGACCCAGCCTGTTCAAGTTCCCCTTTAACTTCAGGGCTTCGACGCTGTATGGCCATTACGTTTTCATGAAAAATTCCCGTATCTTCCCTTGCTGTTAGATCTTCTGGTTTTGCCTTTTCTGCTTCATCTGTTCCTTCCTTTCCCAGTGCAACAGTTTCCTGATTTTCCTCCATCCTGAGCAGTTTACTCTCCCCATTCTCATTTCCACCTTCTACACATGCTGCTTTATCAGATGCCCTTTTGATATGCCACTCCTCTTTGTCCTTAACGTGGTCTTTCATCGTTTCAGCACAGGAGTCATCTTCACTGCTGTCCTGGGAGCTGACGGATGAGAGCGAGCGTGCATCCCTCTTACCTAGAAACAGCAAACATGACTTTGTTTTAGTATCTGTCACTAAAACATCTGCATTCACTGGCCAGTACTTCCCTTTGCTATGCACAAAGGGACAGATGCTCATCTGGTATCAAGCTCCAAATTACACCATCTGAGGGCATCACGACGATACTGCAATAAGTGTTAACAGAAGAACATTGGCCATATGTATCAAATAATTGTTAAAAATCAAAGCCATGTAATGTCTTTTTTTTCTAATAATGGCAATGAACCAGACTAGCTCCATCAATCACACAGATTGCCCCGGCAAGGCAGGGACAATTGGTATCAAAAGAAATTTCACACCCCTCAGAAATTCACCTACACTTCAAAAAACTACCTAACAACAAAATAACAACAAAAAGAAGAAAAAAATGACCAGGCTGGAAGTGGCCCTGCTCTAAATGACTCAGCTGAACACGTTCTGCTGGCCACCACGCCGAGTATGCACATCCTACCCGGGAGCGGGGTGATTTTGGGGGCTGAGCAGCCACACGGGTTCAGTAACTCTGCAAATGAAATCACTTGTGTGCCAAAAGACAAATCCAGGAGCTGAACTGTAAGTAACATCCCTAAACCCAGCACGGCTCTGTCATCCTCTGCAAGCCCAGGGCAAATGAGCTACTGTCACTAGCAGGGTGCCCCAGGAACGCTTCCCTCAAAGACCCTTCTTACCAGGTCAGACTGGTGAACGTCAAACCAGTAGATGACCAGCCCTTCCTACAGCAGATCTCCTACTCACGCCGAAGGAAATACCCTGCACTGGTTTGGGTTCCATTCTGTGCAAGCGCGAAGGAGTGGATACCAACTGGTTTCTGAATGCTTATCCCACCTCAAGTGTGGAAATCTCTTTGAAGATGAATCACTACAGCCAGAACCAAAAGATCATCTTGACCTTCAAACTTAAATGCAAAGTTCCTAGAAATCCAAAATTCCACTGATCCAAAACGTGACCCAAAGCTAGCACTAATCTTAAAACATCCTTAGCTAACGTTGCAGTCTAGCGCTTACGGGTGGTAAATGCGGGCTACAGAACACCTCCGGGCTTCCTGCCCAGAGAAGGTAAGTGCTGGAAGCACCACTCCTCTTGTTGACAGTCACTCACACCTACGGAGCTCAGAGCACACAACAGATGCATTCACATGGACCAGTGGTTACAGAAAACACTTTTCCACCAGTATTCCTAGCTCCTAATCCATGCCTCTTCCATTACTTATTGTACTTACATATTTAGACTTCTGTCCAGTGTCTGGTTAACCACTCCTTAAACAAAAACACCAAATACCAAATTAGAATGTCTTCCTCACATCAAACAGCACAGGGATAATGAAGTAAAGCCAGCTTCTCTGCCTCCTGCCTCCAAAACTCACAGGGAAAAGCTCATGTGGCCCAAAGGGAAAACTGATTCCAAGACATGAGCTTCTCAAGAAGCCCCTTTGAAAACAGCTTCCCTCATTTCCACGGCAGGGATGCTGCTCAGCGCCAGACAGCCCTGGCCCACTGCCGATGGCCAAGTGGGATGTGGCGAGTAACTGATGAGCACTGCATCTGTGCGCTGACGTAGAAGATCAGCAGCAAATCAGGCTGCTAAGGAAGAAGATTAAATCTGTCTTATGTAAAACCACCGAGAAGGTAAATGATGTAAACGTGTCCTGAGATACCGCGGTAACGGAGAGCGAAGCAAGCCACGACAAATCCCCAGTGAAAAGCATGAGCAGTGCCCGCCGAGCTGAGGAACCCTGCCCAGGTGACTGGCTGGTTCACAACAGCTGTTGCTGATGTTAAACAGCCACATTTCAAGGTTTGCTGGGCTCCCAATGGCCCTTTCTTCATCACAGAAAAACGTATATTGAATTAGTGAGTTCTGGTGCATGCAGCACTATTACATCCCCGTCAAACAAAGGTGAATAAGGGGGGCCCTTAACGAAGGTCCTAATGTCCAGGTAGCCATGAAAGGCCCCTAGAGTTGCCCGTTCCCTGCCACCTCTGCACACCATACACACACCCCGCAACGCCACACACTAACTAGCAGAAAAGAAAGAACACTTAATAGTGCTGGGTATTCATGAATCACAAGCTATTTCTGATTATCATGAAAAAAACAAAAATTCAGATTATTTTTGACCACTGCAATGATTTTATAAGCAAGGATGTTTCAAACCTGATTTGAATTCCTGGTGGATTTTACACTTGCTATAAAAAGACTGGATCTTTCTTGCAGCTACAACCTTTCCACAAGCAGCTGCGTTACCTTTGCTTAATTCACCTAGAAATATAGATGCGAAAGAAACGTTTCCATTTAACTTCAGAAACAGGTTGCACATTAGGCCTGTCAAATGAAAGAATAGAAAGTAATTCATGTTAAAACAGCAGTAAATGGAGAAATCCTGGTACATGATGACAAGCAAGAGGCACCTAAGTCAGCTCAGGATCTAATCCAGCTGTAGAGGAGCAATGTTAGACTCAACATATGCACTGGACACGCACAAAATGTAAAACATTCATCAGGTCAACTTCTCTCAGCCTCGTTATGAAAAAAGCCAACCTTGTTTATCATCCTCAGAGTCACTGTCAGAATATCTATCGCTTTCATCTTTCTCACTGCCAGAGGCCTGCGGTGCCTTCTGTGAAGAGGTTTCACTCTCCTTTTCATAGTCTAAATTATGTTTTTTATCATCTGAGGATGACTTTGACGCTCCATTCATCTGATCACCAGCCTGTCCCTCTTCATTAACTTCTTCATCTGCTTCAAAATCTTCATCATACTCTAAAATAAAAGAATCATACTGTGAGACAGGAAACGGGATTCAGAACTAAAACTTCTTTTTAAGCAGACAGAGGTCAACTTAATTAATCTCCTTTTTCCTTTGCATTTGCTCAGCCTTTTTAAAGCCATGAGAGAATCTAAGACCACAGACAGGAATCCTAAGAGTATATTACCATAAAAAAGCATCGTGTTCTTCAAAGATAAGAGCAGCAAGAATGCAGTAAAGTTACTGAATGATGCATCAAGTATGATTAATACACTAAAAAGAAAACAATATCATTAGCCACTGAAAGGACTAAAAAAACTAAGAGCTAGGAAAGCTCAGAAATAAAATCATAGAATCATGGCATCATTATGGCTGGAAAGGATCACCAGGATCATCAAGTCCAACCTTCATCCCAACATCTGTCTAGCCACTAGACCACCGCCTCAAGTGCTACATCTACTCGTTTGTTAAACCCCTCCAGGGATGGTGACTCCACCACCTCCCTGGGCAGCCTGTTCCAGCACCCAGCCACTCTCTCAGTAAAGAATCTCTTCCTCATATCTAATCTAAACATCCCCGGACGCAACTTGAGGCCATTTCCTCTCATTCTATCGTTAGTAATTTGGGAGAATTGCAAGAGAGTCTCCTATTACAGGAGAAAAACACCACAATAAAAAAAAAAAATACAAGCAATGGAGAAAGCTGGAGAAAGGTACCATATTGTAGCACAAAGTAAGATAAATGTGGCTTGACACGGCTAATTAGCAAAGAAGTGGCTTACAAAAGAAAGGAATTAATTAAATCCAGCCAAAGGGTGCTGCAGAGGAGCATTCTGCGACCGCGCTGCTGTAACAAGCTCCCTCAGGTCCCAGGTGAGATCTCAGCACGAATGCAGCTTACAGCAGAATTACCGTTTTTCTATCAACACGGTCTGGATTTCATCCCTGGCCACTACCCCAGCAGCTGGTAACATCTGACAGACAGTTTGCCCCGCCAACACGTCCCTCGGGGCCACCATTGGTCACCGTGCAGATTTTATTGCTCTCCTCCTTTTCTTCCCATCAGTGCTTTTAAAGTACTGCAGCGACAGCATGGTCAGGACAGAAAGGAAGAGTATCTGATGTGGAACCAGTCAGGCAAATAAACAATTACCCAGACAGTGAAAATTAGGGGAATAAGGAGATTTATTTTCTGCATTAAAAATCAACTGAGATTCCAACGGCGCTGTTGGAAGTGAGGCCTCCTTAGGTAACTGTCAGAAAGGTGCCCACCTCCTGAAGAAACGGCCTTGATTAATCCCAAACACACATCCACGGGGACTAACAAGGGAGCTGAGCGGTAGCACTGCAGAATTATGAAAGTAAAAATAGGAATAGGAAGCAGGAATAAAAAAACCCTCTCTAAATTTGACTTACTCAGAAGAAGACTTTATGCTAAGTTGCAGGCTGAGCTCAGGGGCTCTTCCCAGGGGCGTGAGCGGCCCCATGGCCACAGGGACAAGCCTTAGGTGGCACCGGGCAAACGGCACATTCTGAGCATGCACTTGGAGCTGCCACACATCATCTCTATACCACAAATTATTCTATTTGCCTGCTACAAGAAACACCTCTTGGGCTAACTTCCAGCAAGGGCAGCCTCTCTGTCAACAAAAACAAGATAGGACTCGAGCAAAAGGAGCAAGGTTCGTCCCTTACCAACGGGAGTGTTCGGTACAGGACAATAGCCCCAGCAGGGTGGGAGCAGAGAAGGCAGGAAGCGTGAGCTGGGAGACCTGGAGCAGAGGGCAGAAATGCTCAGACAAGCGAGGAAGCTGGAGGTGTAAGTGGTGCCTGGGGCAGGGTGGTGGAGAAGGGACTGGAAAGAGCCTTGGGTGAGCAAAGCACTGCAATCCCACTGACAGCAGACAGGAGAAAACACTGTGATATTTCAGCTGGCACTAAATCTTGCTGACATTTTGCTGCTGCGTGCTCTTCCCATCTTCATCCAGCCTCCTCCCTTCCACAGCCGGTCTCTCCCTCCCATCCATCTCGAAGCAGGCAGCAGGAGGCTTTTCCACCTCCTGCCCCTATGGCCACTGTCTTCTCCCCGTTCACCTGATGCTGATGTCCCATCTTCCTCAGGACCTCACCTCAGAATGTCTCTGTATCTACATCTAGCCCAATTTCTTCCTTCTGCTCTACTTGTCCTCCACCTGCTGCCATTCTCCTTCTTCACTGTTGTCCCTTCACTGTGCCCCATTTTCCTCCTGATTCCCCATCTGGGAACAGGCTCCTGTTTCAGCCTCCCAGACCTTCCTTACTCACTTTCTTGGCTCTTGCAAAACACTCTCATCCTGTTTCTTGGCTGAAAGGAGCTCCACTGATTTTATTGCCCAGACACAGGCATCACCACATTTCCCACCCATGAGGTGTCCTAAGAGAGGATGCCCAGGCAAAGTTGGAGGCCTACAAACCCATACCTCCTCCAGGACCCTTCTCTCCCATTTTTCATCCCCTGCTTGTGTTTTGGAATACTGTACCTTTTTTACTGGCATCTTCCTCACTGTCTTCACTCTCACAATCAGAGAGTTTTTTCTTTTCTTCTTCTCTGTACTCCTGTCCGGTCTCCATTTCGTCCTCAATAGTTTCCACACTTGCTTCCTGACTTGGTAAGATGACTAACACTGAACTTTTGCTTGATTTCTGCTCAACACTGCTTTTACTTGGCTCACTGCACACTCCGTTGCCCCAGGGACCCACATGCTTTCCCTCATGGTCCTCTTCTATTTTTCTCTTGGGAGGGGATGGCTTTTTGTCCAGAGTCATCGCAATAATGCACCTGTAAAATAACAAGGAGAACAGGAAAGCATCACCTTTTTTTTTTCTGTGAACAGTGGAAGGACAGCAGGCACAGTGAGATGTTCGGCTCATGATCAGCAGTGGAACCAGGTACCCATCTGCCTCTGCCCTGCCTCTCAGGCAGCAGACTGGTGACAACCCACGTGGAGAAGGACCCTGAACCCTCACGAGCTCCACTAACACAGAGGCATTTCTTCCCTGAAGGACAGTAATGCTGTTCACACTTCAAAGTGATAATTAAAGTCTAAACAGATTAAAACCCAAATTATCATGTGTCCTTTAAGCTAAACCTAGCTGTTTCAAGCTGCACCAAGCATGACCTGTGAAGATACAGCCCTGGGAAAGGCAGACAAGCTCCAAGCCAGATGTGTGCTGGGTCTAGATCCTGCTGTAACACCCAGTAAAGTGATAACGCAGGTTTTGTAGCTAAGACTTTTTTTTTTTCTTTAATTTGTCTGCTGGGTCTAATAACAATGGAGGAAGAGGGAGATTGAAATTGAATTAGTTTCCATTTCTCTTCTGCTTTTCCTACCTAACAGAAACCCAAACAGCTGGAAAACAACTGTTGAGACAGCTCCTCTTGTATAAAAAAAAGTGACAGCCTCTCTGTCCTACAGTTAGGAGGCTCATGTGAGAGACCGAAGTCCCTACTCCTGATTCAATGTTAACTGCAGACACGAAGAGCCAGCCTGCCCAGCCATGAGTGCCAGGACATCGCGCAGCGTGCGGCACATCGATTCGAGCCTGCAAGCTGGGGATGGAATAAACTGCAGCTTTCACTTTAGCTAATCACAAGTCTCTCAGGAAAACTGTATTTTCTTCACAGACAACTATGTCTTGAAATCTTTTCCTCCCCCAAAAAAGCTCTTTTATGTAAGGCTTGATTGCAGCTCCTCTCGCATTCCAGCTGTTTACAAACTGCTGTGAATTATTCTACAGTCATTCCATCTAGAAATCTTTTCAATTTGTGGGCATAAAATGTAAATGTGACAATTTCTGAAAAGAGCCCCATCTTTTAATTATTTGTTCCTGGTATTTTTTTCAGGGATCTTTGAGATTTTGAAGCACTCCTGCTGTACAGAAATGCTGGACCTAGGCCAGCAGAAAACTCCCGATGCAAGGTTCGCAGCGTCAGCGTAGAAATCACTGCGGCACCACCTCCGTGTGAAGCAAAGCCTTAACCCAACGGGGAAAATCAACTGGGATCAGAGTGGGTATTTCATGTGTGGATGTGGTGCCACCCTCAAAGCAGAAAACAAACACAACTGCATTTGACCTGAAGGAGATGTGAAAATAGCTGCCATTTAGGAGGAGAAGCTGGCCAATGGAGATGTTCTTTAGACACCAGATCAGGTTGCCTGGACTGACAAGAGATAGGGGTATCACTAAGAATAAGAAGGGAAGGGGGAAAGAAAGTGGTGGTGGCTCAGAAAGAAACCAACCAATTTCTGGAGGCTATATTAATTCAGAAAATTCCCTTCAGATCTCTCTAGGAATCACACAGCAGCTGAGACTGGGGCATTCCCTAAACCCTTATAGCTACTATATCTATTCTGAATTCAGATGTTTTTTACTACTTTGAACATACTAAGCCCCACACTTACATAAATCATGTTCAATGTTAGATTGGAGTAGAAAAAATACAACAAAGTAGAATTTCTCTCTTAGAACTCAGTTCTTATCTGAAACAAGAGAGTATCTTCTTCCAACTGCTTGCTGCTCTTTTAAAAACTACTTATGAAAAGAACAAAGACATTTTTAAATTATCCATTTGTGCAGAAGTTTACTTGTCTGGCCTGACTTAACAATCACACAAAAGGAAGATTTTATTAAAATTAAAGCTTTTGGCAAAACCACAGCTGTTGCTCACAGCATGTTTTTTGCCTAAACCTGAGAATCTTCAGCAGAGGTTTGTTTCTGGCAACACAGTTAACATTCAGTGCTGTCTCACTCTGCAGCCTGGGGTATTACAGCAGGATCCCACCTTGGAGGCAGAGCTGTTTAAATTATCTTGTTCTCACAACCACAAAGAGAACACTACAGTTAACCAAGCAACCCTCTTGACATTTATTTCACTATCACTTCCACCAGAAACACGCAGGTGACGTGTACACCACCCCTTCCTCCACCCTCGACTGCTGAGGAAGGGCTGGCTGTCTCCCGACCAGCCCAGGTCCCCTGTGAACGCTGCCCACGGCTGTGTGTGCTCCACAGAGTGACTGAAGAGGCACCACAGCTGGAGCTGGCTCTGCTGGCATCCTTGGCACCCTGAGGGATAAGCTCAATTCTGTACATTCCAAGGGGCAGAATATGTTCTGCAGAGCCAGGGGTGCCAGAAAGATGAAGAAAACGGGAAATGGTATAAACTCTCTAAAAGCTGGGCTGCTAAGACCTTGTGAGCAAAGTGTATTCATCTCCTTACCTGTAGCACGGAGATGCTCCCTCCACATTGAGAAACCCGAAGTATCCATGTCTGCCTCCCAGCCTGGAACGCTTCTGATGTTTGTACTCACAGCAACAGCTCAGCCTGTCCACTTGGATCCCATTGAGGAAAAAGGTGAGGCTGAACGGGAAGCCATGGTGCCTCCTGGAGATGAACTGAAAGGTCTCTGGAATCGCAGGAAGGAAAGAGCTCAAAGAAAAGGGTTCTGCTTTACTGTCAGCCTACTGCAATTGTGTATGTCATCTGTATCACCACCAAAGAACCCAGTCCTTTGAGGTCAGTGCTTTGGGTCTCGGCTGCATTAATTAGTTGGTGAAACTCTGGCTCCTCCCCACACAACCGCTTTGTCTCTTTCCACCCCTGGAGTTGTACCAAGCTGGACGCTCCTGTGACAAGCAAACACATTGTCAGTTTGGCCGCTCGCTGCCACAGCAGAGCAGAGACCAGAGGCTTGTGTCTCATATGAATTAACTCCGCTGCCACAGCAGAGCAGAGACCAGAGGCTCATGTCTCATATGAATTAACTCCGCTGCCACAGCAGAGCAGACCAGAGGCTCGTGTCTCATATGAATTAACTCTGCCACTTGCCTCACAGCAGTGTCCAGGGTTCCCGACGTGCCGCACAGGGCAGTGCAGCAGCACATCAGAGCTCCTCTGGTGGGACACACACTTTCCCTGGTGCAGCACCTCGCAGGGTGCAGCCAGGCTCCAGACCACTTGGTCATACCCGTGGAACACCAAGCAGCTGAGAGATGCTGTTTCTGGAGCATTTCAGGCTACTCTGCATCCGGGCCTTAAGGGCACTGAGGCTGCTGCCAGCTCCTGCCAGGGGGACTGGGTTGCACTCCCTTAACCCACCGTTTGCTGCTACAACTACTTTATCAACCATACACCTCTACACAAAATTCATCTAAGCTACAGCATTCGGTTAAATCCATTCCCTAAATTCCTTCTACCACAATTTGCAAAAGTCATTGTAACCTCACTTTCCATCAGGAAACAGTAGATCCAGATTTAGTGGAGGCAGATGCTATAAAAATCCCTGGATGCCCAGTTCTTGACTGAGTGCAGCTGAAATCATTTTGATATCACAGCAACATTTTAGAAAAAAATAATAAAAAAAAAGAAGATGTTGCCAGAATCAATATGAACTCTTTGACTCTTCATCCTTACCTCCTTCCAGGAGCTTGCCTTTGTAGACACAAAGGTTCTCTCCTCCACAATGCTGCTGATAGACTCTGATTTCATCTCTGTAATCAGCATCATCGTGAGATAAATGCACACTTTTTCCTAGAAAGACCATGGTCACAAATGCATTGCTGCGTAATGAGGGCTTCGGGAATCCTCCGGAATTCTGCGGCAGGAGATACACAGAAAATTCACTCAGCTTCCATCTCTAACAGAAGGTGAACACAAAGATCATGTATGTGCAGCATACATGTGAGGCTTACAGTCTTTTAAGACAAGCCTTGACCTGCTGAAATTGGAAAGTATTTTAGAACATGCAGAAGGGCAGGAAAATATTTCAAACTGAAAATCCATTGCACTGAATCGCCAAAAATCGCAGGGACCATGTTTAACGACCTATATCGTCCCACCTAGTCCTGGGTTCCTACAATTTCCTTTACAGGAGTAAAAACTGGCTGGAGATACAGCATAACAGATGAAGTTTTCACACACTCAAGACATTTCATATGTTCTGCCACTAGATATGGCCAGAGACAGGATCAGATGGACTACAGTGGAAGGCTTTAAGTAAGAGTTCCTGCAGGTTTTTTGTCCAAGTACCTTTTTCCCCTCCAACTGAAGAAAAACATAGAAAGTTTTAATATATAGAGAGATGTGCAGCAGTTACATACTTTAACAGTCACACACGTTCTCTCTTTCAAGAGTTCAGGGACTCTTCAGGCAAACCAGGTGTCCACATCTCCCAGCGCCAGGCACGTCCACCAGCGAGGAAGGTGGTACCCCCACAGACGGACAGAGACAACTTGCCTTTGTTAGCAGCTGCTCTACGTCATTCGGTGCCGTGGTGGGACGAAATCGCCTCCCTCTGTGCATCCCATTTCTCGTCGCAGTTCCGCTCCTGTCTCCCTTTGGCAGAGGGGGAGGCGGCACCGGTACCACGTCGTTGTTAATGACGGGGAGTTGATAGGGGGATCGACCTGTCACAAATTCCACTGAACTCATAAGTCTCGACCCGCTCCTCTCCCCCTGCGAAAACATTTTAACTGAGTTAAACAGGTTATGCAAATACACCTACCGAGCACATGGAACTAACCATGGGTTTACTGCTCTTTACATTTGCTAACACACACACTTCTAGAACAATTCCTTCACTTGGTGCTTGCAAATTTGTTCATGAAAATATTTCTGTGCTAAAACCTTTTCCTTTAATTTGCAAAGCAACCGGCAGACTGCTTGAAAATGTCACCTCACAGACATACACACCATTGTAAGCCACATACTGCTCATAACCATGCAGAGCTCTGACCACAGGCTGACAGAACACCGCAGAGCCCCACAGCCCTGCTGCCTTCCCTCAGGGGGGCAGCAAATCCCAAAGCAGCCAGAATCTTCCAACAGGAACATCATTTGGCACCAATTATACAAGATGTAGTTCAAAACGCTTCTTTCCCGTTTGTGATGGAGGTTTAGTTCTCCTCCAGGATGAAACGCAGGGGATCCAGGGCAGGTCTCTGGAGGATAAACTTCATACAGTGTCTGCCAGTCAGGGGTAGCAGGTCACAGTCCCATTCCAAAACCCTCCAGTCCCATGGAACTCCTAGCACAAAGCCAATGACATCATGTTTTTCTAGACCAGAAGACAAGTCCAAATCTCTCCTGAAAGTCACTGCATACACACTACGATCGCTTTTGGCTACCCCAAGAAGCTCCTTCTCTAAACCCACAAGTGTGACTTAGTAGGAGGAATGGTAAAAAAGAAAAAGAAGTTTTTGCTACTTTGCAGCTGTAGATGAAGATGAAAACTTGTAAGACTGTGTGAAAATATTCCTGCGTTACTGGTGTTAACCTGGTGGCTGCCTCCCTCTCCACATAACACAATATCTATGAAGAGGGAGAAAATTTTGCATGCAGATAAATTTTACACTACAAAAGAAAAGTCACCACATTTTTCCTGGATGTGATCAAGAACTGGGCCTCACTACAGTCAGATGATGCCTTGAAAATTAAAGAGAGGTTAAAAAGGAGCGTTTAAATAAAAGCTGATAACCACTTGGAAGGTGTGCTGCCTGCAGTGTGCAGTTCTGGGAACTACAGTACTAAAGAGGCATTGTAAAGCTGTCCCTGAAGTTATTTTCAGAATGAAATATGGCCTCACCCCAGCGGCAAACTGCTGGTCACGTCCAAGTGCGTGGCACTTCTGTTTAGAGCTGGAGGTCTTTGGTACTGACCCCACGGCAGCACAGCTGCGAAGTGGCTGGAGGCGAAGCGGGTGCTGCATGTTTCCCGGAGCTGTACTGGGTCGCCAGGACATCTAGAAAAGGAAAAAGGAAGTGGCTACAAAATCTCAGCGCATATTTTCCAGCATAAAGCAGCAGCATAAAGGAAAAACAACAGCACTGATCAAGATACTTGGAAAGGATGAGTGATTCTCAGGCACCTTCAGGAAATGACATTGTCTATTCTGCCTCTGAAGAGCCAGGCTACTTTAGGCATCTCTGATTGAGCATCCAAAAACTGGCATATCCAAAACAACTCTTGGCCGTAAGTTCAGGTTTTGTTACAGTCCCTTCACAGTGCAGCTGTGTTCTGGTGACTTCAGCACATGGACACCAACAGAAGGCGCTACAAAAGCATGCCTATTTTTGTTCAACACTCAGCATTTTTCTGACTATTTTTATTTCACCTTTTCCTTGTATACCCTTCAGAATACCAAAACCTAAAAAACCTGTTTAACTGAGTTAACTCACCGTTTTAGAAGAGGCAGACTCCTTGGATCGGTGTTGATGAGAAGGATGTCCACCATTATAACCAACTACAGGAGCAGCTGCCCTCTGTATGGAGAGGAGAACGTCATTCAGGACTGAAAGTCCCTCTTCAGTCTGCATCCATTGTCATTATTGAAATGGAGAACCAGTTAAAACTGAATTTATATTTGAGCTTTGACCTTAGACTTTAGATCATAATATTTCAAGAGTATGGTAACATCCCTTTTCTGCCTGTTAACAGAGTTACGAGGCTCCTGAGCCAGAGCTCCAAAGCACGGCCTCTGGAATGAGCTTTAGTCTTACCGCACCCCTTCAGCTGGTTTCTACAACACCTCCATGGCTTTCAGGATTTTACAGCATGTCTAAAGTTGCCTAAAGCCACATTTCTCATCGACAATACTCAACGTACTGATACCGGCCTAACCTGGGGTGACATCTTAGAGAGATGCTAGGACAAAGGTTGGACTTGATGACCCTGGAGGTCCTTTCCAACCGTAACGATTCTGTGATTCTGTGACAAGGCAAATAAAAGAGAGAGATTAAAGCAGATCTATTAGGAAGCAAAGCTATTTTTTGTCAGGTTCTGATGTGCCATTCCTGCAACATCAGCTTCTTGAGATGCCTCTTTAACGACACAATCCTCCAGACAGGAAATCAGCCTCAAGGGATGAGGCCCTAACCTGGAATGACCAAGGCAGTCAATGCTCCAGACTAAGCACAGATGCCAAAGGTACACACGCAGGCTTTCAGCTCTCTGTGCTCACACGGCAGCGTATGGAGTATGTGGTGAAGCTCACCAGTTGTGAGTGACCGGCTGGATCTCCAGCCACTAGAGGATGGAGCCTATAATGATTCCTTGGACCAAGTGGTGGATGTGGGGAGCGCATAGGGCTGGCACCTTCCACTGATCTTCTGGAGTGTTCCACCTAAAAGAACAGAAGTGTAGCGCATTTAGCACCTCAGAGACCTCACAGTAATGTTTGAGCTTGCCTTCTGTCTTTCACTGGACAGCTATGACGATCAGCTTGCCTGGACCCAATCTGGTTATGGAAGGAAAGAAAATCACAGGGAGAATGAGAGAGAGATGAGGGAGAAGACTCGTTCCCACCTCTGATTCATTTCCCTGCAGCCCTCTCCAGCTGCCGATCCCCCCAGATTCATCTGCCCAATTCTGTGCACCTCCTAATTCTTGGTTTGGTTGAAGGTCTCTTTCTCTTTCAAATCTGTGTGCATCTGCCACTTCCTTGCTCAGACTGCTGTCCCTCCCTACCTTTTCTTCTCCGTGTCAGGCTGACTGTGCTTCTGGAAATAGATAGCTCTGTCCCTCATCTGCCATTGCTCAGTCATTTGTCCTTCTCCTTTCCTTTCAGATCAGCTACTCAGCCGAGTTCACTGGATGTATGAGGTGAGAATTAAATTACACTGCTAATTCCTGCCAGGCTCCTGTGTCCCAGCACGGCATCACAGCACAGATCGCGTATCTGCGGGCGACTCCCTTACACTTCTCACTGAAGGAACCAGTTTTGGTTTATCTTCTAAAACCATCCAAGTCCGGAATCCCTTGGTAGGGTGCCTTAGCTGCTGCTTCCACTGTGGTGACCTTCTACCAGGAGGAGTTCAGTCAGTGAACGACGCTTTTGCAGTTACCACAGGGATTAGCATGCTGAGTGAGAACCTCCTCCTTTACCTGATGAGTTGCACATAAATGCATTATTTTTAAAAAAACAAGATTTAACATCGTTTTTCAACTGCTCAAAGAAGCAGCTAGCTTCTCAATGCACTCTTCTCAATGTATGCAGGCTCCTAGTACAGAAATAAGATATTGAGTATATTTCAGCCAAAATGGGAACAACTTCCTCCATATGAGTCCAGGTGACTTCATGGGGAGAAAGATCACAGACTTCTGTGGGATTTCCATGACTCTGACAGCTATAGCATCAAGCTCTATGTACATGACACCAAAGTGAAGGCTTCTGAAACCTCTTTTCATTACTTACATGCTGGTTCTGCTAAATATCACGTGGAGAGGCAAAGAACTGAAAATGTGAGCTCAGGGCTCAGCAGCAGTCAAAGCAGTGTCTAGAATTACAAGAACCGCAACAGGTATCTTGAATTATTCATCCTGTTCTGGTTCCCCATTTCAAAACAGAAACAGTAGAACTAGAAAAGGTAAAAAAATGGCAACAGTAATGAGAAGCCTGGAATAGCTCATGTATGAAAGATACAGTAGACCAAGGGTCTTCAGCTTGGAAGATCGAGAAGGAATATGATAAAAGTATGTAAAGCTACAAATGCCTTGGAAAAGGAGAACAGTTATTAACTTTTTTCATAACGAGAACAGGGGAGCATCAAACAGAATTATCAGACAGCAGATACATCGATTATTGTGCAGAAATGCAAGGAAGTACCATTTCATACAACTCATCACTAAATTCCACAACCAAGAACACTGCAGAAACAAAACTAAGTAAATTCAAATGGAATAAGGTGCATGAACAGAAGTTCCTGAATGGCCAGACAGAGGGAGAAGGAGATGTAACCTGGGGCAGGATCATCCTCTACTGGCCTGTTTCTTATACTTTTTCCATAAAGATGAGAGTCAGGACACCCAGCTCAATGAAGCTCTGGCCCGACTCATGGCTGTCAGTTAACACAGGGCACAACTGCCAGGTCCCAGCAGTACCCAGCAGCACTAAAGCCTTACCTTGATTTTCTGCACCCTCTCCTTCTTCACGGAATTTTCAAGTTTCCTTTTTATTTCCAGCTGATGATGACGCTATTAATGTAAGAGAAAGAGAAATCTTATTAATGGACATTATGAGATGTCAACAAATGTCAGAACACTTGCTTCTGTTCTGCTCATCACTTGCCTGCTCCCTGGTCATTACCTTCACCGAGCCCTATTACAAACTTGATTTTATTATTGATTCCACCCATTTGCACCACATTGTGTATATTAACACCGGCAAGAGCACTGGTTCCGTTGCAGGGACCAACTCTGTTCTTGCTGTGTAACAGGAATGTGCCCAAGTTTTGTACTCAGATAGGATGAATAACTGTGTTCAAACTATTTTGTTTTGATTAGAATTTTTTAAGCCAAGTAGCCCTATGAATATCATCCCATAATCTGAAGACTGCTGAAGAGCAATGAGCCAGGACAGTGTGTTCTAGTGACAGTGAGGTTTAACAACTTGAGGCCAGTGAAGGCTTCACGTGGAGATGTCAAGCACAAAGACTGTCCTCTTCCCCAGCAGGAGATAGCTTTTCACAGGAACATGAGGGCACAGCTACGGGAAACAGCCCGGTACGAGTTAACAGCCACCGCTGTCAGTGGGGAGGTATCTGGAGAGGCTTACACGTTGCTAGTAAACACACACCTCCATGTCAAGGACCTTATGAAATATGGCACGAGCCAGGCACTCCTGTACATATCTTTGGTGATCCCTCCTCATAGCATTTAGCCGGTATTCTTTCTCAGGTATTATTCTTCCACTCCTTGAGATCTGCCGTAAACAAATATAATGTAAATAAAAAGGAGAAGACAGAATAAGGTGTGTTTTTAAAGAGTGCAATTTCCCAGGAAGACTACTTTCTCTTCCTGGTTAGCTGCCACCTCTGCTTCTGCCGTGGTGCTGGAACTCACCATCCCAGCACAGAATTATAGCTTCTTTGAGCCAGGGACCCCAGAGCCAAACAAAGAGAGCGGGAGAGCAGCAGCCACATTTCCTGATAGCTGAGGGCCCAGCCTTACTCTTCACGGGACACTGGCCAAGTCAGTGGAGGGGAATTAAATACTTGCCTTCCTACAGCACAAGGCTTGTACCTGCCTGTGCTGAACAGTCACACCTGGGAGAGCAGAACTGTTTTTTAAAATGTTCAGCACATTCACCTTCATCCAATGGTTTGAGAATGGTTTGAGTTGGAAGGGACCTTTAAAGATCATCTAGTTCCATACCCACTGCCACGGCAGGGACACCTCCCACCAGACCAGGTTGCTCAAAGACCCATCCAACCTGGCCTTGAACACCTCCAGGGATGGAGCAGCCACAGCTTCCCTGGGCAACCTGTGCCAGTGTCTCACCACCCTCAGAGTGAAGAACGTCCTTACATCTAATCTAAATCTCCCCTCTCCCAGTTTGAAGACATCACCCCTCATCCTATCACTACAAGCCCATGTAAAAAGTCCTTCCTCAGCTTTTTTATAGGCTCCCTTCAGATACTGGAAGGCTGCAATAAGCTCTCCCCAGAGCCTTCTCTTCTCCAGGCTGAACAACCCCAACTCTCTCAGCCTGTCCTTGTAGGAGAGGTACTCCAGCTCTCTGACCACATTCATGGAGTCCTCTGGACCCTCTCCAACAGGTCCATGTCCTTCTTGTGTTGGGGGCTCTAAAGCTGGACACAGTGCTCCAGGAGGGGTCTCACCAGAGCAGAGTAAGGGGGAGCATCACCTCCCTCGACCTGCTGGCCACGCTTCTTTTGATGCAGCTCACGATACAGTTGGGGCTTTCTGGGCTGCACTCGCACACTGTTGGCTCACATTGAGCTTTTCACCGACTAGCATCTCCTCAGCTGTTACTAGTGTCTTCAAAAACCACATGGAGCAAAGGTCCAAGCTGTTTTACCCACCTTTCTGTCATTCTGACTCCAGCAGCGCAGCCTTGCGCTCCTCAGCGCCGTGTCCCTGCGATATCTACCTGACCAAAGGCAGATCATAACACTCCGGGAAATGTGCGATTAAACAACCCACCCTCGGTCACAGTGCGATTGTCTGGCTTTGATCAGACACAGCACCATTTCACGTGTTTTGCCAGCTGGCCAAATCCTTACCAACCACAACACATACCTCTAACAAGTAACAGAACCATCAGTGGTTTGACTTGTGCAATATTAAAAGAAACACAGAACTCTATTTCTTTTTTTCCTCAGAGAGGGAAACTTTCCAATCTCACCAGTCCTGATCTCTGAAGATGTCGTCTTATCCTGGCATTGCTGAAGTATCCAACCAGGTGCTTGTCCGTAAGGCTATTGTAGGTGGCAAGAAATCTGAAATAAAATCAATACAGCTGCATATAATGCCCTTGACAGCCAAATTATTACAGCTTAAGCTATAAAAACCTACTCAATAGTCTTGATGAATCATGTCCAGCATTTTGTCAGGTAAATGCCCATTAGAAGGCAACATCTTATTGCCTCTGGAAGATTTCTATCAGAAACAAGTGACTTCAAAGTAAGATCCAGCGGCTCAGCATCAAACAGCATACCACCACTGAGACCCAGGGCCCAACAGAGCCCAGCCCTGAAGATCTCCTCCAATACCAACTCCTGCAAAAGCCTCCCTGGGTAATAAACCCTGACCTTTGGCAGGACAGTATCACACCACACAACATTTGGAGCTGGATTCCTGGCTGAGTGCAGCAGGCACAGTCCCAGCTCCCTGGCCGCCCTGCCACAGGCTCTGTTGGAGGTACATTACCAGGGATGGAGACATCCCACAACTCCTGCACCATGGCACTGCACACCTCCCACTGCCGCACCATGTGCCCCATGCTCCCCTTCCTTCCACCACCTCCTCATGGGTGACAGGTATGGTATTGACCGAGTTTCTGGCAGCTTTTTGCTAAAGACCTGCAAGAAAACCTTGGGTTGGCAGGCACTTCCAGAGGCCATCCCATCCAACCTCTAGCTCCAGGCATATCACTTACCAGACCCTACCTACACAAAGCAGTTTTCCTGTGGGCTTCATAGTGAGCTCTCAGCCAGTATTGTCTGGTCTCTAACACTAAGAAGTTGCTTTCTTCACTCTACTTACATTAGCAGAAAATGCTAACACTAAAACAGATTTTTAAGACAGGACACTGTTTCCACAGTATTTTCACTGGCTTGAAAGTTAGCTTGCACATTATTAACATGGGTGCAAATCTTTGTTCTGATGAAGACTGCATATTTCTGCTCTCAGCCAAAGCCTCCTTCAGCATCCACATGTCCATCTATTTCTTTATGGCACTTACCTCTTCTTCAGTGCTCCCACTATCAGAGGGGCTGCCTATCAAATTCATCACTTGGAAACCCACACAGAAATCTAAGTAGCTTCCATTTCAGAGGTCAAAAAATACATTTAAGTCTTCTCTCCTGTTTTGAACCATTTTCTCAATTGGGATTCAGCAGCGTATCTGTTAAAACGTTGCCTGGCCAACCACTAATTTGCTCGTGAACAAAAAAAGCCTGTTTCAAAGAGCAGTTCCCCATCGGGCATTTACACCAACAGGACTCACAAACCTCTCAGGAAAACCTGCCCGTGACAGCAATCTCAGGACCTGTCCTGTCTGTTTCAGGGATCATTTATTTGAACGCAACAGTGACTCTACAATATTTATTTAAATGAACAGCCAAGGATGCTTGCCCCACAAACATGCATAAATTCATTTGCACCAAACTTGTACAGGGCAAGATGCAGGACTCCCGTGGTGTCTACAGGCCAGAAAGCACAGGTCACCACAGGGTGGTTTTGCTGGCTGTCACCATAGGGCAGCCGTTTGTCTGAAGTGCAGCTTGCATTGATGAGAATACTTCTTTTCCCCCTCTAAATACAACTACTACATTCCATCAAAAATCATCAGATCTACTCTATGTGACCAATTTGCTCAAGCTAAACAAAACCCAGATGTCCTCTGCAGGAAACCAAGGAGTTTGTGCAGAAGGGCAGCAAGGAAACTCATCTGTCTGCATGATGAGACCCAACACACTATTGCTCTGGCACTCGGGAAGCTGCCACCTTCCACCACCTCGGTCCTTCTGTGGAGAGTGTGCCTTGGGCTAGAGGGACAGGAACAAGTCCTCACCCAAACCAAGGCAGCAGAAGAGAAGGTGGCTGAGTGGTGAGAGACAAGTGCCCCTCTCAAGACCCTGGCCCCTCCTGGGCTGAAAAGCACAGATACTGACTCACCCATCACTCACTTCAACATCAACCTGTGTGGGTCAAAGCTGAAGACCCAGATCTCTCTTGCCATACCATGTTCCCAAGGTATTAGAGAGACCGACCAGCCAATATGATGACAGCTCAGGGACTGTGCTGCAGTAGAGGCCAGAAGAGTTGGGCTTCACTACTCTCTGTCCACCTTGTCCCCTTCAAAGACCCCTGAGCTAGGGGCGCACGTGTCCTCTTCTGCATCCAGAGCAAAAACAATGAAATGCAAGAACCTCATGAGTCTTTTCCCATTCCCAGGTGGATACACTAAAGATTCTCTTTAATGCATGCATTGAACAGCACAAAGCAAACAAACTGCATCTCTCTTCTATTTATTGGTGACAAGCTGTAAGACCACCCAACATGGAGAACCAACCATGCAGACCACCCAAGCAGGGCCTCCCCTGCTCGACCCAAGGAATGCCATGCCTCTCTGGAAAGACACCGGAACGAACTCATCACAGCCACCAAAGATCAGAGCTTCCAGAAATTGAGCCTAAGATACCAGAGCTGAACACAAAACCTGAAGCACCCATAACTAGCAGAGATAATTTTAAATAGCTCTTAGCACAACCTTATCTTAGTTCACCCTCCAGAAAACAGGACAAATAACAAAGAAAGCAACAGGAGGCTTCAGTTTTTAAACCCATTCACATTTGTAGAATTTGGTACATACACCGCAGCATGATCAGCCTGACCTTTGGGCTCTCTAGGCAGGATGTGTTTTAGTTACACAACAAAAGATTGATCTTTTGCTTCCTTTGGCCTTAAATCTAAATGCCACCGTACCTCTGTTCCATGTCTCTCAATGGGATAGTCCAAGATGTCTATTGCTTGGCTAAGTTATCGCACACAAAAGTGGACTCAAAGAAAGAACAAAAACAAAAACCAAAAGCAAAACCACACACACAAAATGAAATTAAAAAAAAACAACGGAATCATGGATTTACAGGAATTTTATCTGAGGTTTCACAATAATCTCACAGGCATCTCACCAACAATAAATTAAACTTTAAACAAACAGTCCAGCTTACCCTGTTATGCGTGTTGATTACACACTGGCACTATAGCAACTGTTCTACAGCACTTTTTTAATCCGTTTGCATTTGCATTTGAAACCACCAGATTAAATCTATTGTGCTCAGTATTGACTTATGGTATCACCTGCCCATGGAGGCAGAGAAGAAACTTGATTTTCATTTACCTCCTTCCATCTAATATTTCATGGACCATATAACAGCTAAAATGCAGCTCCCACCTGAGCACAGCAATGTAGCGACTTTAGTTTCAAAAAAGTCTATTGTACATGCATTTTCTCATTTAAGTTGTGAACTGGCTGGTCCTCAAAAATGCTGAATTAAAGTCAAAGTTCAAGAGCATATTGGAGGAAATAAGGAAATGTTCTGGGCCTGAACCAAAACCCATTAAACCATTGGAAAGAATTCAACTGGATGCACTGGGCTGCGGCAGAGCCACCCTGCCAAGGGAAGACTGAGCTCTCTGCCCAGGCGAATGCCTTCCTTGTCAAGGAAACCAGCCCAGAGCAAGCCACACAGAACACCCTGGGCACCAGCCTGAACTCATCACGTGCAGTAAGAGGGGTTGGTCCCTGGAGCTTCTGCCACTTCTACTTACTTCACCTGATCAGTTCATCCTACCCCAGCAGATAAAATAGAATCATAGAACTGTTTTGTTTGGAAAAGACCTTAAAGATCATCAAGTCTAACCCTCAACCCAGCACTGCCAGGGCACCACTAACCCATGGCCCTCAGCACCACATCTCCACGGCTTGGAAACCCCTCCAGGGGTGGGGACTCCACCACTGCCCTGTCCAGCCTGGCACAGCCCTTCACAGCCCTTGCCATGGAGAAATTGTTCCTCATGGCCAACCTAAACCTTCCCTAGTGCAACTTGTGGCCATTTCCTCTTGTCCTATCACTCGTTCCTTGGGACAAGAGCCCGACCCCACCTGTCTCCAACCTCCTCTCAGGGAGTTGTGCAGAGCCAGAAGGTCTCCCCTGAGCCTCCTTTGCTCCAGGCTCAACACCCCCAGGTCCCTCAGCCGCTCCTCACCACACTCCTGCTCTAGACTGTGCAGCAGCTTTGTTGCTCTTTGTTGCACTTCATTGGACATGCATTTTAGGCAACTTTAGTTGGGAGTGGGCCATATAGGTCCTAAGCTTGGTCTTGGTCCTAATCCCTCCAGAATATCCCAATGACACCAGGAGATCTGAGCCATCCAGTGCTTCAGTGGACAGGTTGCTGGGTACTTCCCAGACCAAGGGCAGACAGAGGGAGACCTTATCCTCCGAACAGAATCTGTGCTGTTCGCTCAAAACCACACAACCTCTTGTCAAGCCTAAGCTGCAGGAGAGACCTGTGCTCCCTTGCACCAGCAGCTGACTGTGGCACAGACCTGCGCCGTGCTGGGAATCGGGCACCCGCAGCATCCTTGCATGCTCCCCGCCTTTGGCAGTCCAAGAGCTGCGTCCTCCCGATCTTCGCTGATTCACAAAATCTCACCTGGAGATGAAATTCAGAATGCTGCTTCCAAAAGACGAGGGTGAAACAAGCAGAACAAGTCAGAGAGATGCAGTAACCCAACTGCATCGGCACAGAGCTGGGCTCGTTGTTTGCTTCGCAGAACAACACAAGCTCTAACTTCTGCGGCATTTCCCTCACAGCAAGTCCTCTGAGAAACACCACAAGTTACCTGAGGTGATGACTGGCAGAAAGAAGCTTTCAGATAAGCAGACCACCGGTGTCATTCATTCCTCTTTTCAACAAAAGGATAACAGAAGCTCATGTCTGAGAATTTTTCTTCCAGATATTTAAATATTTAAGAACCACACACAAATGTCACCTCTAAATCCTCTACAACAGATAGAAGCGCAGAACTGACAACAATGCAATTTGTAAGAGCAAAGGCAAAGCATCAGTCCTGAACAGCACTGTGCAAAATGTTTGTTACGGTCACATCATAGTAAGTCCCAAAAGTCCATTTTCCTGGATATTTCTGGGACTCCTTTTCCTCTGCCTGTTTACTCTGTTTATCTTCCCTCTAAAAATTCTGTTTCTTTATTAGAATTGCAGACAATTTTCCTGGCACAGAAGCCAGACTGACTGATCCGTAGTTTCCCGGATGAGTTTGAAGCTCTCCTCAAAATTAGTACCACATTTGTTTTGCTGGTATCACAGTCGGTGACTACATAGCACTGCTAGTTCAGTAATCTCATATTTAAGGTTATTTAGAAGCTTAGATGTACACAGTTTGTTCCTGACTTTTCTTTTTAATTGCTCAAAATCCTCCCTCACTTGCAT
The DNA here is from genome assembly GCA_013400335.1 of Eurystomus gularis. Lineage (NCBI taxonomy): Eukaryota > Metazoa > Chordata > Aves > Coraciiformes > Coraciidae > Eurystomus > Eurystomus gularis. The sequence continues at coordinate 276,105 of VZZY01017402.1, forward strand.
CTAAATTTGCACCGAGTTCCCCAAATTCATGCCCAATCAAGACTGATTCAAGTGAAGCAATCTCATCAAATTCCTCACAGCGATGTTCCAGACATAGGGCGTTCACTGCAGAGCCACTGAGAAACAGCAGCACCGACTCTGACTGTAACTTTTCAACAAGCGTCCGCTTTTTTTTTAATAAATGTTCTTTACCTGGCTTGCTGTCAGAGACGAGAATACACTTTACATTAGAGATTACGTTGCTTGGATTTCTAAAAGCAAAAGGTCACCACCAAAAATCTCTCCTCTCCTCACCTGACTAGAATTTTGAAGTGAGGGACCATAGGAAAAAGGAAAATTCCCCAATTTACGTGCATCTGTTATTAACTAGCCTGTTATTAACTGTTATTAATTCTACTGAAACAGAGCAAGCCTCTGGAGCTCAGTTAACATGGCTCTGCCATCAAGCTCTCCCATCAGGTGAAGCCAGACAGAATTCTCACCTGTGGAGCCATCTGAACACAAAGATTTTCTGGAGCACTGAAAGGGTAGGAAATGAAGCTGGGGAACTTCTTTCCCCAGGGCACAGTGTCCACCACAGACCATCACATGTGCGGGGTACCTGCTCCCTATGGACACCCTGGAGAAACTCCATCACGTGGACCGGCCACGGGAGCTGGGAGGCAGAGGTGTCCCATTCCCAGGCCAGGCCATGGACAGCTTGGCCTTCCACTGCTTCCGATGAGCAGCAGCCGGGTGCTCACCATGCCCACGCCAGCATCACTCACACTCCCAGCCAACACCTTAACTGCCCGGTAATTACATGCCACAAATGAACTGCTATCAGTGGACCAAACTCTTCTTTTTTTCTCCATTAACAAAAGTTATAAATTAATAAAAGTGACTACAAACACCCAGGTTAACGGGCAGAACAGAGCCACAGAAACCAAAACAGACGTGGGTTTTTTTGCTTTTAAAAAAATGTACCAAGGGCCAAAGTAAAACCACACGTCAGTCCAAAATGCCCAGAAAGAATCACATTTGCAGCTGCAGATAACAGTGCACAGACAACATCCAGCCGCGCAGATGACAGAGTAGGCAAAGCACAAAACATACTGAGCTGATGACGGGGATTTCAGTAAATCACGGCACTGTCCTGTATCCTGCAGGACTTTCATTGCACCCATTGCCACTATTATTTGCTAGCAGGGTCTGGGTTTCCCAGATCACCGCGCACCGTGTACCCTACTCAGAGCCCGGTGCTGCCGGTCACAAGGAATTTTAAGACCACACTTACTCATTTCAAAGGCTGCCAGGACAAAGTCACAGCAGGCATCCGACATCAGTTTTGTAAAGCAAATCTTCACTGTTAATAATTTATAGTGCAATTAAAACAGTGACTGCTCACCATATAATCTAAGAGAGCACCAAAACTTTAGCTGTTGATTGGTGGGGTCACAGGGAACTCCAGCCCCCATGTTGTATGTTACAGCTGGAGGTTATTGTCCCTCCGGCCACACAAACAGCCTTGCACTGATGGAGACCACCCCTCACCATCACAAGCTACTGGATCCTGGGCTGTGTCTGCTGGGGACATGAACAAGAAAGGCTCATCTGGCTTCAGATAGACCAAATCTAACCACAAGCTGTCAACCACGAAGTTCAACATCCCACACAGCATGTTCCCAACACCCGCCCAGCATGTTCCATTTGGGAGCAAAGACTACTCTTAGGAGACTTTTCAGATACCTGGCACCTGCCTGCCATTCCCTCCCTACAGAAACTCTTCAGCCACCATGAAGTGTACCTCACTTCCAAAAAAATGCTGTCAGGGTCTCTGGAGAGGTAAGCAGCTGGTGGCAAAGTGGTTTTCTGCAGAACTGGGATTTGGTGCTAACTCCTGAAGGAAAGGACTTTGAGAATTCTGGCTGGGAATGTCCTAACAGGCACATGCAGGTCTAGGAACCAGAAGATGGTACAATTCCATCACCAGTACAGGCGTTCAGAAGGTAACTGCTGCCTTTATTCTGCTACCCAGCATAAATGCTTATTTTGTTTGGTGCCTCCGAGCTTAAGCCAAATGACTATGGCCCACAACTATGGTGCACTTGGGTTCCTCTCCCTCTGAGAAAGAGGATCATCTATGCAGAAGATCAAAAGCCAGGAAAACAATCCCTGGTCTCTACAAAAGGAGGTTCATGCTTTGCCTTTGGGCTGTCACACATGTATGTAGACGTTTCCGACTACAGCCCTGAAGCCATGGCCCTCCTCCTCCAGCAGGAAGCTGCTGCTCTGCCACTGGGTCATCAGCCGACCCCTTGCTGCACCACCTTTAGACTTCACCTCCAGGAACATCCCTGGCTTCTACCTTTATTAATTTCAAGTACTACTACTACAGCTGTGCTTGTGAGAAACCATGCAGGAACACAAAGGCCAGGGCAGCCTGGCTCCACTCAAACCTAACATCCAAAACCACCATTTCGCCCATGCTGGAGTGCAAGAAAACACCTTTAGGTCTTTCAAGTTGTTAGAATTAGAATCATAGAATTGTTTAGGTTGGAAGAGACCTTTAAGATCATTGAGTCCAACTGTTAACCCAGCACTGCCAGGGCACCACTAAACCATGGCCCTCAGCACCACATCTCCACGGCTTGGAAACCCCTCCAGGGATGGGGACTCCACCACTGCCCTGCCCAGCCTGGCACAGCCCTTGCCATGGAGAAATTCCTCCTCATGGCCAACCTCAACCTGCCCTGGTGCAACTTGTGGCCATTCCCTCTTGTCCTGTCGTTTGTTCCTTGGGAGAAGAGCCTGACCCCACCTGGCTCCAGCCTCCTTTCAGGGACCCAGAAGGTCTCCCCTGAGCCTCCTTCTCTCCAGGCTCAACACCCCCAGGTCCCTCAGCCGCTCCTCACCACACTCCTGCTCTCGACCCTTCCCCAGCTCCGTTGCCCTTCTCTGGACACGCTCCAGCCCCTCAAGGTCCTTCTTGGAG
>VZZY01017402.1:279563-293587 GCA_013400335.1 Eurystomus gularis
ACCATCGGCGCGTTCTGCCCCGCAGCAACCGGAGGCTTTCGGGGAAAGAACACGAAGGAGAAAAAATAAGGGAAAAATAAGGGAAAAAAAGACGGAAAAGAGGAAAATACGGAGAAGGCGCGTTGATGCAGCACAGACCTGAGAACTCTCGGTTTTTCACCTTCCCAGCCTCGTCGGTCCAGCCCCGTCAGTCTGCCGGACGACGCGCGGCAGCGGGGACACAGCCCCCGGTGAGCAGGGAGCGCGGGCAGCGAGTGCTGCGGGAAAACGAGCCCAGCGAACAGCGGCGGCCTCTGAGAACAATTCCACTCTCTTCTGTTCCACAACACGTACGGCAGCGGTTCCCAGGCTGTGGCACGTGTGCAGAACTGCACCTTTTGAACCCCAAACTTCACCTCCCTCTGAAACCCGCACCTCGCCTCCGTCTGAACCCCAAACCTTGCCTCCCTCTGCACCCAAACCTTGCCTGCACACACAAAAGCCACCTATGGCAGCACCGAGCAGGCCACCAGCGGGAACCGCTGCTTCAGAAACCCCATCTGATTAGAGCAGGACAAGTTACCCAAAAATGAACAACCCAACAGACTTATTCTGCCTCAGTCACCCATCTGTGAGCCTCATCATCTTCCTCCATCCTTCTCTGCCCTGCCGAGGGGACGACATGTCCTAGCAGCAGAGCTGAACCGAGGACTTTCTGGGTTGACAGACTCTCTGGATGGGTGGCTTGCACAGGTTGGGCACACCTGAAAGATCAGCCACAAGTGTGACAAACAGCGGCTCTGAGAACCTCACCTGCAGCAGCTGAAGAAGATACCCAGGCAGGGAGATTCTCCCTCCACCCACATCAGTGTGTCTCTAGCAGAGAACACAGGCTGGAGTGCTCCTGAACTTCCCAGCCGTTCCCCCTGCAGATCGCAGCAAAGGCAGGCTGGCACCAATGCACAAGGCTTGGGCCACCGTAACTGTGTCACAGGCACACTGGTGGCCTCAGCATGATGGCGGCGACAAGACCTTCTACACCTGCAACAGCACCCACCAGCTGGAGCCCAGCCCCACGTCTGCAACACCAGTGGACCCTCAAACAGGTGCCTCGGGCCCGCAGCCCGAAAGCTCCCGCTGCAGCCTCCTCCCTCCTTCCCGCGCTCGGTGTTCAGCGCTACATCACTATCGTTATTCAGACTTCTTCCAAAATTAAACCAACTCCTTCCACTTGCACCATACATCAAGAGTGGGCAGCAGCAGTGAATGTCCTCCTGCACCTCCTCGGGGAGCAGCCCCAGCTGTGCTGTGAGGTCTCCTCTGCAGAGGAGCCGGCCCTGCCGTCAGACAGAGCCACTCTGACACCTCCTGGTGAGAAACCCCGTCACGGGCACTGCCCCGGGAGCTGCTCCGGGTCTCACCCCCAGCACTCAGCGCCCAAGGGGCCGCTGCCTCTCAGCCACCCAATACCCTCTGACCAAAGGCCAGGTGTAAAATAACTCTTCAAAAACACACGATGTAGCAAGAAAATGCATATTTTTATATGCACATCATCTCCACAATCCTATCCATCAGTAACCGTGACTCTTAACCTGTTGCTCAGTACCTTAATATGAAGTTTTGCCCTTTCTAACCGTGCTGTCAGCAGAACCTCCGTGTCCCTGCGTGCCACCACTGCCCAAACACCTTTTACCTGAGTGATCAGCCCAAAATCTACCAGCCCACACCACCTACGCTACGTTAATCCTTCATAAACCTCCACGTTCGGTCGCGGCAGAGATGCAGCTCCCACCCTGTGGGGCAGCTGCCCAGCCTCGAGGTGTGATGTGTCCCACCACAGCACCCGGGGGACGAGGGGGTCCTGGGTTCATGCGGTACCGCCGCTGAGCCTGCCCAGCCCCTCCCTTCCCCAGCAACTCTTTCCAAAAGCATTTACTGAAACCTTAGTTTGAAATCATTAACTCTGGAAACGCTCAATCGTCCTTCCTGGCAAAACAACCCATTTCATGCCATGGTTTTAAGAACATGGTTCTTGTAAGAACAAGAAACAATTAAATGATTCAGTAAAACAGCAAAAAGACCTCACATTTACATCCTCACAGAACAGCACTGTGGTCTGCTGACTCCAGGAGATGGAGCTCGGGAAGGTCACAAAACCAATTACATGACAAACTGCTTGAAGGGCATGAGGACTAAACTCAGTGATCCAGCATGTTCCTTTAGTCTTGTGTTTAATAGTGAGACTTAAAGCTACAACATCTTAACATCATCTACCTCNACATCTCCCCCCCCCCCCCCCCCCCGAAATACAAATATTTAAATCCTGCTGAATTTATGCTCTTGGGAACAGCCTGTATCTCTTCGTAGAAACATGTATCTACTTATGTTAAAAATTTATTCACTTTTAAGTTTGAATTATCACATGAGTAGCAGTCCCAAATAAATTAACATGGCATTAAAAGAGACCTTTCCATGCCTGGAAAAGCCTGACCTTGTGAACATGAATCCTGAACTTGGCACGGTCCCCTATTTACTAGGAGGTTAATTTAAAACACGGGCGATGCGCCCAGGGACCAAGGTGGTGCTGGGCAAAGTCTTCCTTGCATTAGGAAAACATTCCTTCCCTGCTCGGCACTGAGGCTTTGCTCTTTCATGATCAGTATTAACTGAATTAGTCTCATAAGCCTCACTGCAAAGATCTTCTTTCCTTTTCTGTGGTATGTGCCAGGTTATTGCTCACAAGTCCATATTCTTGAAAACTGTAGCGATGTCCTCCCCCCAGCGCATTACAGTTTGCACGGTACTTGTCTCTGGGATGTCACCTGTCTCAGACCGCAGCCTCGGGTCCCAGCTTGGAGAAATCATGGAAGTCCTTCCTAACGAGGCCCTACCAGTGCCTTTAGTAAAGAGAAAACCATAATCCAGGTGTAACTGAAGGACAGATGCCACAAACAGACACCAGTCTTCATTGACGGCTAACCCGACAGTGCGTGTGAGCATTAGAATTCATTTTAAAAGGTAGAATATGAAAAAGGTTAGTACCTGTACTCAGTTATTTAGGAAAATACCAACATTTATTTATCTCACATTCTCTCCAATTAGACAGTCTCAACATGCAACCGGGCAAGAGCAGTTCCCCAGTCTCGTTAACTGTGCTAGCTAGATCTGAAGGAGCACGAGAACACCACTGCCATGGCTATGGGTAGGGGTGGGATTAGGAGAGCTAAGGCACAGCTGGAGCGGAATCTGGTGAGGGGTGCAAAGAGTAAGAAAGGCCTTTACAGATGTGTTGGCCAGAAAATGAAGATAAAAGGAAATGTACCACCTCCAGTAAATAAGACAGGAGAGCTGGTGACAACCAACATGGAGAGGAATGACCACCTCTGCTGGGAGGCCAGGCTGAGAGAGGTGGGCTTGTTCAGCCTGGAGAAGAGAAGGCTCCAGGGGGACCTTCTGGTGGCCTTTCAGAACTCCAAGGGGCCTGTCAGAAAGATGGGGAGGGACATTTGAGCAGGGTCTGTTGGGACAGGACAAGGGGTGATGGGTTTAAACGAAAAGAGGGAGATTTAGACTAGAGAGAAGGAAGAAATGTTTTACACTGAGGGTTGCCCAGAGAGGTGGTGGCTGCCCCATCCCTGGCACCATTGCAGGTGAGGTTGGCCGGGGCTCTGAGCAACCTGCTCTAGTTGCAGATGTCCCTGCTCCCTGCAGGGGGGTTGGACTAAAGGACCTTGAAAGGTCCCTTGCAACCCAAAATACTCTATGCTTCCATGATACTTCAACTATTGTTATCCAATTACAACAACGTAAAAAAGTCTTTTTTGCTAGAGCTCTAAAGAAAATTCTCTCTTGATTTCCATCCACTCACCATAATTCATCCCTTTTCCATTAACAAGGTGCCAAAATATTTTTATCCATTTACCAGTGATAGCAGAAGGGACATGGCTGTTGAAGAAGACAACATGAAGCCCAGGACCCACCTCCAAGTCTATTGAGACTGCACTTGGAGAGTAGGGGGAAGGAAAGCCATATTTCCAAGCAAGTATTTTGCGTCCCTTTGCATAGCTATGCCGAAGAGAAAGATGAAGCAGAACAACTGGATATTTTCTAAGATGGATTCCAAACAAGCTGGGGACTGCAGCAGTTCTAATGATCCAACTATTCCTGGTCTCCCCCAGGGGGAAGTCACTTGGCAAGAAGGAGTATCTGCAGGTGACAAATGCTATCGCCCTCAACATTTGCTGTGTAAATAAGTTGACAATTTTCTAGAACCTTTTGTAGTATACCTCATATTTATATGCTGACATGTCTGCAAGCTTGGAAGAGTTCAGCACAAATAGTGTCCAATTTTCTGAAAGGATCCAATTGTTCCTAGAGGACACGTGGGTAAAATGACCCGTCTCAGGCTCTAGGGACAAGCACAGTGTTAGGATTTGGTTTCTCCCAACCACACGCAGAACAATCGTGGTCAATTAAGCACAAAACCAAAACATTAAGATCTGATCAAGATGCTTATACGGACAGATTGTGGGACCCTCTCCTACCTCAGTGTTTTAACAAGGGATCACAAACAGAGGAGAAATCCAGATATTTCAAGAGATTTTGCCAATTATTTTTTTAGTTTAGATTAACTAAAATGTCAGTAAAAATGAATGTTCAGAAAAAGACCACAACTTGGAGCATGTTAACGTGATGAAGCCACCACCCTGAGGACACTGTACGTGGCTTCAGAGAACGTGTGCTGATTTAGGACAGCACAACACCAAAGGAATCCAGACCGAATGTTAAAAAAGCGAGTAATGTTCACAGATAAAAACACTTCTAAAAGGTTTCTGTTCAGTAAAAACTCACTTTTCCTCAAAGGAACATAAAACCTCAGCCTTGAAGTTGAGAAAACTCTTCTGCAAGTGATGACTTCACTGCTCGATAAAGAATTAAATCATTAAAAGGAAGGGCCTGTAATACCAAAGATTATTTTGAGTGTAAAAACTGTCAACATATCAAAGAAATTGTCCTTCATTAATTGGATTGTACTTGGAACATTTATGAAACAACATGAATTCTCAGCAGCCACGAGAGCAGTGCAGCCTCTCTCTTCTCCTCATTGGAGCCAGGGATTCAGGTGACTTTAAATTTAACAAGGGTCACAGGAAGAATTTAAACCCTCGCTGCCCAGCCATTTCCCACCAGGGAACTGGCTGCTCCTGCCAATATCTCAGTTGCAAAGTGGCAAATACCGGCGGGCAGCTGCAGAGCTGGGTGCCTCTGGATAACTGGGACATTTCACCTGGACACTCAGTCAGGCATAGAGAAACAGAACCACCTCTGCTTCCAAACACATCCGAGAGATCCTTTGGCCATCTTTTGAGCTAGAAAGTGAACCACTTTGGCAGGAAAAGCTTTTATTCCAAGTAAATAATGTGACAAAAGATGAAGAAGACAGATGTTGTGGCTAAAGAACATACCGAGTCCTACTAATACGCATATAGTTAGTTATACACGTTTGTGTACGTGCTAAAGAAGCAGGTGTCACTTTGCAGCCCCCGCAGCAGCCTCACTGCAACCTCACATCCAGCACAAAACTCTGCCTGAGCTATGAGTTCCTCCTGCCTCACACGGTCACACCAGCAGAGAACACGTATTACTTCCACATCAGCCAAAAAAGCTACTAAAGTATACCAAATTCTGCTTCTTACAAAAAGAAAATAGATTACTAATTAATTAATGTAATTAATTAACGGAGGTTAGCCTTTGCTGTTACTGTCAATCCTGATCAAAAGCATGTTATATAACATACGTTCAACGAATCCAGTAAGCAAAGGTGCCGTTAGAACAGCCACAAAGGGAGCGCAGAAAGGCTTCACAGAAGGAGCACCATCTTTCCTCGGGCTCCACCGCAGTCGATGATGTCTTGGTGAGCCTGAGCTACTTTCTCCAGGGGATATTCAGAGCCGACAGCAGGTTTCAGCCAGCCAGCTTCGATGCCATCAAGAACTGCTGCTGCGCACTCACGCCTCTCCTCCTGCATGCAATAAAGACAGCATTTACCACAGGGTCTTCTCATTTTGGAAAAAGTATGGACTATTTCTGCAGGAGTTAAACCAAATTTCACAACCAAAGATGTTTTATATTGTTTAATCAAAATGTAAAGGAATGAACAAACAAGCTACTTTCAGTAAAATTATGCTTTTACCCCTACAAACGATTTCAAACGGAGATAGAGAGGTGCTGGAATCAGCCAACAAAACATTTTTTTAAATAAAAATTTTCCTTACCTCTGTTGCAAGAAACAGACTGACTCCAATTATGCTGGATTCTTTACTCATAGTGTCTCTTGGGTTGATCTCAATAGAACCTCTACAGCCCACAACCTGTTACAAACAAGTTCAGAGAGAGTTCCAGTGATGGCTGTTGAACTGCGTTGCTAAAAGCACACTCTGAAGTCAGTGACAAAAAGTACTCACCATCACCCTGCCTGCGCAGGCCAAGAGTTGCAGATCGGTGGCGAGATTGATGTTAGAGAGCATTTCTATTATTATATCAACTCCCTCCATCCCTGTATACTCCTGTGCAGGACACAACATGTTATTTAAATCACTCCAGTTACTGCTTGGGTGCCACCGCTTATTCATAAGCTGCAGATAACTGACATTTTACAGTTTAAATTTTAAATACAGCCTTTGTACTAAGGCCAACAGCTAAGAAGTTTAATTTTAGCTCATTTTGGTATGAGGAATTACGACCTGCTACCATATTGGAATTTGGTGGAATGCAGGAGTTTCTAAATGCCATTGCTGTGAATAAAACTCAGCTTTTCCAGCCGCAAAAAGTGTAGAAATTAAAAAGGCAGTACAGTACTGCTCCTACATAAACCTACTTTAAAAAACCTCTGCAAACAACTGATCACATTGTGTTAGTAAGAAAAATACATACAGCATCGCCTAGCCCTGATACTTGCTTACCTTAATTTTATCAATGTAATTAGCTTCTCTGTGATTAAATACTTGGTGAGCACCATTTCTCAGAACCATGTTCATGCCTTCCTCAGTTCCTGCTGTACCCAAAACCTTTAAACCACAAGCTCTCGCAATCTGGCACGTTGCTATTCCCACCTGAGGGGGTCAAAGGAAAAAGAAAAAAAAAAAGTCTTTTTTTCCTCCCTTTCTTAGCATTTTAAATTTTCTATCTTCTATCAGCAACATGGTACTTAGGTATTTTAAAAGTTGGCCTGGTAACACTTTTTTTTTTTTAGCCATAATAAGTGATTTGGATCTTAGAGATAGCAAAATAGTCTTTAAAAAAAGAGAAGATATTTGCAGAGGCATAGTAAAGTTTTGTGGTTTTTTTAATAGCCATCAGCATTGCTATAAATGCCTGTAGACTATTGTCTGTTAAAGACGGGCCATATATATTTGATACAGAGCCAAGGGAATTCTCTCCACAGAATCACCTGCTATTGATACCAGCACCACATACTGCAAAGAAAACCTGCCACCACAGGTTTGACTAACACTACATTTGCACTTTTCACAAACAGATTAAATGGTATCTCTAGATGCCAAACCCTCAGCGTCTCACAGCTCCAGAGGATGTTTGGAGGTGAGGGAGGCAGAACCAACGCCAGCTCTCGCCTTTGCTTTGCACCACAGCAGCAGAACGTGGAAGCGACGTGAGGGAAGGGCTGACACGCAGCGATGTCTCCTGGGATCCAGTCCCTGCTCCTCAGCTTCCACAGGCTACAGGTTCAGCCACCCACTGACCTACCCATGCCACTAGCTGTGGCACGAGGCAAAGCCAAGAGCTGGATGGTGCTCCTCCAGATTGTGTTAACATGCGCATGGCTTTATACTGGGGAGAGGGGAACAAACAAATAAATCAGTACACAAACAAAGAAGACCATAAAAACTCCGTTCTGTGGCTTTGCTATTTAAATTTGTGTGTATGAACAACACACAGAACAAATGGGCAGGCTTCTCAAAAACATCTACACATCTGCCTGGCCAGGATCTACCCAAACAGGTCACCAAACGTGACCTTGTTTTCCCAATTGCAGTTTTCAACTAAATGAAAAAACAAACACCATTAATTAAAACATATCATGGCCAGACTGATTTTCAAAGAAAAATTTGAGAGAGGCACATTTTTAAGGCTCATTCTGGGAGTCAGCATCACTTGAAAGAAAAGATGTGGCACAAACCACCTTTTCTCTTCAGCGTGTGCTTTGTACCTACACAGACCTCACCACTTTTACACACGTGCCCACAACAGACCACAGAACAATGGACTTGTGTTACATGCTTCTACAAACCAGAGGCAACGTACCTTTTCAAGAAACGTAAAATAAAGTAAGAATAGAAATGCTACATTTAGTTTAAGGAAGAAAAAAAATTTTAAAAGAGGTTAGGACGCTGAATGTCACTCAAGTACCTTAGAAGGAGACCTGAATTCTCCTCACACCAGACTGTCACAATCACCTTTTTGCTGTCTACCAAATCATCAGGGAAACTTTGCCCATTTACAGCAGCTGTTTGGTGCACCAGCAGAAGCTGAGCAACAAAGCACAGAGTACGGGGGATAAATTAAACTTGAGTGTTGTGTGAAAGAGAGCTAAAGTTAGCTTGTCTTGTCAAACCGAAGAAAACTCAACATTCAGATTTCAGTCACGGATTTATCTATTCTGGTGTCTCTGCTCATGCAGCTAGCTGTAGGCTAAGAGGTAAAGACATCCCAGAAATGCACAGTTGCTGTGTACCAGTGATTACTACCCCGAGACAGCTTATACTTGTTTTAAAATTACAGCTTTCTGCCTTTAGTTTTATCTCAGGAAGACTGGTTATAAAGCCTCTGGACCAACTTCTGACTGCAGCAACGTGTTTATTATGTGACCCTCTGTATTAGGGGCCTTACGCAACCACTTGTGCAGTGCCACAGTTATTTGGAATAACAGGGTTTGCTCTAAGAAGTATCCTAATGTGTCTGAAATAAAAACCTGAATTTTGTTAATCCCTTAACTGATATAAATGTGACCATAAATCACATCACAGACACAAGGACAGAAAGCAGCACTTCTCACAACCTCCCTCCTCACAATACTTACTCCTCCGCTGGCACCATGCACTAGCACGCTCTCGCCTGCTTTGGCACGCCCTCTGAATGGAAAAACAGGAAATATTGGCGTTATGATTGCACTGCTTCATCACTGAGCATCAGACTGCACACGCTGACATCCCATCTTGTCTCTCACACAGGAATACTTCCAACCCTGTGCTGTGGCTAAACATGTATAGTCTGCCTCGTTGGAAAAGAAGGAGGCAAAATAAACTGTATCATTTACAAATGTAAGTAATATGCAATTATGTCAACATGCAACTAGCAGCACGACAGTCTGGTGCTGACCTCAGTTCAAGGTCTTCACCAGTCACAGATCCTAACATAAACCCCGCCCGTTCTAACCCTTTGCGCTACCAAACTTAGCCAGGAATGGATGCAAGCTAGAGGAGTCTCTCTGGCAGAGAGAGGGTGGAGAGGACAAGAGGTGGGTCTGCTCTGCAGCACATTGTCTGTTTACTTCAGAAATGAGGTCCTGCTTTCTCTCCCTAGCTACAATACCAGGGAGTACTGAAGAGTTACAGGGTTTATTACATGATCCTACCAAAGAAGCTTTTCCAGGTCTGCTCTCTTAAGAAGAAATATGTAACAGGAAAATTCAGTCACTGGCTTCGAGGTGACAACTACCCGACAGTTCCAGCAGCGTAACTAAGTGTTTTAAACACTTCCCACTCATTGATCTCCCCCCATTTTACAGGGCAATGAAAATACGGGCTTCAATATTTCGAACATTCAAAAGCAAAATCCACAAACCCAGGTTTGGCACCTTACTTTTGGAAAAGAGCGCGATAAGCTGTGAAGTAGGGTATTCCCACCGCTGCCCCTTGCCTGAAGTCCAACTTATCCGACAAAGGAAAGACTCTATTAGCTGCAGCCACTGCATAATCCGCATATCCTCCAGAGACCGTGTCAAGGGTAAAAACCCTGTCGCCTTTCTAGAAAGGAGGGAAAGAAAATAGATAAATGAATCATCTCTCTTATTTTTTCCTCAATAGGCATTACAGAACTCGAGGCTATTTCTAACAGTTCTCCTATGAAAAATAGCCAGTTACATTCGTCACAGAGGAGATTTTTACAAATGATAATACATACAATCGATGCCCACAAACCGTATCATTTCATATTCTTAGATTCAAGAGTCACAATTACAACCCCTGCTCTACAGTGTGACACACAAACCTACTGCCTTATTAACGTTAACCATAATGAGCCGCAACACTGAAGAATTCCACCCGCAGATTCCAAACGCAAAACCTCAAACGCTTTTACAAATACAGAAGAAACATTTCTCAGTTATTTTTGTTTAAACATGGAAAAAACAATACACTCTTAATGTGTCCTGAGGTAACGAGGGTATTAACCGCGGTGCGGGGGGCTGCGTGTCAGCAGAGCTGGGTCCCGGGCATTAGGAGCGTGCAAACACGCGAGCTGCTCAGCGCGTTCAGGACATCTGCAGCACGTATCGATCTCCTCATCACTCTCTCTCCGTCAGGCAAAGAGCACCATGATTTCCACGAGGAACAAAAACCCCACACAGCAGATACAGCAAACTACCAATAGTAGTTTGCCCTGCGAGAGGACAAGGGGCAATGGATGCAAGCTAGAGCACAGGAAGTTCCACCTCAACACGGGGAGGAACTTCTTGACTGTGAAGGTGATAGAGCCCTGGAACGGGCTCCCCAGAGAGGTTGTGGCGTCTCCTTCTCTGGAGACTTTCCAGACCCGTCTGGATGCATTCCTGTGTGACCTGCTCTAGATTCTATGGTCCTGCTTGCAGGGGGGTTGGACTCGATCTCCAGAGGTCCCTTCCAACCCCGAGGGCCTGGAGCATCTCTGTGCCCAGGAAAATATGAACAAAAAAAAGTTCTTCTCCCTAGATAACCAAATCTCTCATCTCTCCTACAATAGTTGTGTAAATTCCAAGTCAGGAAATTCCAACACGATTTTATATTTGTCTGAGAACATCAGTCTAGTGACTTGGAAGGAAGAACAGATGTAAAAGCTAAACAAATTTCATAGATATCTTTTAGCAAGCTGATAATTGCCTTCTCCTGTCCCAAGACTTTCCCCCCCGAGAAAAACTAAGTAAAATTACTAGGCTGGAGTGATGAAGTATTTGAACAGTTTTAACACCAAACATGTAACTGATGGGGTTTCATAAGTCAGCAAAATAAAAACTATTTTCAATTCCCAAAGAAACTTTACAGAAAATTTTTCCATTCTGCATGAAATTACTACCTCAATCAGGAAACACCCAACTTCAAATATTTCTGCCATGCCATAAAAGCAGCTCTGCACCACAACTTCTGTACAGCTGCTACCACTGCTCTGAGCAGACAAACTGAAGAGCCTCTTCTGAGACCTCTTAACTCTTGGCTGTGCTCAAGGCTTCCTCACACGCCAGCACGGCCTCACTGCGCACTCCGACCAGGCAACAGAGGTGATCCCCCCGAGCAGGTGACATAAGCAACAAAACCAGAACGGCAGTACAGCAATCACACACAGAGGATACAACAAACAGTAATGGAGTAAACACCGATGTATAAATACCTTGAACGCGGTCACGTGTTCCCCAACACGTTCAATTACGCCAGCCACATCCGTGCCCGGGGTGTAGGGCAAGGCTGGTTTGCGAGCGTAAGTTCCAGAACGAATGTATGTCTCGACCGGATTTACCCCACAGGCATGGACTTTAATTAACACCTGAAAGAACAGACACTTCTTAAGCAATGACGAAAGAGATTTGGAACCCGAATTCACAGCACTGTATCACGGCTAAGTTCTTGGAGTTGGCAAAAAGTCAGCGTTGAACTGAAGCCATTATCAAGAAATCCTCTATATGGAATATACGGCCCATATAACCGTAAACAGACATTTGCTCAACTTGATGTCTCTAGTGGTATGAATACATTGCATCAAAATCAAAAACTACATATTTGAGATGGAAAGTTTTGTTTTGTGTTCTTCCTTCTGTTCTGAGTGTACTCTGTTATCATTCAGTACTCTTATTTCAGTTCACAGAATTCATACATACCTGATTTTCTTTTGGACTGGGAATTAAGACATCTGACTGGAGTTTAAGCACTTCAGGGCCACCAAATTCAAAAACTCTGACAGCTCTCATCACATTTCTTGTGGCTGCCATCGCGATCAGAACACCTGGGGGAAAAAAAGGAAACAGTAATATTGTATTGCCTTCCTAATGTGGTTTGCATTTTCAAAATGAAGAAATTGAACAGCTGTCTGTCAAGCAACTGATTAAATCGAGCCTCGCTCCTGATTTAAACTGGGGGAGGGGGGGGAATGTTTGGTTTTGGGGCATTTTCCCAAATCTTTCAAAAAGCATAAAATTAACCTGCCATTTGCAGGACTTTATAGGTATTAAGAGAACCACATGCAATTTCTCCGTGGCAGTATTTCTACAGCAGCTCCTGTGGACACTGCTGCTATCGCATATGCAAAGACGCACAGTACTTTGGGGAAAAACACTGACAATTTACCATCACATTATTGCCCCGTTGTGCATTGGACAATCTAACCAAGCGACATTCCAGCCACTGCTCCTGCTCACTACTAAACCTGCATGTGAAAAAAAGCAACAAAAAACCACTCATCAGCCATCAAAAAGGGGAGATGTCAGAGGACATTAAAACAGGCGAGCAAAACCCAAAGTGCAGCCGCAGCAGACTGCGTCCTTCGCTCCAGCCGGACCTCGCCGCTGCCGCTGCGATGGACACCACAAAGCACAGCCCCTGGCTGCACCTCACAACCTGCTGTTCGTTAATGGAAGCGATGGCAATCATCAGCAGATGAAGCTGTGACTGTTCCAACTGCATTAATTGGTGACGTATTCCAAGAAAACACCGCGAGCAACTGACTCCTACTACAGGGTAAGTTACAGACAATTCTTTCACAAATTGAAATCCTGTGAATCAATTCAGAGGAGCTTTACTGAGTACAAAGCAAACAACCACAGGCGTACAGAAACTTAAAAGACAGCAAGAGATCACGCTTTTGGCCAAATCCAGCTAGAGAACTTCAGGGCTGTAGCCAGAGGTTGGCCTTTCCCCCAAGACGATTCCAGCTTTTTTAAAGTACCTGACCTAATTGCTATTTTTTTTCTCCTAGCTGATACCGTCTGTAAGACCTCACATTTCTGGTTACCTGTTTAAACAGGAAGAGCATTAGTCCCAGGGATCTACACTATTAACATTTCCCTTGGGACATGTCAAAAATCTACACTGCAAAGTAACTTCTGTATAGGTCACTTTTATACGTGGTGAGACCAGTGGAGGCTGCGAAGATGCTGAGGGCCTGGAGCATCTCTGTGCCCAGGAAAGGGCTGTTGAGCTGGAGAAGAGGAGCCTCAGAGGGGATCTGAGCAATGCTGAGCAAGAGCTCAAGGGCCCATGGGGGGCAAGAGGATGGGGCCAGACTCTTGTCAGTGGTGCCAGTGACAGGACAAGGGGCAACGGGCACCAACTGGAACCCAGGAGGGTCCATGTGAGCAGGAGGAGAAACTGGTTTGGTGTGAGGGTGTGGGAGCCTGGCCCAGGCTGCCCAGAGAGGTTGTGGAGTCTCCTTCTCTGGAGACATTCCAAACCTGCCTGGACACGATCCTGGGCCCCCTGCTCTGGGTGAGCTGCTGGAGCAGGGGTTGGACCAGATGGTCTCCAGAGGTCCCTTCCAACCCGTACCATGCTGGGATTCTGGGATAACAACGTAAATTAAAGGGCAGCTTCTATTCTGCTCAGGAAAAGCCCGGGCCCGCAGGTTTTACCAGCGGCTCTAGGTGAGGGTGACTGCCCGCCAGGCCGAGCCCTTCTCCAGCGCCCTGCAAGCACCGCCGGGATGGCTGGAGGGGCGGCCCCGGGCACAGGCGACACAGGAGGGTGCCCCGGGGCCTCGGCGACCGCGCCTGGCGCAGGCAGCCGGGG
>VZZY01017402.1:305321-359867 GCA_013400335.1 Eurystomus gularis
GCCGCGGGCCGGGGGAGCCTCTTCTCCCCGGAACGGCCGCGGACCTCCCGCCCGCCGAGGTGTGAACGGGCCCCGGTGCTCTCAGAAACCTCCCGGCCCGGTGCCGGTGCCGGTGCCGGAGCAGCTCCGGCTCCTTCGCGCTCCGACCGTTCAAACATCTCGGCACAACATCGCTGGCAAAAATCAGGAATATTTACAAGTGAAGTGCCCCCCGAGTTTAAGCATAAAATCCACTTTCTTCCATTATTTGCGTCCCTCGGCGCTGCATTTTAGACAGAAACTGCTTTGATTCCACGGAGGCTGGACCTGGTTCTGTCTCCTCTCACTGAAAACACCTCACCCCAGAAACACGGCGGTGACGAGACAGTGAAACACCGCAGGGTTTCGTGCCGAGCTCCCTGCAGGATCTACATGTTTTCTCTGCACCATCTTCACCCTGGAACGATAAACGCGGCCCGGGAACGTGCCACATTTGGAACATACACGCAGGAATGCCGTGGCTGGTTTATGCGGGACCAGAATTTGGCCCAAAATGTGCAAAATTACAAATGACCATTTTCCCCTCGTTCCTATTACCCAGATATGAAAGTTCCACTTCAAGAATGTGCTTTCAAATCCACAGCACTCCAGGGTAATATTAAATGAACTCCATTTAATAAAACACATTCCAGGTTGTTGTTTTGATTGAAGCGTTATACTTTTTTGTCTTGCAATAAGTAGCTCAGATTTCACTGGGTCATTGAAAATTTTTGAATCAGCCTCTCTTCAAATCATATTTAAAATACGGACTTAAATAACTGTGGCAACGGATACCATCAGGGCACAAACGAGGAACGGGGGTATGAAGCTGCACCGGCGCCAGGGCTGCCTTTATCTCTGGAGTCCGTGAACGGAATTTTGCCACCCTCCAGAACACACTGAAGGTCCCTTTCACAAAACAGATCGCATCCACCCAGGGGAGCGACGGCATCCCCTTTTGTCCTCGGCTCACTAAAATAAGAGGTATTTTGATCACAAATGCCTGCTGTCATCAAAACACTGACACGATGTCGGCGGGGTTAGCTAGCCCAGGGGAAGCTGTGTGCGGGTCCTCGCGGCTTCTTGGCGTCACACGGCGTCTGTTTTTAAACCCTTTGTCACTGAGAACAGGGGCACCAGACAAAACCCGTGTCCTGACCCGGGGCGACTGCGCCAGTCGATCCCCGGATTTGTGGCTGGAAGGCTCATTGTCTGAATCCTCCGATTCAGGGTTTTCTCCCTAGAAAATGCCGATGTGAAAAGACTCGCTTTCCAAGATGTTGGAGCACATATTTACATACACAGTGAAATATTTCCACGTGCTTGAAACAGGAAAACGAGTGCAATAAACCCAGTTGAGGTACTGGGGTTCTAGACTAATGCACCTTGCATCTCCCACCACGGTAACCTACTGGTGAAGCGATTGTTGCTGTCACTCATTACACCGCGCACAAGGAGGATTAGGTGGGATTAGGACAGTACAGCATCAGTTCAGGCTGGGCAGCCCCTGACCATGGGGGGCGAGCACTGACATGGCTCCATCACCAGCATGGTGCGAGGGAGACCCTCCACGGAGAGCAGCCCCTCCATGGAGAGCCCCGCCATGCAGAGCCCTGCTGTCAAGAGACCCACCATGGAGAGCCACTCCACAAGAGCCCCTGCATGGGCAGCTCCATGGAGAGCCTTACCATGGAGAGCAGTCACCATAGAGAGCCTGGCCTTGGAGGGAGAGCCCCACCATCAAGAGCCATTCTATGGAGAGCTTCTCCACGGGCAGCCCATCTAAGGAGAGCTCCTCGCCAAGCAACATCACCCCATGGGTGCTCCCACTGCCCCCTGGGAGCGTGGCCGCTTGCCCTTTCGTTCAGGAAGTTTCTGCGGCAGGTTTCCCACTGGAGGCCATTCACATGGAGCTCCTGGGGTGGGAAGGGTGTCCCCGCTCCACGCAGCCCCTGATCCCGATGTACGGCTCCGGGTGCTACGCAGTAACAAAGGGAAAGAGCCATTTCATGGCTCTTTGTGTGCCTTCATGTAAACTTTTAACTCGCCGAAGCCCTCAGATCAGAGCATCACTCTGGGCTTTTCTTTCTGACACATGTTCACTGTCCATTACTTTCCTCTGGTATGACATCAGTGAGAATCCATATGGTGGAAGTGGAGGAGCGGCAGCAGGAAAAAAAATATCTGACAAACAGCAACAGCCTCCAACACCCCTTTAAAATAATAACGATTTACCAAATGGTTGGGAAGTTGTTATAATTCCTTTTCCAAATTATTACTCGCCCTTTAGATTAGAAATGAGGCCAGGGTTAGCAATCAGCCATAAATGGTAGGATTTCTGAAGTAGAAGCACTTGTCTGATTGTGAAGTGGGGGCCATTATTGCCTTGATTGAGTCTTTTTTTTTTTCTTTTTTTTTTTTTTTTTAAGCTTGCTTGATTTGTGGCTGAGAGCGCACATTCACTACTGTACAGGGAGCAATCACAGCTTTCCCTGCTCTTTTTTGCTCAGTGATTTAGGGTCCACTACTTTGGCACAGCTGCCACCTTTTAGCCTCCATCAAGCAGAGATATTTTTTAAGTGAACTGCATTTTGTGTTTGTCTTTTCTCCTCCCTCCCTTTTCCTTCCTCATCCTTTTTCTTTCCTTTTTAATTATTTTCCTTCCTTTTTTATTTTGGTGTAGCAGGACGAAAATATTGTGTGAACTTTAATTCCAAGTGTGAAGTTGGAAGAAGACAGCTGAAGCTGGCTGGGATGTCATCTGGACTCCACGGCACGTAACAAATCAGCCATTACATGAGAAATAGGGATAAAGTGACTTTCTCAAATGACTGAAGTCAACCAAAAGCACCGACGGAGTTCAGAGTCTCATTTGCCCAAAAACCAGGTTCAAGCCAGGAACTGGTGTTTATACCCTTTCTTTCCAGAAACCATCTGTTTGGCTGGGATATGACACTGCGCAGCTCCTCCCGGATTTGCTCTGGAGGCGTGCGGCACAGCAGAGGGGTCCTGGTGCAAGGGGCCCATGCCCTGCAGAGCCCCAGGCTCCCCTTGCAGACCCCCGGGGCTCCCCCCGGCTTCACCAGCCCCCAGCCCACGCACACAGCACGGCGGGGCAAAGCTGGCACAGCAAAGGCAGCGCAGCTGCCAACCTGCGGAACCAGCCCACAGGCGCTTTGGGTTCAGGAGCTCACGAGCACATCTGTAGGAAGCCACAAGTACCTACGTTATTTCTTTAACCGCTGCAGCTCTGAAATTGCTGAATTTTACTTCTGAGCACATTCGCAGACAGACGCTCTGCCAGCAATCCAACCAACCAACCAACCAACCAACCAACCAACCAACCAACCAACCAACCAACCAACCAACACCTCCCTCGACCGTGCACTGGCACATCCCCAGGACGGGCGGTTTAGCACCGAATGCTGCCGGCCCCGCAGCCACGGCAGCACGACAGGCCCTGGCAGCACCGTGCAACGCGACACTGCGTTAGAAAGGTAGCACCTGCTACTGTGCGTGAAAACAGGAAGAGTGAAAATAACAGAACTGATATTTCCTGGTGCTGGAGGCTGCAAATGCAGCAGAGCAGGTATTTCTGTACAGGCCTGTAACCCGCTTTCTGTTCAGCAGGCGTTTGTTTTCCAAAGCCATCATTTTGGAGGGGCTGGTATATCAAGGGGAAAATGAGCTATGCAACCAGCTCCTATTTCAGCCCAATTAGCAAGCTGATGTGAATGAGGTAATGGAAGACTCACAGAAAGAAATTACTTTAGAAAAGGGAAGAATCTGTTTCAGCATTATCCAGGAAAAAAACCCACGTTAGTCAGGCTCAGAGGGAAGGCACAGCAAAGCCAACATGCAACGACAGAAGCTGTTTGCTTTCCAAAGCCTGTATTTCCAGTACATTCTTGTAGAGCCCCAACACACACCTGCCCGAGCGCAGCGTCAGGGCGCTGGTAGGGAGAGAGCCGATACAACCCAGGTGATGCGGAGTGAACTGCGCAGGAGCGTCTTGTGGAAATACCAGGGGAGAACAACGACAGAAGAGAGCCTTCGGCTTTAATTCCTCCTTCGTTTGTGCTGGATATCGCCAACACAAACTTGCTCGCTGCTGGATGTCTGTGGCAGAGCAGCTGGGCTCCACGGAAGCTGTGGGGCTGGAGAGCCAAGACCCCGCGGGGCAGAGCTGCCATCTCGGTAAGGGCACAGGACCCAACAGTAGCTCTGTCTGTTATTACTGCCTTCGTAAATTGTGTTAGCACATCCATTACAGTCAGGCCAGTAGAACTGGAGAGCGGAAAAAGATGCAAAATATGACTCAGAAGAATTGCCCTTTGTCCTCCTGTCTGAGGTAATTTTAATTTAATTTAATTACAAACAAGTATGGCATGACAAAAATACTGCAAAAGCAATCCAAATATTGAAACACAGTTGGGAAGAAGCCCCAGGCTCTTCCTTTCTCAACTAGAGGCTTTGCTCAGCACCTCCGAGAAACCACCGGAGCTGCCTGTGAGCAGCAGGGCCTCCAGGGCTGCCCTCAGGTGTGCGGGGTGCCCCCATGACCCCTAGAGTGTGCCCACCTCGGGCACCCCAGCCAGGGACACCCCAGCACCCAGCGCTCCCCCAGAAGCCAGAAGCTTTGCTAAACACCGTGCAAAACGTGAGGCAAACCAGGGTGTCCAAATCCTACACCTGTTTTTGGAACTGCTCTTCCACATGAGCTCTGTCCCTCCCTGGGATCCTGGGATGGATCTCCCAGCACTGCTCGATGCCTCATCTCCCTGCACCTTGTCCTCCAGCCATCCCTATGCCCCCTCCCCAGTCCTCCCCTCTCGTAGCCACTCTTCCACCCCTGCCACCCCCCTGCCCTCCATCCCATGTCCTGTCTCCTCTCTCCAGCCACTCCGGGATCAGCACTCGGAGCTTTGACCACGTGTGTATTATCCTTCCCCTTGAAATCTCAGCTCCTCACCTGACCTCACTCACCATTTCCACCCTTTGGCTGCAGAGCGAGTCTCTGGTGGGATAAGCTGCTTTATTTGCAAATAAATCTTAAAGTCCTTAATAAATTACTTTGGCCATCCTAAGCAAGTGCACTGATGACCCTGTAACATCGCGTACCGAAGAAAACTTCCTTCAGGGTAGCTCAGGCTTTTAAAAAGCTGCACTGGGCTGAGTTTTGTCTTTCATGTTGCCTGGGGCAAGATCAGATCCGAGGAGCCAGATTTAAAAAAAAAAATAGGCAAACATTTTAGAGACTTAATCACATACAGTATCTTAGTGGGCCCCTGGAGAGGAATGGGGAGAGATTCTGGTTTCTCATCTTCCCCAAAACACAGCTTTCCTTTATCGGCCGTTTTTCCTGTGGTGTAAAGGCCAGCGAGGGGGATGAGATAATGCTGGGAAAGGCATGTGTTTCACCGCGCGCTGGAGATTGGCACGGGGCTGAGCTTCCCCCTCACGGACCCCTTCCAAACGCAGCTCTGGAGAAACGCGAGTTCTGGGTGGGACAAGGAAGAAATCGCTCTGACAGGTTTGTGGCTCTGGCTTGGAGCTGCTGGAGGGCAGAGGGCTGGAGTGCAGAGAGTCACAGGCATCCTGGACTCTGCCTCCTAATGCCACATTCCCCCGAGGTGTATCTATTCATTTGACAAGAACTGAAAAAACGCTGAATTTTGCACAATCGTTCAGTTAACATTTTAGCTCAGATGAAATCTTTGGGAAGAAAAAGCAGTTATGTGTCTGGAACAACTATCTACTATTTTTCCAGGGGATTTTTTTCACAATGTCTATTTCAGGAGAGGTTTTGTTAAAAACAAGTGCTGAAAAGTGCCAGCCCGTTGCCATCACCCAGCAGCCCACTCAGAGTTTTAGCCAGGTGTGTTTTGTCAGCTCTGAGGAGTTTGCCAGCATGGTGACTCACAAGGTCCACGCATTTCTCTCATCCATTAGCCGGTTTTATGAATTTAAGGGTGTTGCTCTGCGTGGACTACAGCAGGGAATGGAAATGATCCACTCCATACATGTGTGGCCATTTTCTTTGACTGTAAACCCCCCTTCACCTCCAGCAAAGCTTTGTGGCTCCAGTTACCATCACGAGCTGGCTGGTGGAGGACGGGCAAAGCTCTCTTGATCAACCACGAGGTCCATCGCATTAGCGAGGAATGTGCGTTTTATTTCCTCCCCGAAGTCTAAAGCTGAACACACTTGACTACAACGGTTCAGAGCTGTCACTTAACATTATCGGCTACATCTCCTGCGCGCCCCGGCAGCTCCCCCGACACGCCGGAGGGGGAGGGCGCGCGCTGCGGGGTGGTAGCACGTCACCGGTCCTCGCAGCGAGCGGGATAACCATCTCTGGGCCAACCTGACATCTACACATTGATTACATAAGTGGGCACTGGTGGTCCTTTCAAGTATGCTCCTTTTGTTTCAACTTTACAGTAAAATTACCAGCAGCAGTTTACAATTAAGGGAAATAATAATAACTGCATATGCTTTCATCTGCACATATAATTACAATAAACTGCATGCTTTAATAGGATTGTGAAAAATCTGTGTTTGACCCATACAAGAAAGTAAACATTCTTGTTCTGGATACTATATCATTATCACAACAAAGGGAAACTCCTGAAATCTGATGATTTAAACATCTGGAGAATGTTAATCACTTCAAAATGACGGATGTTTTTTATTTCAGCTTTTGACAGACACACTCCTTTCATAGATAGATGATTATTTACATAAATTACATCACCAATGTGAAAAAAAAAAACAAAACACCAAATAACTTCAAAGGATAAAGGGCTTAATTAAAAGGAGTCTTTTATATTTCTTCTCTTGTAGAACACAGAATAAACAGAAGAATTTGCAAAGGGAAAAGGTAACTCCATCATTTCAAACATGACGCGGTTGTGCTTTAGGTTCCCCCCGACGTGCGTGGGCTCTGGAGGTGCAGTTTAAACACAGCTGAGGTGCAGCGACAGGCGATGCAGCAGAGAAAGCGGCCAGACCCGCCTCAGCGAACAGCCCGGAACGCGGGGCAGGCGCCGAGTCAAGGCTGAGCTTAGCTTTTTAAGCGCTTCTGCAAAACGCACGGGGTTTGGTGCCCCTCTGATCCGTGCCTGCAGCCCTGGCTGTTCTCCTGCCATAAACTTCATACAACAGAAAGCCACTAATTCCAGCAAAACTGTTCTCCATCAACTCTTCTGTATTTGGTTTTATACAGAGAGATAAAACAAATAATGTTATACAGAGAACATATTTGTAACGTGTTCTGTGTAACATAATGGGTTCTAGAAAACTTAACGTGTTCTGTGCAACATGCACACGTACAAGGAACAGCATCGAGTTCACCAGGAGCAGGACTACGGGATCTGCAGCAGGTCCCTTAGTCCCGTCCCCCAGTGTTACACATCAAAGCTCATGGCCCTTGTGCAATTCTGAGAGCAGACTCAGCTGCAAGGATCCATCTTCCAGCTCTTTGTAAGACAAGGATTTCAAAGAAGGCTGCAGGAACGAGTGGGAGGGAAATTGCACCGAGTGACATCCACAGAGAAACACGACCGCTCTGGGTACAGCCAGGTGACTGCTGGGCTTGGTGCAGGGGTCTGGGGGACCACCAGGCACATCAACACCAAGCTGATAGCTACGCTGGTCTAATCCACCCTCATCGTGCCAGGGAAAATCGCCAGGCTGACGGACAGCCCAACTTGGATGAGGGACAGCACTGGAGAGCCGTGGGGCTCGTGCCGTGCTGCGCGGGGGCTGCTGCCCACCGCTGCCGGCCAGACCCGCTGCAATTTAGCTGATCCGCTACAATTTCCTCCTACACTCTGAGCTGATCTGCACACTGACCTTAGCCAATTTGTCTTCTTTCTGGCAGAAATGTCATCCAAAAGGAAGCTATTAAGTCAAGAAGGTAATTCTGCAAGAACAGTCCACTGTATAAACAGAACTTGACCCTGGGTAATTTATTTCTAGTCCTGCACAAAGGAACTTAAGAGATATGATCAATACATTTCAGGATCTAAATACATCAATGAAGGCGAGAACGTAAGAGTTTTAGGTAGTATTTGTGAGAGGTTGTCTTTTGATACTAGAAACTGAGAATCTGAAGCGTGAAACACAGCCTTTAAAATCTGAGACAATTTTGTGCCCACATTTCACAGGACAACATCTCTGCATAGTAGAATTTGGTCTAGCCTTTTGTTGACCAACTATCTGCCATTTAATTCCCTCCACAAACACATTAAACTGTGGTGGTTCCCCCAACACTTAACACTATTACAAAGGCAGACCATTCACTGCCTTCATTCTTTACCAGTTTTAGAGGCTGCTAAAAATTGGAAATATTTTTTTAAAGGAGAAAAAAGGAGAAAAAAAGTGAAAAAACATATTAATTCCTGCTTTAAAATACTGAAACAAATGAATGTGGAGTGCAGAAGGAGGCCTGTCTTCCGTACCAATACCATAGTAACATTTTGCTCAGCACAAACCAGAGTAACTCTTAAAGTAAATTAAATTCTTAAGTAAAACTTATCCAAGACCAGTTCTCAACACATCCATGAACATGAACCATCAGCTTGTTGTTACAGGGAGCGTTCTGGGAACACCACACCAAAACCTGAGAGCTGACAGAAACAAGCCCAGTCCCTGGGCATCACCAAGAGGAGTTCTGCAAAGAAACAACTGGGAACAGCTTCAGAAGCCGGGGGTTTACCTTTTGTAGGCAGAAGACAGTTCAAGTTTAGTAAAACCTGTAGGCAGGCAATGTTGTCACAGTTTCATGTAACAGCAGTGTAGATATATACGTATTTTACAGGTTCCACGTCATTAAAACCCTCTTCTTGAGTGCAAAGCGTATGAAATGGTTAATTGTATTTACCACTGAGAAAGCACATGACTTCCCAAGCTATAAAAAGTAGTTCCCTTCCTTGCCTGGTATTTACACTTACATTAAATAATACACTTTCTAGAAGTACCAGCATTTGAAGTTCAAGGAACTTTGCAATATCAAATGTTTCCTTAATGACCACACCTGGATCTACATGAGCTCATTGTATACACCTACACCCAAGTTCAAAAGAACTGTCTCTCTGTTTGTTTTCACCCATGAGACGAACATATGTGTCTGACAAACCTCGAATCTGCTTTTTGTTCTTGCTCTTGTCACCCCAAAAGGATTTTATAACATACTGTAGGGTCCTTAAAATCCACTTGGAAATTACTCATGCTAAGCGGAATGAAAAGACAACTCAATTTACTCGCTTCTGACCACTACATTGTTTTCGGGTCCCCCGCCACTGTGATGCTGGAAAGACTTCTTCATATTTTGTGCCAGAGAAGTGAGTCTGTTTCTTGGCATTATTTGTACATTCTTCCCTCCTTCCACATTTTCCACTTGAAATCACAAATTCTTTTCACAAGGGGTTCACTTTGTCTGCCGAAGCCAAAAAAACCTGTTTCCTGTCCAGACTCTATTCCTGACACTGTGCAACAAGCTCTTGGTTGTGCAGGGTCTATTTCTGGTGGAATGACGACATCACGCAGCTACTTCTGCAGTCGGGCACACATCGCAAGCCTCCATTCAACGACCAGCAGATTGCCGGCGTTCCGCTTTGCTGGGCCTGGCCCGAGGCAACGCCAAGCCAGGTACTGCAAACTCTAACTTCTGGGCACTTCCCCAGGAGAAAAAGCCACACCTTTGCTTCGCGGGTCTGGCTGCACGACAGCTTTTATATTCTGCATTCACCAGCGCGCAGGAGTAGCGTGGCACACCAGAAACAGATCCCAGGGTGGCCAAACGCCCCTTCTGATGGCCAAGGAGCTGAGTCCCACCCCCCTTGCGCTGTCTCTCCCCTGCAGTGACCCCAGTGCCTCTTTAGGCAGAGGGTCACAGTGTCCTGGCTGCTCTGCAGCTCCTAAACAGCTTCCCACTCCCAAAAGAGATGCCCAGCAAGGTGCTGGTCAGAGCAGCTTCCATTTGCATCAATCCAGCCCAGAGGGAAATTTTTTTTTAAAGTGATATCCCAGAAACACTCTATTAAAGCTATTATTAATATATTACCTGATTCTTATCACAGTTTACCACGGTTTAGGCAAGTTAAGGGAAGTTCTGGGATTTAAGGACCTGCCTGCAACAAGAACCTGACTGTCACCTCAAGCCTACCAGACACTCAGGGCAGTAATTCTTTGTCGGTTTGCCCTTGTGCTGATTCCAACCAGTTTCTGAAGTCTACTTTAAGATTTAAGGCTTTTCTGTGATCCTTGAGCTGCTCTTTGTTAAAGACATACCTTCAAACAGTCAGATCTGCCAAACTGATTGTTGTTCTCTATTTTTTTCTCCATGGACAGTGTTCTACATGTTACAGAAGCCCAACGCTGACATTTTTAGGCAAATTTACATTACACAATTAATTTTTGTTGTAACAAAAAAAATATAACTTGTGTTGATATCTAAACATTCAAACTTCAAAGACATGAGAAGTGACCCAAAAAATTGTTAAGTAACAAGTTTTCTTCCACCCTTAGAATGAAAACCTGTTTTCCAAGCAGCTCTTCCCATTCCATGTGGCATTGCCAGGCCAGGAAGTCAGGCACAGGCTCTGACCTGCCACTCACAGGGGCAGAAACCCCAGGTCTGTGTGAGAACATGCAGAAGAGCACATTGGGATGAAGCGATCAAGGCTCCCTGCACATGAGGATGATTGGTGCTGCACAACACTCCAGACTCCCTTTCCAGAGCTCCACCTTTCTCCAGGAAGAGAGGACCTCAAGCAGGCACCCAAACCACATCATAAAGCCTGGCAACCCCCAGAGTCAGTTATGCTCAGCGAGAACGTGAACCATGCCGTGTTCTCTCCCATAAACCTTGTTTATTCGTTGTGTACCTGCTCATTTGTTGCCCTAAACCACAATAGCTTCCAGCAGGACTGCTCTGGCTGGCATGACTTAGGAAGGTTGTCTTTCTACCAGTGAGGGTTAGCATTTAAAGAAGTTTGCCCGTAATTAGTTGTAACAATGTAATTCACACGTCAGCGAGGCAGAGCTCGCACAGGACAGGTATAACCACGGACACCGAGCACCGGTAACTTCCTGGAGCAGGCAGGTTACCCAAGGCCCAAGACTGGAAACCTCACATAAAAGTAAAATCCAAACCAGAGAGTGACAATTCCCCTTGCTGAAAAAAGGCACCAAAGCAAGGGGGTTGAACTGCCCCCGAGTAGCTACCAAGGACTGCTCCAAGCCACCTCCAGAACGCGTGTCGGCAGCAGAGCAGGGTGAGGACACCTGGCACCAGGACCATGCAGCTCAGTGCAGAGGATGACTTACCCACATGCAGCTGCCAGCACCGTAAATATTTTCCAATAAAGGCAGGAGAAGAGAGTCAGATGTCCCAGTCTGATATAGCTGTTTGCACACCCAGTGAACAGTCTGGAGAAGATGAAAGAGAAAGGCACGGAGCAGCACACAAGCCCACCACACTTCCGTGCTGATGCCTGGCTCACCTGGGACCTTTCATCAACAGCTCCTCCCTCTCCCCAGGTGCGGGTCTCTCCTCCCAGCCACAGGCACCTGCCAGAGCCCTCTCCCGAGGACAGCAGGCTGCTTTCATCCAGCCAGCTCCTGTTCCTTCCTCAGCCTGGAGGCACCTGGCCTCCCAGCTTATACCCAGCATCATCTATCTCTGGCTGGAGGAGTTTATGTGCATATGAGCTGCCGGTGGCTTCACAACATCTCAATGCATTCCTCTACAGCTTGGGACATCCTGACGCCCACTACTAGGCTGTCGTGCCAGAAGGCAGCATGTGGGCTTTTAGCCACCTGCTCTAAAGAGGGAAAGTGACGGTGTGAATCAGACGGTGACACGGTCTGTGCAAGAGTCTCCGGCAGTCCCCGTGGTGCGGCGAGGGCTGCACCCTGGTCTCCAACGACACAGTCATGGCACAGGACTGAATTCAAGATAGTTACTGTCACAGAGGTTCGATGTGGCAGCGCCTGTCCAGCCATGCAGGTTTTAACGAGCTCAGAGGAGTATGTTCTCCCCTTTGGCTGGAGCCTTGGCCAGCCCCGCTCATTGGCATTGAGGAGGGTTGTTATTGAACAGTTGATTCTACAAGCCCTGCGAGCACAAACAGCTGAAAGCTGCACAACAGCAGAAAGTTTTCTTGGGAAGAGAGGAAACAAAGTGTTTTAAGAAGAAAACAAAGCAGAGTTCAGTCTCATACTTTGTACCATTGAATGTATCGGTCATTTCTAGCTTCAACAGATAATATGTGAAAAAAGTCTATAGAGCGTATTTTCCTTTAATATGACAGCTTTACTTGGGCACTACACATAGCTCACAAAGTATGAGACTGTTGGCTCTTGCCTTCAAACACCCAAACTCTTCCAGTAGCATCCACAGTCCCTGTTGAAAGGTAGGTCTCCAAACAGCTAGCAAAGCGTCAAGCTGGAGAACAGGTGAAAGCAATGAGCTCTTTGAGGTTCAGTTTGTCACCACATGTTTCTGTGTGGAGTTAAACACACTTCTAACATAATAGGTAGTGGCGTGTAATGCCAGCTGGAGTTAACTTGAGCTTAACAAAGAACTAGCAACCCTAAGTCAGAGAGGAAAAGTGATTCAACAAGAAGGCTCAGGATATCGGGTGAACACAAGTTACTGATCACAACAAACTGGCCAGTCCACAGGGACTTAAAACATAAGCAAACACCAATCTTTGTTCTTGAGACTTCAGGTGATCCATTCTCCCACCTTTGCTTTCAGGTTAATATTGGACTGAGAAAGTGACTGTGTCTTAGCCCGCATCCTTCTAGAAGAACACACAGTGAGTAAGGCTGAAAACTCCTTGTAACGGTCAAAGGTTACCCTGGTGAGTCGACCTCCCTGATGCTCACTAAGCAATCGAATAAACACATTGCCCAGTCACTGCTGACACTGGTCTGAGTCACGTATGACAGGAACATGTATGCCTTAGTCAATCATGTAACGTCACCGATGTCACTGATCACAGATGTCTACAACTGCACGGCATGTCTGTGTTCAGTGGGCGTCCTGCAGGCACGAGGAATCACTGCTATCACCAAAAGCCAGCTGCTGAAATTCCATTATCGGAACAGCAGGTATGGAGGCGTGTTACTACAAAAACATGCTGACATGCACAGGTCTCCTAAAATATCCCGGTTTATTGTCATCTGGTTTAATGTAAACACTTGCAAAGGTGCAGGACAGCTAGTTGCAACTTTGCAATCTTACAGAAGAGCACAGACAGGACTGAAAACTAAGCCCTTGAAACTCTGTGACTGCCACAGAAGCTGCACAGATGCTGCCAGTATTTGACGAGCCGTTCTCAATGTCTCCCTTTTGATGCTCGCTGCTCCGACACACCAGGAGGACTGAGCCCTGCAGTACTGCCAGGCACAACTCTCTGTCAGGGCTGGGAGCGGGACCCAACGCACGAGAAACGTGACAGGAGGAGGTGTCCGGAGCAGCCGCCCCAACGCTCCCACCCACCCACAGAAGTCCCTCCGTAGAGCAACGTTCCAGTTTCAATTGCTGGCTGCGCCAGGAGGTGCGTGTCACTGGAAACCACACACCTGGATTGTTTTCTCTGAGTTGCTAACGTCTAATCATAAACATTTCTAGGGTCACATTTTCCTTTGCAGTTTATTGACATAGCTGTGATAAAGTCATTGCGATTACAGCAGCGTGCCACAGGAAATCTGGCCCAAATCTTTAATCGCCCAGCGCCCACAGCACAGAGTAATGAACCCTCATTCAATAATTTTGGGTTTACTATTCTAGCTCTCTCTCCTCGAATCTGTGACTTACTGTTGCGTTACCTTTCTTTTTCCACTTTCGCTAATTTTCAAGGGTCTGCAACATATCATTGTGGCATTCTCCAGCCTCTTTGCAGAGCTGAATAAAAACCATTTCTCATGCAGAGCTGTTTAGGAGTGGGATGTATAGCTACTGCCTATCAAGAGCGTTCAGAGAGTCACATAAATGCCTTGCACTATTTCAGAGCTGGAATCAATAAAAAATTCAGGGCAGAAATTTCAGGCATTCTAAAGTGCCAGACATATTCTCATATATCTTTATAAATCTCTCAGCTGAGGTTATCACTCACTGAAGTTAATCTAGACAGCATAGCTTTTCCAAGCATGTCAATAGCAGACTCATTTCAGCCTAGTTCCCCTTATCTGTCACTCTGTTTTAATCTCTTTATAGTCTTAGACAGCACAGGCAATGAGAGATCCTGGGGCTTCCATACCATCTAATCGTTCATTGCCATTTAATTTAACTATTCTGGGAAAGACGATGAGGTTCTTCAGCCCAAGACTCTGGAATTATCTGTCTGATGGGGATCCAGGTCTGTTGATCTTCAGGACACACTGTAAACCTCCTTCCTCAGCCATTTTCCAAGAAGAAATTGTTGTACTGACTTTGAACTTTCTGTCATGGAAAATTTCTAGCACATGTGTTTTCTGTGGTCAAAAAGTAGTAAGGTGGAAGCTGTTAAAAAAAATCAAGAGGCAAACAATAAAGATAAATCAATCAAAGTGGCATATGGAGATATAAAACCGATCTCTAAAACGGAGAGACTAAAAAGCAAACAACCTGGCTGAGCCCTGACCATGCCAGCTGGTCCTACACTGCACAGCAATGGTGTCCCAGCGCCAAGCCCCAGACTCTTCATATGGACAGAAATAAATGGTTGAAAAGAAAGAAAAAAAGCTTGATGATTATCATTATTTGTCTTCACTATCTGCAGCCCATGTCTGACTTTAACTAACCAAGCAGTTGTGAGAGCATCCCCAGTGCACACAATAATGTCCTCAGTAGCTTCAGGAATGGCCTCTAAGGAACCTGGGAAGGGACGAGCAGGTTAATTTTCAAGAAAGGCAGCACAGGAGAGATCTGAGCAAAAGCAGGAGCAGAGGGAGCAGCTTGGGTTCTGGTAACTGCAGCTCATTCCACAGAAGTAAACCAACTGAGACTGCTGACATTGTAATTCAGGCACCCAGTGCACACTGAGAATGCCGTTAGTAGTTTTAAACAAAAAAAGTGCAATATTATTAACCTTGGGTAGAAATGATGTCAAGGAAACCAGTGGTTCTGGAGCAGCACAGTGCTGTGGCTCCAGAAAGTGGAACTATTCCACGTGAAAAGATGGGAACGGAGAGGCAGAGGTTGCAATGTCCCCTTCTCACGCCGGTTATCATGGCCGGGCACTGCAAGAACCAGCCCCACGCACAGCCCCAGCAAAATCTTCCCGGTGGCAGCAAAGGGTGCTGGTGATGATAATTAAAACACTTCCTAAAACTCTAACCTTCCTTTTTGTTCAAAATGAATCCGACTGTCATCATGCCCTGATGACCAATGTACTCACACGCCAGCAATCTAGTGGGGAGGGAACCCCAGACCTATAGCCCAGGATCAGACTGGTAGGAGTGTGTCGTGGGTTTTTACCTTCCCCATATCAGATGGGGTTGTGCTTCTCCTCCAGAAATCAGCTGCAATTCCCCCTTTGGAAAAGGAACCACTGTCGACAAACACCCTGAGAAGCGGGGCACAGTCCTTCGCAAACAGCCAAGTTCCAGGACAGATTTTCTGGAGCAGTTAGCCCACCATTCCCTTCCCCTCAGCCCCCCTCAGGTGTTTGGTTCTGAACTCAGGCTCCCTCCTCGTCTTTAGCATCATGACCAGTTTATTCAATTTGTTTTGCAATCAAGGCCTAAGCCAGTTCAGAAGACTAAACCAGCAGACCATAGACCTTGACTCCACCACTTTCCTCCAGCATATCCCCAGGTGAGTGCAGTGCTCACCTTATGCTGTCCAGCAATCTCAGGCTCATCTCCCGCCCTGCCCCTGCTGTGGTGGCAATGGTGGGCTTCCACCAAGGGCCTGGGGCATCCCTGGGAAGTATGTTGGGTCTGTGTTTGCAGCTGTGATCCAGGTAAAGCTCAAACTGCTGGAGAAGGAGCCCTGCGAGGCCAGCTCCAGATCTCATGGCACCCTGGCTGGTGCTGACTTTCACCCTGGGTTGGTGGGAGTGTGACTTGTCCCCCCCTCCTTCAGGAACATCAGCTGTGCAAAGGAAATGTTTCACAGGCTCGCAGAATGCTTTGTGTTGGAAGGGCTCTTTAAAGGTCACCTAGTCCAGCCCTTTCCTGTGGTCAGTTTTGAAATCTTTGCTGTGTAACGACGGAACTGTTCCTTGCCCATGCAAACTACATCTTACAGACACTGTTGCTGCCCAGGGAGGTACACCAGCCAATTCCTCACGTCTTTGGCATCTCACTGAGCTCTGTGTGGCTTCTGGCAGCCTTTCTTCCTCCTTCCAGATTGGGGGAAAATGCAGCGATTCTATTTGTTGTAAAAGTATTTCTCTCTGCGTCTGAACACAGGTCACCCACTGTTATCAGTAAAAATGAAAGCTGTGGCTGAAATAATTGAAAAGCAACGAAGTCTTTGCTGACTCTTTAGAGCTTTGCAGTCCAGAGTGGCCACTGGACTAACCTCTCATATGGCCTGACTTGGCAGAGCCCAGCAGCTCTTCCAGCCTCTTCTCTGGACTTACAAAATGCTCCTAAGACAACGGATGACTTCCCAGACAGCTGTTAGACAGAAAAAGGCTGTCCTTTCCTGGTCAAATGTCCCGAGCTGCCCCTTTGAGCGGGGGTGGGCAGCATGGTGGCCAGTGTGGAACGCAGAGAGCCACGCTAGCCAGTGCGAGACGCAGAGAGGCCAGGTACTCCCTGCCTCCTCGGACCAGCAAGAAGCAAGGGCTGGATGGAATTGCTGGGTAGCGAGCTGTGAGAGATGGACCCCCCCTTATTAATGAGATGTCTTGTTAAGCCAGCGAGGAAAGGACTAAGCGGTAATAAGAGACCGTCTCTGCGACCAGAGGCGTCCACGCATGCCCGCGAAGCCGGGGCCC
Source organism: Eurystomus gularis (assembly GCA_013400335.1). NCBI lineage: Eukaryota > Metazoa > Chordata > Aves > Coraciiformes > Coraciidae > Eurystomus > Eurystomus gularis. Next base: position 322,286 of record VZZY01017402.1, read on the forward strand.
CCGCCGAACTACAGCTTCCATAAGGCCCACCATGGCCGCACCAGAAGTGAGGGGGGGCCGGTCGCCGGTGGTGGTTTTGCGGAGAGCGAGGCTTCTGCTTATCATCTGTCACCTATTCATCTTGCCGTGGACATTTTCTGCCATGCCAGCCGCCAGTCAGACACTACCCCTGATACCGGAAAAAAAGGGCACGCCGGTTGGGGCGCTCCCCCCCCCTCCACGGGGCTGCTGCTGCCACACAAGCTCACAACAACCAATGGAGATCTTCTTCACACAACTCATGGTTCTTCCGGAGAACTCACTGCCACTGTGCCCCTGGGTGACAAATGCATCCAGCGTAGGTTCAGAAACTGGCTGCTCACCTTCGTAAAGGAGAATACACCACAGGCCATCAAATATGAAGATTAAGCCCCCAGACCAGGATTCTCCGTTACCTGAGCACAGGTCCATCTGAAGGGAAAAACACAATTTCCTTCATGACCAGAAAAAGAATTAAGGACAAAACCAGGAGTAAGAAATTTCACAAACATAAATATTTTGTTCCACCAATCTTACTGAGCTTTTGTCTGACATGAACAAGGGTAGCTCTGAATTCTTCCACTACATTAGCAGCTTAAATCCCTGTGCCACAAGCAATCAACACACAGCCGTAGCAGAACCCGCCTGATCACAGCACTACATCCAACCTGGAGCGCTGCCGGAGTTGGAGTGTCCGCCAAGACAGAGCCTGGGGTCTGTACCAAAACACTCCTGGTGCTGAGGTCATTCTTGAGTAAACTGAGGATAGATGGTGGTTTCCAGTGGGATATCAAGGTGGTTATTTGACTGAGAATGTACAACTGGGGCAAGCAAAAGTAAACTGTAAAAAGAGTTTCCTGGGTATGTAAATAAACATAAATGTTAACACAAACAATTATAGCAGGTTATGGCAAGTACAGCAGACAATAGTTTGTTGCATTGTCTCATTCTTACTATAGGGAGCACTGTGACCTTTAGGGATTTTAATAAATCAGCTCCTGATGACAACACAAGTAAACGAGAGTAAAACAGATTTGTGATTATAGCTGAGGCCCAGGACTCAGGAGATTTGATTTCTATCTTTCACTTTCCTATAGATTCTCTGTGCAACTTTAAATATAGTCCCCACATTTTTGGAGCTGTATTTTGCCCTCTTTCAATACAGCAAAATACAGCTGCCCTTTTAACATGAGCTTTACTTTCAAAGGGTGCCTGTGATACACCCAAAGCACAGGTAAAGCACACGCTAATAACAGCCACAGTGCCAGACACCTCCACCTCACCCAGTTCTCTTGCACTGGCACAGTGCTCTGTGAAGGCACCTTCAGAGCAGAGCTTCAGGTGGGTGCTCTGCAAGCAGCAGGTATCAAAACTTCTCAGTGAGGTCTTCAAGGTAGACCAAGCTCTTACAAAGCATACCGAAATTACAGTCTGATCTGTGGACAACCTGTGGGTCGATCTGAGCCACAGGACCCTGGTGTTGGTGGCTGCAACCCGGGGCCACCCAGGAGAGGACAGGGCCACCCAGGAGAGGTTGGGGCTGCCTCATCACTGCAGTGGAACAAGGCACAGTATTGCCTTTGCCCCAGACGCAGGCACAGAGCTCCCGCTGACGCACAAATACATAACGGGGAATTGCCCTGTGGTTTCTGCTGCTTACCCAGGAAAATACCAGCTGTGGACATTTCTGGAAAGCTTACTAGGTACCTATCTACCTGTGCATCCGCTGACAAAACCTCGCCCAGAAAAACCTGCCCATCAGACATTCGCAAATGAGGGGTTTGAGCTGCAGAGGCAACTGATACTCGAAGGAAACTTAACGCTGCAATCCATTATTACCAGCTTTTCACTGCAGATGTAAATAGTGTGAGCTTACACTTTTCACACTGCAGTTTTACCCAATACCTGCCGACGACTGGAGCCAAAATGCTGTCAAGACTCTATTATTTTTAGTTTTGATTCCTTGTGAAAGAATCTAAGGGAAGAACGTGACTAGGACCCCTTTAAAAAACCTGAAATATCATGCATTCTTACAAATGCGTAGGAGAGAAACAGACAGTGAAAGGAAATGTCATCAAAATCCCAGGATCTCAGCAGCCACAGAGGTATGAACAGTCCTCTGGTAACGCTATAGCTGCATCCAAAGCAAGCGAGCGAGCTGCAGGCAGTACCACTGAAATGATTACTCAGTTTCTCTTGGAAGCCTGCATCCTATTCATGTCTTACGCGCCCTACGCTCCGCGCTCTGCCACAGGTAAAAGAAAACTCAGCCATGTGTTCCCATTTTAATTACAAACCTGGCCCTTTCAACTCATTCCTGGATGACTTAATCATGCTGGGAGGCTGAGCAGAGATGACAGATGAATGTGAGCAAAAGAAATACACAGTTGTTAATCTGAACCTTTCCTCTGTGCTGAGTGACTGTGAACTCCTGCCATGCTCAGCAGAAGCAGAACGCACAGGGGACCTGAGGTGGGCCCAGTTGTGGTTCCAGGGCTTGTGCAGTGCTTTGCGCTGCCATAGAAGCTGCACAACTCACCGTATTTGGTGTATTTTCCCCTGTAAAGCCCCTAAGGGGTAAGGTTGTGCACCACTTTGCAGAACATGAATTGGGGCACAGCGAGCGACGGAACGTTTTACCCGAGGGCACACAGGAAGTCATGCCACAGGAGGAGACTGAACTTTGAAGCCCAGGGTCTTTGGGTTGTTTGCCAGATGCAAGCTCATTCTCCACACCGAATCTGTGCCCAAAGGCACATGCAGTCCAGCGAGGAACAGCAGAAAAGCAGAGGCATTGAAATGTTCAAAGCTACGCTCTAGCTGTAACCATCAGTGGTCCAGCTCAGATGCTCTGACACGAGGTGTGGTGGAATCCCGGCTAATGAACCGCTCCTTCAAAACAAGGACTACGGCAGGAGAAGCTAAGGGTGATTTCGACCTTACTCAGAATTTTCCTTCAAACATCCATTACCACCTACACCACAGCACTCAGTATGAAATTGATATCTCCTAGCTGGTTGGCAATGGAGCATCCCAGGCCCTCTTCCTTGGGATGACAGAAGGTGGCTCTCTGTTTCATCACTCGGACCAAAGCCCATGGGTTCAGAAGTATTTAATCTCTGCAGTGTGTCTGAGATTTTTCTTTTCCAATGATGACTATTCAATAAAATTTTGTAACTGCAACTTCATATCCACAAAATAAATCAATTTTAACTGCACAGGATAAGTATGTGAGCATTCTGGCAACCAATTGAAAACAGATAGGTTCCTACTCATAGCCCCATGGCAGTGAAAACCATGACAAACTGAGGAAGATACGTTCAGAAAGTAAAAACTCACACCAATACTCATATGGAAATGATTTTTTCAAAACGCTGTGGTATTGCAAACCCAGCCCAATAAGCAGCAAGGTCACGATAGCATTGTTCATCATGGCATCTCCTGCAAAATTCAATTTATTCAGCAGTTTTGACTGCCAGGCCCCTATTTGCTTTTCAGTGTTAGAAGTTAATGTTAACAGCTGAACAAAAGAATCCTCCTCAATCACCACAAATTATTTCTATTGGCTCTAAAACCCAAGAATTAGGCTGTATACTCCTGAGTGCCGCAACCTTACCTATTAGAATGGTTGCCTAAATACCAACATGGAACTTTGCATACTTGCAATGGAATGAACAGTGGAAAACAAATAAGTTTAGGTTGTGTTGTTCTTCACAGTAGTGCACAGGCAGCATTACAAAATCCATGCTAAAAAGGAGCTATAGACACTTGAACCCAGCAGAGATGAATCACAGGATTCAGCACATCTCTTCCACCTTCCCTGCTGGAGAGCAGAGGGGTCCTGGGGACCTCATAAGTGCTTCTCGAAAGATGAGGGTTCACTCTGTCAGACTGTCACTCCAGACTGTCTGGGGACTGCAACGCATCGCCAGGAGAGGAACACGGCTGGGTCAGTAATGCTATCCCAGGGGCTCAGGCTTTAAAGCAAACTTGGCTCTTCCTTCACTCTCTTTAAAAGTTCTCTGCAAACGCAACTGATAAAAGATTCCTTTTGTGTGTACAAACGTATTTCAGAAAAGAGTTAGACAAAAAAATCTAAGACTTAAGTAAAGCTTTGCTTAGATAGTGCTTTGCTGAAGTGATTTTCTGGATTACAATCCTCCATCGAAATCAACATCCTAAGTAACATACTGGAGTTCTGGAACAAGGCCCCAGGGAAGTGGCCATGGCCCCAGGCCCATCAGTGGTTAGGAAGTCTTCGGACAACAGTCTTAGATATATGGTTTAACTTTTAGGTTGCCCTGTGTGGAGTCAGGGGTTGGACTCAATGGCCCTCGTGGGTCCCTTCCAGCTCAGGATATTGTATGATTCTACACATGTTGTTGGGCAAAGACAAATTACCCACAACAACTATGTTTAAAAATATGCAAACTGGTCAGTCTGGGAGGACACAGAGTGGCCTTCTTGAGAACTTGTTGGAGGTGTACTGGATATTTCTCTGGCTAGAGACAAAGCTATGATCAAATGCACACAATTACCTTAATAGGCAGGAACAATTGCACAAACAAATCCCGAGCGAAGGCTAAATTTGGTCCACTTGGAGATTACATAAATACAGTACGATGATAAGCAAAAGTGACCAAAAAAAAAAGAGACACCTTGTGATGTCTCTAACCATTCTTCCAGCACTGAGCAAGGTGTGAAAGCTGACCATGTTTGGGTGGTTAGGAGGATCCAGAGGCTGGCTGAGCATGCCTGAAGCTATCAGCTAGACAAGCAGGGTGGGAAGAAGTATTCCCTGCCTCATTGTACTCCAGCTTTTCGAACTGGGGGAATTTTTCAGCTGTTGCCATGCCAACCATCCTTTTGGCTTGCACACCCTTATACAAGACATTTTATCTGTTTTCAGTGGTTCCTAATCCAGGGAAGAACTTAAGCATGTGCTTAACCTTAAATGCATACTAAAGTCCCATTGAAGCAGAGGGAAGCAGATGCTCTGGCTTGAGAATCAGTGCCAAAACAAGGAGAATCGGAGTGGTCTGGGAAATAACTTTGTGGTTTTGCTTTTCCCACCCTCACAGAGACATAAGCACTGGTTGACTCCCCAGAAGGGAAGGGAGGGTTCTGCAAGCTCTCTGCTCTCTTCCTGGAGCTCCAGGGGTAACACCGAGCCGTCCAGCTGGGCTGGCAAGGGTGTGTGTCATTGCCAGAGCAGAGAGACGGCTAAAGCCACCCACCAGTCCTCTGTGAGCAGCACCATAACCTCAAACCTCATTACTTCTGTTGTAGACCAGCAAGCCTTGAGCAGAGTTCAGAAATACTCAGGGACAAGGACTACACACTGCTTGAAGACTGGGGCCACATCCTTTCCAGTGAACCTAACCTGTGAGAACCCTCAGAGTTCTTTCTCTGTTAATCAGAGAAACTACGCTTTTACAACATTTTTCACCCAGTGAGCTCATTACTGAGCAAGGGGACGGCACCATGCAGAGAGAGACAAAGGGAAGTCCCAGGAGCACAAGGGGCCAGCTGTGTCTGGTGAGCAGGAGACATCAGCTCTGTCTGAAATACTGCTGCTACCAAACAGTTCATAAGTGTGACTGAGCAAAGGACGGAGGCCTTCTTAGACATCTGGGCAGCCTCAGAATAAGGCTACAGTGCCAGGTAGGTCTAACACCAGCCTTTCACAGAAGTGCTGGCTCATCACAGCCACCTCGAGCAGAATTCAGCTCATTATAGCCCTGGTATCAGTGGGGGTCCTGGATATGCATTTTTTACTCAAATATACCTCTGCCATCTAATTAATTAGCAAATAATCAGCCTAAATTTCGGTAGGTCTTCAAGTGGTTGCAGCTTTCTATAGCAAGTAGAGTTTTCTAACAGCTCCTTGCTGTCCTCTCACTGAGATGCATAGAAAAACATGGGCAGAGGTAGGGATTAAATCTGGGACTTCATAGCATCAGGGGTGGGCCGGGGCTGAGCACCCTCCAGAGACCCACCCACTGATGTGGACGGTCAGGGATCAATCAGTTCTTCTCCATAGGTTGTGGCAAACACTTACACGCCCCACAAGGGGCCTTGTTCACTGATAAATACCAGATTGCCTCAACATGGCTGCTCTGGGGCTTAAATTTCCTGAAAAATGCAGCTTTTATTAAAGGTAATTAAGCATTGTTTTCTTTGGGGTGAGTCACTGAGCTGCATCATGTACCGCTTTCACGTTTTGGAAGATCACTATGATGATACTGGGGAAATATAATCATTTTGATTACCACAGCAAGCACAAGGGCAGCAAGTTCTGATCTTATATTTCACTTCTAACATCTATTATTACTTCCATACTAACAAAGCAGAGCCCTGAACATGTTCATTTGTTACTCAGGACTCCTCGGGAATACTGGAATAGCCATCGTTCCATCCCCCTTGCTAGATACTACAGCCTTGCAGTTCACCAGTTCAAGATAAATTCATACTGACTTCAGGAAACTATTAGGACATTTTAGCCAAATGTCTTGTAGCAAGAAGTAATCACTTGTGAACAGCAAGGATTAAACTCCATCCTCAGTGAGGTCTAAGCATCTTTTTAGGCTCTTTTTCAGGAACACCACATTTGAGAAGCCAAGATTCATAAGCAGTGTTGTAAAGGAAGCTTTTACATGACCAATAAAAATCTGTTGAAGTTAAAGGCTTTGCTGTCATTTATTCAAGGGAGCCAAATCCTTGTCACCCTTTCAGCAGCAAGGGTGGGATTCACCTCCAGCCATTCGGAGGAAGGAGACACTGCCAATTCCAGGCACATCCACCTCAAACACAAAGGCAGTTCTCCAGCCTTCTAGTTCACACATGAAATGCCTCTGGAACAGTGATGTCGAGGTGTCATGCCAAAGTGGACATTTCAATAATTTGGCTTTCATTTAAGATTGCCAGCTAATTCATTGGCAGATGAAGGCACGCTGAATTACAGTTACACTAGAGTCCACTCCCCTCAGCTCAAAGTCAATGAAATCAGTTATTTAACAGCATCTGAAGATCTGACCCTGCAATTTTTAATTGTCTTTAGTTCTACTTGGTTAAATTTCTATTAATTTCAAGATCTCATGCCTATTGCAAAGAAAAAAAAAATCTGCCTATTATGAGAAAATAAAAGTTTTAGACATCAAAAATGATCAAGCAGCCCTTCAGAGCCTTGCAGAGGCTCTGCTGGAGCATTTCCTTCTAATTTGTTAAAACATATTTCATTCCCTGAGAAGAAAGTCTCTCACTTTGGTGGCTAAATATAGCTCAGACCTACAAAACCTCTAGAAAACACGCTATATTCAAAATAATAAAACAGTTGGTTCAAATCCACTCGCATTCAGATTCTCTGAAATTTCTGTGTCTGATCTCCAGCTGATAAAATAGGACTATGACCATCTGTTTGAGAAGAGTCTGCTCCATAACATGCAAATTAGCTGTAGTTAAGAGAAGAATGAACCTCAAGATGATAATTTCGTTTTGCGACACATGCAGCAGCTCACAACTTGCAGCAGTACAGAACTTCAGGCTGTATCTGTTTCCATCCGAGGAAGCTGTTGTGGGACTGACCACTTTCTGAGTTCTAGGCTGCCACAAATTATCCAAACCACACTACTGGAATAAAATACTTTAAAGGTTGTCATTCCTGCTGAGAGTTTTGATTGTTTTATTCAACTAAACTGAAACAGAAAACAATCAATCACAGGGGAAGCTCTTGTGTGGTTTAAAGCCATATTCACTTGGTTTCAGCCCTTGTCTTTGAATTGAGCTATGCTCATTAACTTGAAAAAATAAACTCAACCTTTAACGTATTCTGGTTGAATTTGACTCACCTGGTAGGGTATTATCCACAACCTTATTTGGCTTTTACAGATGCGCAGTGATTTAAAGCTCCATGGTCAACACCAGTGCCTTTGGGACAGACCAGGTGTACTCAGTGCTGTCTGAAAGCACAAAGTCTAGGCTGCCACAGCCTTGCCAAGGGTGTCCTGGCAGTGTCCACATTTACACCGGACCCCTGCTGTAAATACTGGGAAGTCCTTCCGTGATGAAGGAAGGCACACAAAGAAAGCACAAATGGGCCATGGATTTCTAAATAAAATGCTGGGTTTTCTTGAAGATGCCTCAGTATGCAAAGGACATTTATCAGTAGGAGGGACTTTGGAAAAACACTCTTCTTGCTACCATCTCATGTGAGTATGAACTTTGGAGACCTACAGTGTGTGCTGCAAAGCCTCTGTCTGCTGAGAAGAGACAAAAAGGTCCTTCTTACCAGTGTTACCTGATTTTCTGAATGCTGCTTTGCCTCTCTTTCCTCCCCAGTGCCTCAACCACAAACCAAGGTGACATTATTGTCCCAGTGCTTCCTGGTGTTACCCTGGTCACACACAGGCCACTGTGGTAAAAGAAGCATTTACTAATAGCTACCACACAGCAGTGTCCAAGACGGTGCCATATTCCCCCGAATTTAAACCAGGAAACTACTTTTGAAGTGTTGTGGCATCTCACAAAAGCCATTTAGTGTTGTCAGCATTAGATATTCTATTGTATTCCCAAACCTTGATAAGAGCTCCAATAGTCTCAGCTAAAATTCCCTGGAGTACATGTCTGATAGCATAGAAATGTAATTCAAACTCTGCTAGCTGATCACACATCATTTGTGAGAGAACTCTAGATTAAGTGATAGGGCACTGTTTCCTAAATTAAAGTCAACTTCTGCCAATAATCATAAAAATTGAATTGTGCAGGCGTTTGATACAGGTCACAGTAGCTAAAGGAGGAAAAACCAGACTGCAGTCCCATTGCAAATGCTGTGTGGAGGCACACTGCAGCCCCGTGAGCAGAGCTGCTGCCAGGATCATGCACCGTCCTCAAGGTACTGTGTCCCACTCATGCGAGCACTGCTCTCAGCATCTCTGTGTCCCATCTGGGTGTTGCAGTGACTGCCGGTAACCCACAAACTGCCCGGCCGCATCCAGGAGTCCCTGAGACTGCGTGTGGAAAAGAGGCACCCAAAAGCTGAGGGCAGTTGTAAAGGGCTGGCAGGATTGCTGTGTCCTACCAAAACACGGCACCAAGCCCTCACCCCTCACCGTGCGACCCCCGCCAGTGCCCACGGCCCTTGGCAAGCTGGGCACTGCACTGCCCAGTCCTTGTCCCATGGCCACACCTGCCGCCCCAGGGACGGAGCCCAGCCCTTTCCCACCCGGCTCTCCTGCAGCCCAGGGAGAGCCAGAACCCCCCGCTTTTGGGGGAGAAACCAGCACCTTGCCCTTCTCCTGCTGTTCTCCTCGCTGTGCTTTCCCCAGCACGCTGTGGGGCTTCACAGCTCCAGGCATCACGGAGAGCACCTTCTATGCAACTATTAGACAAGGTTCACACCCCTCAACCTCCAAACTTGCCAACGCAAAGCTCTTACTCCAAAATGCTCGTTTGAGTCATTTTGTTGACGTGGCAAAAAACACCGTATGGTGCAACACACAAAGGCAGCCAAAACAATTATCCGCAGAAAAAGATTTGCAAAACAATTTTCACTCATGGCAAAACTGAAGAAAATCCCAACTCCCACAGTACGCATATAAAATGACCAGTTCCAGAAATAAATCACTATCTCTGCTTACATGCTCTGCTCCGTAAACTTATACTGCTTGCCAAAACTTTTTAGAGAAACGTTTATTTTAAAAATATGCTGATTCATCAACACTGATTTTTAAAGTAGGGAAAAAGGTCAGTTATGACAAATTGCCAGTTTCAATATCCCATTCAAAAGCCAGTTTCAATAGCCTAAATGAAAAGTTCCAATTTTTTAGGCAAAGCCAGTTTTGTACTATGAAAATGTGATCACTTCTGGTAAAAATGCAATGTGAAACAAAAAAAATTAAACTCAGAACCAAATATTTTAAAATATTCTTAAGCAAGAGGTTACAACTGGCTGCCTTAATTTTTTATTTTCAGTGGTTCCTCACATCCTAACCATACACCCAGAAGTCTGGGTAGTGGTCTTAAGTTTTTTCTCATCATTATTTCCCTGCAGCATTCCTCCAGGTACCATCATAGCTGTCCAGGCTTCCTATGGGCACCATTCAGCAAGCACCAAGGGCTCCCGATGCCGGCAGTCCAGCCAGACACCTCCCTGTGTGTAATGGGTCTGAGTACCTGCACAGGGAAAAATCTCCCATCATGATGCACCTTTCATCGTCCTCTGCTAATGCTCCACCACAGTGTGGCACGCAGGAGACCGCACTCTGAAACCCGCTTTGGGTGTAAAAAAGAAAGCTTATTTTACCTCCCTCACTTAGTAACAGCCTGTGCCGTACGAGCGTTAATCCATATTTGCTCCTTCTGCCTGTCTTCCTCTCCCTCCTGCAGGCGCAGGGAGGGTGAGCGAGTTCCCAGGGGGTCTGTCCCTCCTGGGGTCACCCCGCGATGGCCTCGGCCACCCCAAGCCCGTGGCAGGGCCGGAGAGGAGGCCCCTGTCCCAGCTCCGCTGCCTTCCCAGAGCGAGGGGCAGCAGGCACCGGGCAGCCTGCCCAGAGCATTCCTTGGCTCCTTGCTAGCCAGGACATGGGCACTCTCGGAACATTCCCAGCGCCGAGGTGAGCACACAAAGTGGTCTACAGCCTTGGAAAATTGCGCTGTGTTGTTAAACACCGTGCGGCATGTGTTGTCACCAAGCACCAAGGACAGGAGCCGGGACTAGGCTGTAATTTGCTTCCACACTTTAATCAAGAAGTAAGACCTAATCAGCCTTTCTTGTAACTCCCACTGAAACAGCATCATGAAGGCTCTAACAACATTCACCAAAGTTTCCTTCTACAACTTTGCTTTAAACAAAACAAAACAAAAACAGGGAAAGGAGACACGGGGTACTGGGTTATGTTTGCAGGTCCACGACTTTAAGGCAATTAAACTTCTTCTGCATTCAAATCCCGGCATTTCTTTACTCAGCAGAGCAGGGAAGGTCCCTTTGTTCATGGGGAAAATGACAAGTGGGGTTTACTTATTTGTTCTCCCAGTCTGCGAGGCACCCACCGACAGAGGACACCGACCCACCTACCCACCAACCCCTGAGCACACACCTGGGAAGGACTCTCCCACACTGCACACACTGAAACACACCCTTTGCTGCCCACAACGATCTGCATCCAAATGTTAGGAAAAAACACACGAAGGAACTAAATTAGGAAAAGGCAGTAGTACAGAAAAGGTTTCTAGCCCACAAGATACACTTCCACACTCTAACAAACATTTTACTTTCAAAGGACAGCAATCTGGAAAACTCAGAACATTATGTAAGGGACATAGCCAACAGAAGGATCATAAAGTTTAAAAGTCTCTGTTAATCAATGACAAATTTAGTACTTGTTGCTACAATTACAAAGATAATAGTTCCTTTATGTCAGTGCCTTTGGTTTTGCAGCTGTAAAATAGCTTTGAAATTCAGCATTTCAAGTAACAGAAATTAATAGGAGGTCATTTCTACCAGAGAAATTTTAGGGGCCCATCCTCTCTAATCATCATTAAAAACTAAATCCACAGGAGAAGAGGCACTTTACTGATTGTCAAGTGGAAGCTATTATTCATTTGATGAAGCTCTTGGCACAGTGCCATTTATTCTGCTGTAGAGCCTGCTGGTTGCTCTACTTCATCTCATGCAATCAAGGTTGTTTCTGCCTGCCAAGAGTTATTTATAGAGTGGAAAAAAAAAACCAATATGTTCTCTTGCTTCAAAAACAAGTTTCAAACTTTCTAACTGAACAACTGCTTCCCTACTCCCCAACAACATTCTTTTATTTTGAGCCCATTTTAACAAAAACAAAAGCACATTCCTAGATTTCATCTTCCCCAAAACATAGAAACAATTCCTGTGCCATGCACATTTTCATTGAGAAGTCATCTGACTTTCCCAAGTTAAGGTTCTGCGTAGTCACAAACCTCTGACAGCACACAGCCAGTTTCACCACACATCAGTGCCCAAGGGGACGTGCAGAAGTTGCTCCTCTGAGGATCACCTTCACTGATGCAATTCATCTGTACCTAGAGGGTGGGGAAAATTTGCTGGTGATGGGGACACTCTGCCAGTCCTTGCTAAGCCGCCAGGATGAAGAGATCATAGAATCATAGAATCATAGAAAGTTTCAGGCTGGAAGGTGTTCAGGCCAAGGAGGGATGAATTTCTACCCCAAAGCTTCAGTCTCCAGAGTCCATGGATTTTACCAGGTCTTTACACCCACGCAGAGTTTGCCACCACACTGTGGAACAGCTTTACATCCCCTTCAATGCGCAAATGACCATAAGCTCCTAAGCGAAAGTTTAAAGCCTGTTTTTGACCTCAAGACCAATATAAATCAGGAATCCTGACACTCTTGAACTGAAATATGTGAAATCAGAAACAGTCTTTAAAGTGAATGTAGTAAAACACCACTAGTGTCAAGCTTGTGCATGACCCCAGAAGCAGCCCTTTAAAGTTTCTGTGCTTTTCAAGAGTAGTCCTGTGTAAAGCTCAGACCAAATATCTTAAAAGGGGGGAAAGTGAATTTCACGCACAGTAGGAGTAGAAATCTCACAAATGCTTAAGAAGCAGAACTACCAGCATGCGAGTAATTGTAGTTGAATTCCAGTTTATGGAACTCCATGGAACAGAAAGCAAACCATGGTCGTTTTCACTCCAGAAAATGCCGTTATTCCTTCATTTCCAGAACTATTAACCAGTCCCTTCGAATATTCAGGGCTGTTTTGAGTTTACTTGTTGCAGTTCTGACACCTTTACTTGCAGATTAGCACCTGACTCCATGGGTGTTTTCCCTGATCTCACACAATTGTTCCCTGAACAACCTCTCCGTCACTGGTATACCCTTCCCTCTTCACCTCAGGACTTCATACATAATAAACCAAGGACAACCCCTGCACGAGTGTCCCTCACCCCTGAAGCAAAACTCTGGCTGTTCCCTAATCCTCCGCACGTGAAGCATCACCAGTGCCCACGTTCCTGATGGAAACGGTGATGGAGCAGAGGCAGGGCCAGGCTCGGCGCGTGCCATCAGCGAGGGACCCATGCGGCAGCTCGCAGGGAGTCCTGGCTCACAAATCTCATGTTGCGTCTGCAAACTGCATGTGGGGACTAACAAAGATTTTTAAACTGGCCCTGTTTCTAAGCTTTTATTATTATCATTATCATTTAATGAACCACATAGACAAAAAACTGAGACCTGACTCCAGATCATCATTTCCTAAAGACACTACCAGACAAATGCAGAAACGCTGTTCTCTAATGGGTTCTATTCCTTTCACAGAATCACAGAACTGCAATGGTTGGAAAAGACCTTCAAGATCATCAAGTCCAACCACCATCTGTCTCTACCAGGCCCACTTCTACACCATATCCTTGAGCACTATATCTAGCTGGCTTTTAAATACATCCAGGGAGGGTGATTCAGCCACTTCCTTGGGCAGCCTGTTCCAGTTTTTGGTAACTCTTTCAGTGCAGAAGAAGCTAAAACTCCCCTGACAGAACTTGGCACCATTTCCTCTTTCCTGGGAGGACAAGAGGAATCTTTCTACCGTAACTTTCCTTTTGACCAATATAAAATTTGATAAAGTTTAGTTAATTTTTAGTTAAGCAGCATTCATAAAGCATACAGAGAGCTACTAATAACCAACTGCTATTGTGAGACTGCCAGGAAATCCCTTCAGTAAAGAAAATGTCGAGCAATTGTTAGCCAATTTCCTAGGGATTTCATACATAATAAGCAAAGTACATTAGGAGCTCTTGATTTAACAAAAAACCCTGAATTATGCATTTGTGTAATGACAAGTACTGTAGGCAACATTTACACAAGTATGCAAATGTTATGCAAAACCTAGTTTGCATATGGTGAAATGCCCATCCCCCATATAAAACATGGGATGATTCCAGGGAAGAATTTTCAGCAGGTACGACCTTCTGCTGCACTGTAAGCACCACACAGCTTGATTGAAAAAACACAGGTTTCTAAAATAACCAGCAAAACTATTGTTCTAACTGGTATGTGAAAAAAAAGATGTATAAATCACTGGAAAATCATGTGTGGTTTGAGGATTATGGCTGCAAGCTGGTTTCCCCATTGGATGACATGCCAAACCCCGGACACCAAAATGGGTTATGCTGAAGAGCAAATACCAGTCATTAACTTTCCTGTGGTTTAATAATTACACCTCTTCCTGGGGATGTGATTAAACCACACACAGCATTAGAAAACAGAGGGAATTAAGTCAATATGCCTCAGAGCTGAAGAGTAAGTGAATGCATATAGTAAAAAAAAAAGCTGGATCAGATGGCTGGATGTATATTTTCAAGGTCTGTACAGCAGTGCAACACACGAATGCAATAAGAATAACATCATTACCAGATGTAACAGCATCCCCCCCTCCACAAGGGAAATGCAGCATTGCATTACAGAACGAGGGGCACCCAGATCAGCAGAGACCTGACCCCCCACCACGAGCCCTCTGAATGGGAGGGTGACTCCTTGCCAGAACATCTCGGTCTCCTGTTTGCTCCAGCACCGGTGCTGTGTTTTTATATTCCTTCCTGGAACACAGTGAAATGCCTGGCAGGGTGCTGCTGCTTCTTAAAAGCCTGAACACCATCAAACCAAAGCCTGTGGAAAGAAACGTCAGGCCCAAGGACAAAGACCCGCACCCCACACACGCGCCTGGCTGCAGACATTCAGTGTCCAGCCATTCGTATTCTCTTCCACCTTGGCTTTAGCATTACATCGTTGGAAACGTCTCCAACCAATACAGTATTACTACATTACACAGTTATCCACGTGCCACTGTAAGGTGACATAGCCATGAGAATCGGCATTTCTGAAGAGCTGCATTAAACAAAGACTCACTTGTTTCCCCAATTTTTAACTGGAGTAACTCCAGGAAATTCACTTGAGTTACTTCTGGGTGGGAAGCAAGAAAGGGGGGAAAAAACAGTTTCTCTGTTTCTCTCCCTGCCTGTAAGACAAAGCTGTACAGCGGCCTCTCAGACGCTGATACTCACCAAAGCTGAAACTCACCACAAGGGAGAGAATAAATGTGAAGCGCGGTGCCAGCAGGGAGAGCTTTCCAGCCCTGCTCCAACACTTGCCTAATCCTCCCCATGCCTCTCTCAGCCCACTCGCTCCCCGACCCAGGGCCTTGCCTTTGAGACTGCAGATTATCACAGCAGCAGAGGAGGCTGCCGGTGGGAGGACCACTCCTCATCCAACAGCACTTGGCTCACGGCGGGGAGGGCAGCAGCTGCACCACATTCCCCCAAAGAGAGCGGCTGGTCATGAGCAATCTGGTCTGGATCTGAACCAGTGACCCAGAGACAGGGACCTTGTCAGGCTGGCATCTCACAAACCACCCAGCACTTCTTAATCCGAACAGAGGTTTTGCTGACAAATGTTTGTGGATATTCCATCTTTCAATCATTTGAGAAATCATTTTCCACTGGGTGATAACAGCCCCATAATTTAACTGTAAGTGACCATTCCCTGAGCAAACTTGCACTTTAGCAGAGGAAAAAATTGGAATAAAGATGTTCCCTCCAAACTAAATATTTTGAACAGATAACTTTAAGCAGGTCTAGCTAATTTCTTGCTCCACTTTCATAAAAGTGCTCAGATACAGACTTGGGACATGAACGCACCTCGTCCAGCAGCTCTTGGCACCTGGGCTGGCAGGAGCCATTCTCACCATAGCAGAGCCAGGATGAGCCAGTGCAGCAGGCCTGGGCTTTGCCCAGATGCTCCAGTGTCAGCAAAGCCTCTGGGACTGCAGTTTTCTGAACCGAGGCATCATCCTTCACATCCACTGCGGAAATCACTCCTATCAACCACAAGCCCCAATTCAGTCTGCATGATGCCAGCTGCCCACTTCTGGTTACATAATACCATTACAGTCCTCTTTTTCCTGGGGTAACCAGTCTCTCTAGGAGGTCTCCGTGGATGATAGCACAGCCCTCAGAAGAGGCTGGCAAGGTCAGCACAACCAGCCACTTTCTTGCCCTAAGCATGCTCCTTCTCACAGAAGCACAGACTGGCTGAGGTTGGAAGGGACCTCTGGAGATCATCTGCTCCAACCGCCCTGTTCCAGCAAGGCCACCCAGAGACAGCTGCCCAGGGCCATGTCCTGCTGGATTTTTAATGTCTCCAAGCATGGAGACTCCACAAAGCAGGAACAAGATTCTTCTTTAAGCAAACAATACCCCGTTAGTCTGGGATAACCTGTCTCTGCTGAATTCATGCTGTATTTTCTCCCCTTTGTCATTTACCTCCACATCTTTCATCACGCTCTCCAAAGCAAAGCTACTTCTGCTCTCTTGGTCTGGTTGACAGCCTAGCAGCCGTCAACCACCTGCACCCCTCCTCAATCTGCCCAGGGTTACATGACCACTAGTCTCTGATCACACAACATGCCTCACAAAACACATTGCATCAGTCTGCTGGAGGGAGGTGGAAACTGGTGGCCTTTGCATCACTTGTTTCTTCTTTTTTCATTCTCCTCCCTTTGCTTAAACTGTCTTTATCCATACCCTCCAGGTTTTGTGGCTTTTGCCCTTCTGGTGCTCTCCTTCATCCTGCTGTGGGGAGAGGAGTGAGCAAGAGACTGGTCCCTGGCTGGGGTCAACCCACCACAGACTGTCTCTAATGCAGGTCTTTTTTCCCTGTCCTTTTGTCTCATTAGCCAACTAGCATCTGCCCATAAGGCTGAAATAAAATCAATGGGAAACTTGGACAAAGTGTTTGTGATTATATCAGTTTATGATCAATATATTTAAAATATATTTTACTTTAAATTACCTTTTACTTCTTTTTCCTGTCTCAGTGCAGACTTGATTGAAGAAGCTTTGAATTTCACTCATAAAAATATAGCTCCCATAGCCTTTGGTAATCTTCACTTTGGCCATCCTGCCAAATGGTGAGATTAATTAGCGGTCACTGTGATTGAAGGGGAGGCATACACAGTTATCCCTGGAAGTCACCCAGCACTGGACCCACACTGTCCAGACGCACCTACGGACAGGTCCAGTGCCTGAGGCACTGGAGCACTTGAGGTGACACACCTCAGGTGACTCCCAGCTGTGGCTTTCCTCCAGTACAGTCACATCAAGGGCTCCCCTCGTGTTGCATGCCATAACCAGCTCTTTCTAACTCAGTCTGCAAACACCAATGAGAAAATAAGATTATTAACCTTTGAAAGATCGCTTTTCTTTTTGGATTTACCGCCACTTATTTCCCTTCTTTCATCCATATTCTGCTCTCCTTGTCAAAAACCTGTCCCCCAGGCAGCAGGGTCCTGCTGAACAGAGCACGGCCCAACAGCTCGCTGTGCTTCTGCGCTCAGCGGTGGCGAGCCCTGGGAGCACCATCACGAGCGGTCCTGCTCAGGCTCAGATGCCCGCACCCAGGAGCCCAGAGCTCCGCAGCCCGAGAGGTCACCTGGGCTTTGAAATGTAGATGTCTCAAACAAGAAAAGCACCCACGTGGCAAACGTTTCATTCATTTGAAAAGTTCGTAATTGTTCTCGTGCAGCAACCTAAATCTATTCCTATTCTGTATGCAATGTCAAGCACAACTATTCTTTGTGTCCTGGAGTGAAACATATGAAAAATCATGTTTTACAGAACAGTTTCTTGGGCTACTTCCACAGTTACACTTAACCACATGTATTGCACATACTCATTTTTCTCCTGAGGTTTAAGGAACTATGCAGCATGTGTGCATGGATACTCTCATTTTGAGCGGAGCCACACTATTCACCCAGACCTGCGAATGCTGAATTTCACCAAGTTCTACTATGAACCCTATTCAGAAAAAGTAGGATTTACAATGTATGCTCTACAAGAAGGGATTTTTCTAGCAAATTCTGGGATTAGTCTAAAGGAAGCGTGAGATAATAGATTGTAACATTTCAATAAATACATGATTCCCTGGGGAAATTAAAAACTAAAAGAGAGATCAGTTGTTGTGGTCTGCATGCCAGACTGTGTCTTTTCTTCTGCCCCGTTATTCCATCTCATTGTTCTCACAGCATTTGCTGAGATAAACCCACGTCTCTTCCTGAAGCTCTCTGCATCTGTCATGCTGGGTCTCCAGCTCACCATGGCAAACCCCATGGAGACAGTGACCATCAAGGTGACCTGAGGGAACATCAGCTGCTGATGGGCAGGGACTGCCATGCCCACAGGTGGGTAGCGACATCCATGCCCCATGGGTAGGTAGGGATGGCCATGCCCCATGGGTGGGCAGGGATGGGCGAACCCCATGGGTAGGTGCCCCACACCCTGGTCAGAAAAGCCCAGGGCTGAGGGCCAGGGTGAGAGCAGAGCCCCGTCGCTCAGGCAGCCCCTCCATGCCATGAAGGATCTTGATAACTGCTGGAACAGCCACTGTGAGACCAAGAGCCGGAGCTCAGCACCACTGATGGCTCTTCCACCTCTCACTTTGTACTGCTCTGCTTCACCCTGCACTTTTATTTGTTACCAGTGCACACCAGGCTTGTTTCCTTTCAAGTCACCTGTGGGTTCAAGGATTCTTTTTCTCCTCTGTAATGTCACCCACAGCTACCTGGGAATTGGGTTACATAAATATTGACAGAGAATTATACCTAACAAAAACATTTGTCATTTTTGTTTCCCTCTGTGTCAGTATTTTGCTTCAGGGCACAAGGTGCCTGTTTCAGTGACCATGTTCATTAGCAGACAAAACAAGCAGGATCAGGTGTGTTTTTAAACAGCATTAGTGCTGCAAGCCCTGGTTTAAGAGCAGTCCCCCACACCATGCCAGTGCCTGCGCACGAGTTGTCCCCCAGCAGAACGAGGTCCCTGCCCCGCGACGAGGGGAGCCGGGTCCTGACGCCCTGTGCCTGGCACCGCTGCTGCCCTGCACGGGAACAGCTCCCACCATCGAATGAACCATGGGGAGAGCTTACCGGGGCAGGTGCAGCCTAATAAATGCAGTCCTAAGTACCTTGTTCTGACTATGTTTAAGCAAAAAGTGATTTTTCCTGGCCTGTGCTTCCCAGGGGATTGCACACAGACCGAAGCTTGAGTAAATATTAAAATACACACAAAGAGTCTCAGAATAGCACCATAGGAGCATCACTCTCAATTCCAGACAGAGGAATTCTGTTAACTTATAGCCGCTAATGCAGCACAACATCCAGAGGCACCAAAACACCCAAGTCAGAGTCACTGGAGTGACAGAGAGCTCCAGGCAAGACACCGGACTCAGCCCAGTCACAGCCTGCAGCCGAAATGAGAGCAAGTACACTGAGAACAGCTTTCATCTCAAATACCTGCTGCTACATCCCTGTCAGGTACCCTTCCACATCACCAAGAATCTGGTGAAGAGGCCTAGCAGTTGGGACACAGACTGAGGTGTCCACTTCTCAAGAACCTAACACGGCAGCGTGTTTTACTAAGCCGGGTTTGTATCATCTGCCAGAAGGAAACAAGGGCAGACGTGCTGTATTTATAGGAGGCGGCTCGATTCATACATATCATCTGGGCAAAACAGGAGCCTATGTTATCTCTGTCATTAGTTATAATTACAGAACTCTAATCAACCCCCTGCCTGCCCCAGTACTCAAAAGTGTTTGAATCTGCAATTTTACTTGTGTTCTTCATTAAAGAAGAGGGAAAAAGGAAAAGAAATTCATTCATGAAATTCCCATCCATATCAAGGATTTTTATTTTAGGTTTTATCTTCAGCCTATGTATCATTAGCAGGAACACAGTTCTCGTTCTGTACCATCTCCAGCCATAATTCTCTCTACGCACAAATTTATGTAATGCCTATTAAAGACTAGACATCTTGCATTCCTCTTCAGCAATAATTACAGGACTTTGGTGCAGAGATAGAGAAGAAACGCCAAGAGAAGATAAAGATCTTTAAGATAACCACAGGAGGTATTCATTGCTTACACTTTGTTGCACAGAAGGGCAAAATTACTCAAAAATCTTCAGCATCTTGAGTCTCAACTATTTCCAACAGATGGTGCTGATGACATAATTACTAATGATTAAATTTCAACTTTTATTAGTGAAGGATTTTTGAAGGCAGCATCAAGCCCAGACTGAGATCTTCACTGGGGCTGCCCAGGTGCCACGACGCTGAATTTCACCTCCGCTCACTCCGCTACTTTCTTTCCACATTTCTAGGAGGTTCCACACAAACGCTGGACAAAAGCCTGTTCCTATGCATGCTGCTGGAGCATCACCCACCTCAACCTCACACGGTGTCACAGATTTCAGAGGATGCTGGATTTAAGAGGTTCGTAGCAATTAGAGACAGTGACAATTAATCATCCTTTTCACTCTATCGTATCACTGCCCAAAAACGCACCATCCATATGTGCTATTACACAAACAAAGGCTTCACTGAAGCCAAGTGTTTTACTCTTAGAACCAAAACCACTTGCTACTGACAGGGAGCCACAGAGATCACACCACCTCTGCCTGACACTTCCACACTTGCAGGAAATCGATGGGAGACTTTCACAGTTGATTTCAGAAACCAACCTGCATACCAAGGGATGTGAAAGAAGGCCAAAAAATGCAAGAAGGTTTTGCTTTGGGAAAGTCCACAGACCTGCTGATGCCAGAATCACAAGTCTGTGGCAAAACCCACTAATCAAACACCTGAGAGGAATAGCTTAGTCCTCCCCAAAAACCCAGCACACTTCACTCCCAATTTTGCCAGTTCAGGCGTTCTCAGCCCTGCGAGCGCTGAGCTGCAGCTCTCTCCTGCCACGGCATCTGGACACACATGGCCGTGGCTGCCTGTAGCGGGCTCCAGCTCACCACAGTTACCCAAGCCCCCGGGTCATCGGCCTCCCCATCTGCTGCTGTGCCACCCCAACTTTCCTCTCATCCCCTCTGTCTCTGCCATGCTCTTTCCCCAGAACCTACATGGTCCTGCCCAGACACAATCCACAGCGTTTCCAGATGACAGCCATCGCCCCGGGCTGTGTTATTTTCCACCGGGTGTGTCATTCTTGGCACTGTTTCCTGAGATGGCAGCTTTGAACTCCATGTGTCTCAGCCTCTTCTCACCACATCCTCAGACAGAGCTCATCCTGCCCTGTCTCGCTGGCTTGTCAAGTGCTCATGGCTTTCCTGACAAAAGCCTGGGTCTCCCATACTCACAAGATCATAGAATCATGGAATGTTTTGGGTTGGAAGGGACTGTCCAAGGTCATCTAGTCCAACCCCCCTGCAGTAAGCTGGGACATCTGCAACTAGAGCAGGTTGCTCAGAGCCCCGGCCAACCTCACCTGCAATGGTGCCAGGGATGGGGCAGCCACCACCTCTCTGGGCAACCTGCGCCAGGCTCTCACCACCCTCAGTGTCAAAAAGTTCTTCCTTCTATCTGGTCTAAATAGTCACTTGTTCTCTCTGTATCCTGTCCCCAGACTTGGTCACAGCAGCCTTCCCTTGCCTGTCCTCCCCCTTCCCCAGGCTGGTGTCCCAGCTGCAGCACAAGGAAAGGCTAGTATTAATTACTATTAACTCTAGAAGTCTGACTTCAAATAGTGCTACTAGCCTCAATTTCTTAGAACTCATGAAATGTATCATGTCCTTAAATGCAGTAATGGAAAGAACATTTTCCTCTGTAAATAAATTTGGACAGAGTGCAGAAAACTGCTGAACATAGATTTTTCTAGGACTGGGCGTACGGTTAAAGCTGAAGTTAAAAAAAAAAAAAGAAAAAGAACTTTCTTATTTGATTCAAAACAACCAAAACATATGAAAACAGAAACCAATAGTCTGAACAATAACAATAATAATCAAACAGAGTTGTGTATTTGAAGACAGCGGAAATATACACTGGAGGGAAAAACACAAGTCACACCAGGGAGCTGCTGTTCCCCTCAAACATTCCTTCAGAGAATGCTCCTTTGTTTTTCAGGTGGTCCATACTATCATCCAAGAAAGCCAGATGACCTAACCAAGTGTGAGAGCGAGCAATGCTGCTGAGGTTCTCCCGGACACGCGGCATGGTGCAGGCAAGCTGGCATGGGAAGGGGACATGGAGACGCCAGGAATTTCAGGAAACACAGAAAGGCAGAGGAGTGACTGCTGGCACGTGCTGCCCCAACACGTCCAAACTCCTCCCCAGACTGCCCCCCTAGCAGCTTCCCGAAGAAGCCACTTTCCATACGAAGGAAACACCACTGGCCATTAGTTAAGGAAAAACAATCTGCCTTTTTGTTGAGGAACCATAAAAGCAAACATGATGAGAAGACACAATAAGCAGTGGTGGATCATGTCTGACACAGAGCCCTAACCTGTCACAGCCACCTGATTTTTAGCTGTCTCCTGCTTCCAGCCGTTCCTCACCACGGCTTGTCGGGCTCTCAGCCGCCAGCACCGGGCACTGGTGCCCGCACGAAGGGTGCCCCGGTGCCGGGAGGTGCTGCCAGGCTCAGCCACGGCCGAAGCAGAGTGTGCCAAGAGGCACACGCAGACAAAGGGGTGCCTGCATCACCCCGTCCTCGCGAGAACCGCTGTGCAGAGCAGAGTCAGGATCCCACCATACCGTGACCAAGGGTGGGATGTGGCCAGCGGGAAAGGGAAGGGATGCAGAAGTTCTAGTTTTGGATGAGAGGAGACCTTTGCCACCACCAGTTAGCCCCTTGCTCCCAGTTGCTCCTGCATTCGTTAGTGTTTGGGCTGCCTGGCTAATTGTGGCATGCGAACGGCAGGCTGCGCAGATGTCAGATGTCACGCTCTATCTGATGAAGAGGTCTCTGCCTCAGGCTGTTTATATATGACCTACCAGAATTTCCTGCTGCATGATGAAATAATTAGGGGGCCCTCATGCAGGGAATAATGTTGCAAGTAGGTTGCAAAGGCATTACACACACAAAAAGAAAATCCTAAGCATTTTCCTTATCTTTGATATAATCTTCCAAGACTCCTTATAAACAGTCAACTTGTTTGCATTATTTCTTTTAAAGTTCTTCATGCAGATGCTGAATGAAGGCTTCACAAAGTTTAGCAGCATGTTTTCCTTTATGCTCAGATTACATAGTGGGAATAGTGGCATAAGCAAACAGGAAAAAGGGGAGATTTATTTGTTTGTTTTAAATCAAGATTGCTTTTTGCCTCTTAAGGCAGCAAACTCTAAACTGTGGATAGTTTAATAGAAGCTGATCCTGTCATCAGAAAGAGCCTCATTTTTGTGGCTCTTCTTTTTTCTAATCAGCTTTAATTCACAACCGGTTTTGTACCTAATGTCCACATGCCCACAGACGCTCCAAGTCCCGATTGATCTCAGCCCTCTCCCCTCCCAGCTCACTACACCAGAAACCCGGCTGGATCACACCCTCAGTTTCAGTCTGGAACCAGCTTGCTCATGACTGTCAAGCTTTCAAGCAAAACTTAGAAACCTGAGGTAAGACTCTGACCTCACATGTCCTGAATATGTCCAAGGCAGGTGATCTGGGTAGTTCTGCTGGCAGCAGAGGAGAAGCCAGGCCAGGCAAGATCTTGGCAGAGAGCTCTGCTCAGAAACACCCTCAGAGCAGAGACCCACCAGGGCCGTGCCCGAGCCCCCGGCCCTGCTCTGCAGCCCCCAGGTTGGTTCGCCGGGAGAGCTGCAGGCAGTGGGCATGGGCACACTGGGCCTCTGAGAAACCCCTGGTGTTCCACAAACCAAGCTTCAACAGGCAGGGCTGGCAGGTCTGAGGCGAGAGCAGGAAGCCATCTCACAGGGAAGTTTGTTGCATCTTCAGCACTGGGGAAGTGGTTTCCTCGGCTGGAAAATGAGGAGAGTTTGAGAGAGCTGGGACTCTTCAGTCTAGAGAAGAGATGGCTCAGGGGGCCTTATACATGTGTATAAATACCTGACAGGAGGACAGGGAGGAAGAAGAGGCAACCCACTGACAGGACAACAGGCAATGGGCTCAAACTGAAACACAAGTAGCTCCATCTGAACATAAGGAAACTCTTCTTCACTTGAAAGTGGTCAAAAACTGGTAGAGGTTGCCAGGGGAGGCTGTGAACACTCCACCTGTGGAGATGTTCAAAACTCAGCCTGGAGTAGCTGACTCTGCCTGCGCAGCGGGGTTGCACAGGGCGATCTCCAGACCTACCCTGTGATGCTGTGAAGTAGTAATGAGATCGCATGTTGGCATGAAAAAACTCTGATGTCCCTAGAAAGTCTTCCTGGAAAGCCTTCCATTTAATTTGCACTTACTCTATTAACTGCTTGTTGTGCAGTGAAAAACGTGATGCTATTTTCTTTCCATTTGGAGACAGACACATAGCTGTTACCCTCCCCTGCTTGTGTGACTTCATGGGCTGCTGTCAGCCTGGAGACATCCCCTCTGTCCTTCCCAGAGGGATTACCTGCTGGGGTAGATATTTTGTTACGAAATGTAAATATTTTCTTCCTGTTTTTCCTGTTTCCAAAGCACAGTACCCATATTCTACTGAGAGAGGCTTAGAAATGGCATTTTCATTGTTCTTGAGAGGACAAAAATATTAGGTAAATCCTGCAGTTCAAGGTATAAATGAAAATCAAATGACAATACATGAAAATTAATTTTCAGATTAGGTACATAATTCATAGCTGGCTATCTTGGATTTTGACTCACTCATCTGGAGGGAGCCTGAATTAGTCGTAAGCATATCATTAAATAATCAGAAATCTTTCCAGGCAGTTGGTCAAAATGGGGTATTCCCACAGAAATGCTTTAGTAAGGAAGGATATGCTGAAGAAACACCTAGACAGGATAAATGGATAAGTCAAAGTTTTTTCTAAATTTCTCTTATCACAAATCATAATATAAATCTGGTTGGAAGAAACCTTAGAAGGTGATCTGGCAACCTTTACTCAAAACAGGGATGCTCTGAAAGTAGATCAGGTGTGAATGTCTCCAAGGATGGCAGGAGATGAAGAACAGCCAGCCCCGACACCATTCACCTTCACCTCCTTACCTTCCCACAAAGCTACCGTGTGAACCTCTGGAGCCTACATGTACACAAAATGCTGGGAACAGATGGAAAAAGAGGTAAGCACACCTTCTCGTTAGCAGCTGCTAACCAGCCAGACCCGCTTTGAGGGAACCGGTGGGTGCGAATCGAGAAAACACTTTTACCTTCTGGCATCCTGACTTCCCTTATCTCCTCTTTTTACCTTTGAACTTTGATGTCTTATTGTCCTAGTTTTGGCCAGGATAGTTATTTTTCTTCACAGTGGCTGGCAGGGAGCTGTGTTCTGGATTTGTGACCAGAACAGCGTTGATAACACACCCATGTTTCAGCTACCGCTGAGCAGCGTCAAGGTCCTCTCTGCTCCTCACCCTGCCCCACCAGCGAGCAGGCCAGGGGTGCACAGAGAGCTGGAGGGACACGGCCGGGACAGCCCACCCCAACTGACCACGGGGATGCTCCAGACCATGTGACGCAGCAATAAAAGCTGCGCAGAAGAAGGAGAAAGAAGGAACGTTCAGAGCGATGGCGTTTGTCTTCCCGAGCCGCCGTGCCGGGTGATGAAGCCCTGCTGCCCTGGGGACGGCTGAACACTGCCTGCCAATGGGAAGCAGTGAATGAATTCCTCGTTCTGCTCTGCTTGCGCACGCAGCTTTGCTTTACCTGTTAAACTCTTCCTCTCAGCCTGCACCTTTTACCCTTCGGATCCTCTCCCCCATCTCGCTGTTGGGGAGTGAGTGAGCAGCTGCCTGGGGCTTCCAGGATTAAACTACAGCAATCGTGATGGACCCTACTGTGGAATAAGATGAGCTGAACCATATTCATTTCTTTGCTTCTTACACAGCCTCAAATAATGCACCCAGACATACTAAAATTAATTTCAAAGACTGAACTCCATGCATCTCCCAAATGGCTCAAGTAGCTGCCATAAGTGTTCCACCTTTACAGACTTCACTTAATACAAATAACCTCAAATGACTGGGAAGAGAATAACAGGTGACCAAAATATGAAAAATAATAGTTTTCAGTGCGGTGACCATCTACATTTTCATGGTTAGGAAAGCCGGATCCACACTTTCATTAGAGTAAAGCATGGAGAAAAAATTCCCACTTCCCAAATATAAAAAAGTATGTATGTCACTGCTCCACAGACATGGAATGCAAATCCATTTCTAAATTATCATTGCCTTCCTATGTCTATGCGGCATCACAGCAGCCTTTCTTTCCACACCTCCTTTTCTAAATGGATCCTGTCTTTCACTAACCAAAAGCTCAAGCATAATAAACAGACATTTCTTTGAGCACATGCTGTCCCGATGGGTTTCAGTTCACAGTAACACCTCCTAAGTTAGGTCTGTATGTAGCACTGTGTACAGTACTACCAAGGACGTCAGTCTCAGAGGCTGGAACAGTCCTCCACTAGGTTCACTATTTAACAGCTTCTTTAATGATATGAAAAAGATAACAGCTTCACTTGCTCACCACCATTAGAAGCACACAAGTATTCAACATCAGCTAGGGCTGTGGGTGGGGAGAAGGGCTGGTGGCGTAGGGGTGCATCTTACATCGACAGCAGCAGTATCCTGCCCTCTGAATACAACAGAGCTGTATTCCAGCGTCACAAAGAAGCCACTGCCACCTCAATTTAAGTTCCTTATTCTCAGTGTACCAGTGCACCTTCAAGAAAGAATAAAAAGACCACAAGACAAGAAAATTTATCTTTCTCATGTATTTGAAGCCTACAACCATAACAGACATCAAGCTGCCTATCATCAAGGCCGGGACCCCCTCGACAGCAGCCATTCCTTTCTGTAAGGGAAAATCAGCAATGATACGTGATGATGGAAGGCATTGCCTTCCTCAAGGACCAATTTAGCACAGCAGGGGAAAAGTAGCTAAGGCAACATGCATCTCAAAGCAGGAGAAAAATTAAAGGCAGGAAGAGGAAGCATGGATATGGAAGGGAGAATAAGGGATGAAAGCAGCAGTAGTAACCGTGGGAAGGATAACCATGATAAGGACAGTGGATAAAGAAGAGCAATGCAGCCCTTGCAGTTCCTTAGCGGAGAGGATATCTAGACTGAGAAAACCAGGACATCATGAGCAGAGTTGGAGCCCGGAGAAGTGCAAGTTTACCAGAACAGCTGCTGCTGTGTTCAACTTCTTCCTACCAGGAGGTAAAAAGCCTGTAAGAAGCCCACCTCTGCACACCAGGTACCATGCAGGAGGGTTACAGTGCTGCTGCTCCTGCTGCAGGCCCAGACTTCATCATTCACCTCTGACTACTGCACCAGGGTGAACAAACAGGAGCTGCTGCTGCCCCAGCATGCCTGTCCCCCATGACCCAACCCAGATGAGCTACTGAAAGACATCTCCCTGGCTGTCCCTCTGCCTTCCTGACCCGGTGGCTTGGCGTGGCCCCATCCACACAGTGCCACTGCTTTCTGGCGTGACTGTCCCAAGCTGATGAGAGAGCATCCTCACACCACCCTGCCTGTGTGCACCCTCCGCAGGGCGAGCTGCTGGGGTAGCACCCTGCCAGCAGACCCTGAGCCTGCAGGACCTTGGGCAAGTCATTCACCTCCCTACAC
This sequence comes from Eurystomus gularis, assembly GCA_013400335.1. Lineage (NCBI taxonomy): Eukaryota > Metazoa > Chordata > Aves > Coraciiformes > Coraciidae > Eurystomus > Eurystomus gularis. The sequence goes on from VZZY01017402.1 coordinate 349,871, forward strand.
CTCTGTTTCTGCCTCTATTAAATTTTACTGTCCTATTGCATATAGCTGAGAAGAAAAAACATCAAATTAGGAGCATGTTAAAGGTTGCGGGAAATTCCCATCACACCTGGCTGCTGACAGAGCTGTGGAACTGTCTCCAGAACAATTTACATGCCCTAGAAGCACCTGATATTTGGATAAAGTGCTTGTTGAATCACCCTTATCCTTTCACCTTTTTGTTTTTTAGCAAAATGAAGTCACAAATTCTGTGCATATTAAACCAAAACCCAGTAGTGGAAGTGTAAAGAAACAACTCCCTACACAAACTAAATATGACCATTGAAAGTTGATGCATGGAATACAAATTTTTTCACTTGTAGTGCTGAGTCCTTCAAACCAAAACTTCCATTAACGAAAACTCAGGAATCTTTTCCAAAGTGGTTACAGACTTAAGCAGTCCATGTGAAAGCTTTCTTCCACCTATTCAGCAGGTGAGGGACACCAGTCGATTCCCAGGCTCACACGGAATGCTTCTGAAATTACCAGGTGCGTCCTGCACAGCACCAGCATCACAAAAATAGAGCAGTAGCTGCTGAACATGGAGAGAGACGGGGGTCAGCATCCAGCCTTGCAGATCCGTGGCCTGGAGAAGGCTTCTCCCCTGAGTCCATCTTGCAGTGGCACCAACAGACCATCCCATGAAGGTAAATCCACCGGCAGTTTCCAGCCAGTCTGTTGGGATACTGGAGCCCTGCGAAACAGCTTTTTCAGCATCTCCTTCCAAGCAGTGCTGCAGTTGTGTCCTCTTTGGGTCAGAGACCACCCTTTTGGTCTGTCTGCATGCATCCCTGGCCTTCAGCCCCCACCACAGAGCATGTATCACAGTAACAGGCTTTTTAACCACTACTAACAGACACCTCATATAAAGAAACACAAAACAGAGATAAATATGGTTTTACAGGTTCACAGGAAATTTTGCCTTGGTGCTCCATGTGATCACGTATATGTGAAGGATAACATCGAAATGTTCTCAGCGTGAAAAGGACTCTAGTCTATGGGAAACTTGAACTCCCCTGCTGCCTGCCCCCATGATTTCTGTGATTGATTATATGTATCCTCGTCTTAGTTTTAAGCTATTCTTCGTTTATTTCATTTGCAACATTGCTAAGGCTTTTCCTGATAATCATTTTATTCCCTTGTCTTCCTTTCATTTGGCAACAGCTGAGCTGGCAGCAAGCCCAAAACATGGTAAATGACAAATCACTACCAGATGAAGCCGTGAGTTTTACAGAGAGCATTTCCTCCTGCCACAGAATACTTTGAGGCCCAATAAAATTACGAAACTGACGGAGAATTACACCAAGATCAAGCTTTACATGAAGGCCTCCCAGTTACAGAAAACCATACCAATTCTCCAAGCTGTGAATCAAGTAACTGGGTTAATGAAGCCCCAGAAAAGCAGTAGATTGCAACGAAAACCCATAGCAGGTCCCCCAGTCAGGGGTTAACCCTTGCTGCCTCACCTGGGAGCAGGAAAGGCCCTTTGTTCCCCTGGAGAGACAGCAGCCCTGGAAAGAAACACTCCACAAGAAGCAGCAATCCCCCTTGTATCCTCCCTCATCCCTGTTACAGCCAGGGAGCTGTGGCAAGTGACCTCCCTGCTGATGGGGCTTGGAGAGGATGGGGCTTTTCCAACACAGCCACAGAACATTTCCCAGCAATCCAGCACTTTGGGCCAGAGAAGAAAGCAATACCAGCACTCACTGCTGCCAAGAGCCTTGGTAGATCTTCCTCTGCAGAGTGCATCCCTCCTAGAGAGCGAAAGGAAAATGGGATGGCGTCACCCTCAGAGAGAAAGAGGTTTCTCCTGGGTACCCTCCAAGCTGGACAATGTTGTTTTTTCCTGGGAGTCATCCCCACAGTCTCTGTGAACCCAGCACTGAAGCCACAGGCATGACACGAATGTTTTCCTGAACCTTGTTTCACCCTCCCAGGGCTGATCCCACTAGACCTCTCTTTTTGTCACCCAAAATTATCAGACAAGAATCGAGACTCTCCACCCTGCGAAAAGGCTTTCCCATTTTTTGCAAGGTAGACATATTTAATTAAGGCTGTGGCATTTACAGTGCCCTCGGAGCTCATGTGTAGAGACATATTTCTTTACCTAGTTGTGCAGACAGAGGTCTGAATTTCTGTGTAGTAATTCTATAGGAGGCACAGAATGATAAAGTGGATGTAAGCCAAAACCATCCTGCACCACATAACGTCAGCTGAACAACGCCTGGCTTGGACATAACCAAAAGATACAGAAGGGAAGCCAGCAGAGCCCTAACCAGAGAACGCACTGCGGAGGCGAACGCTTCCAAAATCTGCAAGCTGAAGGATGCAGCCCATGCAGTGCATGCTTAGAAGAAAAACCAGAGGAAAAGGAAAAGACTCAGTAACAACGTGGTTATAGTTCCGTGCATCCAGCTGCCACACAACTTGTTTTTCCTAATCGCTGGAAAACCGCTCCCTTCAGAGGGGTGTTGTTTGATTCTGTGGGAAAGTTTGCAAGATATTGAACAGTTCTGTACATAAACACAGAATACACAGCACATACCAGGCCTACTGAGCTGCTGCCAATTTCAACCCTCATTCACCAAGGACTTAATTCAGCATTCAGAGTATGGTTAGGACAATTTGTTGCCTGCAAACTTAGGCTTGCCTGACCCCAAGGTGCTATGGGGCTGAGCAGTGCTGCGGTTATCCAGGCTGCACACACGACAAACTGCTCTGTGGGCAGCAAATTCCCCTGTGTCCCCATCGCTCGTGCTGCTGGACCCCTCCGCCTGGACACAGGACCAGCAGGATGCTGCTGCGCCCCAGGGTGCTCTACAGCCAGAGGAGCACTGCTCTGCCTGCTGTAAAAACACACGGGCGAGGTCAGCTGTAGTTAGGTTTGGATGTTTTATGAATGATCCCATACACTCTTTTTCTTTCAAAAAGTCCAAAAGCCTGGGTTGGTCTCACAAGCCTGCCATGAGGCAGCTCATCTCTATTGGACAGGACACGCGGGATGAGGGGGGCCACACATAACCGGGTCCCCGCAATCCGCCAGCCCACGGGGCAGACACCAGGGACCCAGGGAGCCCCTGGACCCAGCCATGCCGCAGCCCTCCCCCGAAACGTGCTGCTGAGCTGGGCACGCTCCCCGGGCGTGTGCTGCACAGGAGTGAGGGGTCAGAGCCTCACACCTCACACACCCTCACACCCTGCACCCCACTGAGCCCAGCTCTGCCCAGCGTGGAGTCCAGGCCAGGACCACCAAGGAGAATCTGGTGGTGATGGGCAGCAGCAGGACAAACAGGAGGCCCCCCTCAGCCAGGGCTGGGTGCTAGCTGATGAGCAGGACATCAGCAGAAACAACCAGGAGAGCCTCGGACTGGCACTTGCAAAGGTGTTCATTTATTACCACTCTAGTGACTGTTCTTTTCCAACTGATTTTTCTTTCTTTAACTATCTTTGAAGTTAAGCTTCGCCTGAGAAATAATTGTGTTGCCTCATTGCATCTCTTCAGCCCTTTCAGTTTGCTGACCCACACCCCTCCTCGGTGGGCCACAGGCCAGCCCCGGCCACCCAGGGCTGGACAGGAGGGATGCTGAGGACCCGCTGCAGACTTCCCCCCACAGCACCCCACGGGGCAGGCTCCTCCACGTGTCCTGTGGCACCAGCATCAGCGGCCTCTAAGCACACGGGACAGGGAACCGCAAAGCTGAAATTGCAGCAAGCTGGTAGGTGGAGGTGAGGGAAACTTCAAAGGGCCAAGTCCAGACAATACTTTCCTGTCTGGGGGAGTCACGCACAGTCCGGGAGAGGAGAGCAGGGGCAGCCTGTCAACCTTCATTGGCCACAGGTAATGGTACAGGGTAATTTCTTCTGATAATGTCACCGGAAGAGGAAATCCTGCAGACTAAACTCATTAAGGTCTGAGGGAAACATGGTGAGGGGCTCTTTCTGCGGGGAGGAGGACCACAGGCTGAGTTTGTCTGAGTGGGGGAGCATCGCTCATGGCACACAGATTGAAAACTCTCGGGGCTTCCCTCTTTGGCATATGTTAGTTCTTAAAGCCTGACTTCTCACTTCTGAGTCAAAACTCAAACATCCTTACAAAGACTGTCTCGTCCCTGTCCCCTCCCTCACAAAAGAAAACCAACAAAAAACAAAAGACTCAGACTGATGCTCAAGAGCCAGCAATTTGGAGGCATTTGACCAACTTCCCTTCGTTGTCACTCCTGTAAGAAGTGAGCCCATAAATAAGACATTACATTTCCATAAGTGCTTGTTCCAGAGGCCATTAAATGTAATGCAGATATTTCCACCGGCTTTGGATCAAGACCAATAATGCCTCGAAGCTGAGGCTTTCCAAGTACTCTATGGGCAGGGGTGGAAGAGTCCTCAGCAGCTCTTCACCAAAGGGTGGCACCATTTGCCAAAAATAAAAAGCTATCCACACCAGGCCCTGAGGCACACCCAGAGGTAGCGCCCACCTCTCCTCTCCTGCACATCTGCAGCTCTGGAGCAAGTCCCCTGTGGCATGGGCAGGAGGGAGCACCACGACATGAGGCTGCCCATTGGGTGAGCAGCCTGTGCCCTCAAGCCCCAGTGGCACTGCCAGCCCTGCCACCCCCAGCTGCTTCCACCCTGATCAACCGTGCACAGCACGGTGCCCAACGATCTGTCCGACACATGCCCTCAGCGACAGATTTGGAGAAAATGTGCAGGTTTCTCCTCTTCTGAGCCCGCAGCACAGCAGCACAGCCTAGCCTGCTCCACCTGAGAGGAAAACGCCGGGGGCTTCAGAGGCAATGCAGCCTGATCCCTCATACTTTATGGGAAAATATTTTGACAGTACAACAGCTGGAATTAGATAAAACTAGGATGACTAGCGTGTAGCCTGCTAATCCTTCCAGAAGTGGTTAACCTGAAAATATAAGATGAAAAAGAAGTCTGCAGTTTGGCAGTGCAGGTGTAGCCCGCCTGGCATGCAGCTCTGGCCTGGCCTTCTGCCAAGGAGGCCGTTCACTGAGGACAGCATCTTGGCCACAGGTCCTCTTCTGCATCAGCAAAGCCACCCCACCCCTTCCTCCACAAGACAGCCGATCCCATCCATGTTCAGAGGAAGTCACACATGGAACTGGACACAGGCAAAATTCAACTATCTGGTTAAAGAAATTGGGCCTCATCTCAAAACAAAGAACAATTATGACTTTACACCAGCACTAGTCAGAAAATTTCTGATGAACGTGTACCCCAGAAAACACCAGCTTGTCACAAGTTAAACAATTTGGGGAAAAATATGTCATTTTTGAGGAACACTAGTTTTAAAATGAAGATAAAGCATTTTCAGTAAAACAAAACCTTATATTTCTACCTGTTCTTTTTTTTTAGATTTTGAAACAAATGTTTCCTATAAACTGTAAAATATAAGATCAATATTTCAATAAAGTGTTTTGATTTTGTTAATCAGACTGTTCACTTATTAGGGTTTTTTTTTAGAATTTGAGATCACAGGAAACGTAGAAGAAAAAAAAAACCTGTTCCAGAATGAAAGGCTGAAATAATAAACTTCACTACAAAATTAAGGGTCCTATACCTGCACGGCTGCACTCTCAAGCCTTTACCCGTATTTACAGATTACACCCTTTCACCCAGCACATCTAAAATGTCAGTATAACCATTTGTTGGCCGACATCTGTATTTCATCTGCGTACAGGCATCCTTCCGCTAGGAACCTGGAATCTGCGGAGAGAAGCCCAGCGACAAAGGCGTAAATCAGAGAGCCTCAAAATATCCCAAAGGCCAAGTTCTGCCTGGCCAAGCACAACAGGCATAATTTCTCTGCAAAACAGGTATACGCACCCTCTGCAAAAGCAGCAGCACGTATACAGATCTATACTGCAGCATTATACGCCCTGTTCCTCCATGTGGAAGGAGCCGGTCCATGGGCCATGCTCAGGCTCGCTGCTGCCTCACACACACCAGTAGCCCAGGAAAAACCAATGTCCAAGCACATGGTGCTTGTGCCCTGGACACGAGAGCCAGCACCCTCAGCTCCAGCCATCCCCAGAACACCCCAGCCCACCCCAGTGCTGGTGACAAGGAGCAGCCGCCCAGCACAGCTCCCGGTGGGACGAGGCGCTGGGCTTGCTGGCAGGACAGTGCGGGGCACCTCCAACAACCCAACTGCAACGTGTCATGGGGATCAGAGCACACTTTCCATTCAAAACTGGAACGGGGCATTGTGTAGCCCTCCCATCACCAAATACCGCACGAGGCAAGAGCCCAAGATGGCAGGAACCACTCCTGGAGGCACCGCAAGCCATCTACACAGGGACCTGTTGGTTCAGACAACGCTCTGTGCCGATGGCAGCAGATGTCAATCAATTAATTTTCTTCACCCTGAGCAGGGTGAGCTGACATGAGGCTGGCAGGGGTCTAAATTACTGTTTGCCAGAGGCACGTTGCAGATCGCTGAACGCTTGCATGCGGCGCAGAGACACTGCTGCTGGAGTCCATGGTTTCAGATTGCAGGGCACAGAGCTGGCTAGACAGTGAAAAACTGACTACGAAACCTACTCTTAGAGGCATGTGTGTTTACATAATCTATCTCCAGGACTGTTTATTAGTATTGCGAACTGTACACATATAACCTTAAAATAACCCCTTCCTCCAGTACCCCATTTGCAGAGGAAGATATTACATCCCTTAACTGGATCCATTACTCTTCCAACGCTTCCCTAAAACAACTGTTTTGATTTGGGAATTTAAATGGAAGGAAGCATATGTATGTAGGGCAGAACAAATTTAAAGCATCGCTTCTGTTCACTGAGCTAGCCTCATTCTGTTTCCTCCTTCCTTCCTGATCATGGTCTTTAAAGCATTTTGAGTCAGATCCATGAGGTTGTGCTTTTGCCTGGATATTACCTCATACCTAAAACCATGGAAAAAGGGTTGTGAACAGACAAATTCCGCACCAATATGGCCCATGGGCAATCAGCGTAGGAGGACAATGCTTCAGATGATCCGGGGAGAAATGAGAGCTTCTTTGGTCTTCAGATGTAATAGCTATCTGGTCAGACTCCGTTCTTCTTGTATGTATCCTATAGTCACACACATCATAGCTGAACAGCACATCATAGCTGAACAGCACACCATAGCTTCTAGCACTGAACAGAATCGGTATGTTCTCCTCCCGTCCCTCTGCAGAGATTTAGCTGTCTGAGGTACTTGCTATGGGATCCTTCATATGCCATTCAACACCAACATGCAGACATAAAGCAGCATTGTGTATCCTGGCCTGTTCCTCCATGAGAACTTGGGGCATGATCAGCTGCCACTGTGAAAATCCCTCCAAAACACTGGCATGAACCACAGATACACCAAGCGGAATGCAGCGAATACAGGATAAATGTAATTTCCATTTCTGAACTCTATGGTTTTCCCTTACAAGAAAACACAGGTTCCTAAAACAACAGTGCAAAGTAGACACGGAAACATGGCAAAAATCTCTGTGGAGCATAAACAGCAAAACAAGACAGAGCGGGGCCATGTCCCCAGCTCTGCCCGCAGCCAGGTAGGAGGCAGAAGCAGATGCTGATGCCAGTTCAGCTGCTGCCGGGGCGGGCACAAGGCAGGCAGGCTCTCCGGGAGCCAGCTTTCAGCTCACCAGAATCACGGACTCCAGCCTGACTGGGCTCCACGTACTGGGAGCCTTGCAGCGGTCGGGAGTAGGGTAATGGGAAGTCTGCAGTCTTGTGGCTCTCGGGCATGGCGTGCTGGGCACGGGCCCCTTGGATGCGGAATTTCTTAAACCTGCCTCTCAATGCCATCAGGGGCTGGTTGCTGACGATCTCACGTTTGGGTATTCACAACGCGGCAGTAGGAGAGCCTCAGTATTACAGTCTGTATAACCCTGACGGCAAGTCGGTGCTCCCCTGAATTCTGAGTTTTCTTTCATCCCATTCAGCCCTCTCTCCCTAAGAGTTAGATAAATAATCTTTCTTCTCCTGCTCAAGCACCGACATTCAGCTAAGGAACGGCAGAACGTTACACAGTGAAGTGCTGCTTTATGCAAAGCTTTTTCCAGGTAACCAGCCAGAGCTGACTCATTTTTGAATGTTTGTTTGCACAGACTGAAACAAAGAGTTGCCTTTAAAATCTCCAGTGGTAAAATCTCCTCTGTCACCCTCTTCTCCTTCTTTCAATCCCAAACTGAAGCAATGAATGGAAGATTATAATTAGATAACCAGTAAAAAAAAAAATCATCTTCTGTCAGACTTTTGCTGTGGAGTACAAGGAGTACTGAGGGTATCGTACAGAGTACGACAGCTCTTGGCCCCAGCAAAGGGGACGAGCAGTTTTGTGTAGAGCAGTGAGCTGGACAGGACTACTCCTTACGTCCAACCAGTGAATTTCAGCCATTTGATGCATTGCCTAAGTAATCAATCTCTTCTGTTGCTTTTTATTTTTTTTAATATTTGCTCAGTGAAACGCTTCCTTACTGCCCTTCAAAAGCAGGGACACGACAGCCGGGGTGCTGCTGACCACCGGAGGAACAGGACTGGATCTAGATCCCCAACGGTCATGGCCAAGGCACCACAGCACAACACTTCTTCCTAAAGCTGCAGCGTGCTCACAGATCAAAGATGCCTATGAAACCCTGATCAGTGCGCTCTCCTGGGTGAACAGGTTTGTTAACCTCAGAAAACGGCTTGGAACAAGCAGGCAGAAGACGGGATTTGTGTTAAACTTACCTGACTTTTCCCCGGTCTTGTCCCTGCCCTAAAGCACTGGTCTGTGTTCAAGCACTGAACACAGCAGAAGCCGATGTCTGGGCAGAGCCATGTGCTGTCCAGGCGCTTCGCTCTCCTCTAGAGCTGCTCTGGCATCAGGTAACATTTCCCCGCTTAGTTCCACGGGTGTCAGTCACGAGTTAATGTAGCCACACCAATGTAAAAACTATAAACACAAAGAGGAATAAGATCCCTCATTTGTACTTAAGACGCTACAGCGAACACCTGCAGCCTCTGCGCTTCCAACAGGAACGAATTCTGTTTCAGAGAGTTACAGTAGCACTTTGTGGACACCCACCACAGAACTGTAAACCTTGGTTCCCCACTTGCAGACACACGCGAACACTTTGGTGATTGTACCCCGCGGGTCGCAGACCAGGGCCTCGTTTCGGGCGGCTCACTGTGGTTTTCAGATCTGGTATGAATGGATCACCTGTTCTCGGGAGCTCCCTTCCCAACTTGTCCACTTACTAAACAAAACATCTCCAGCTAGGTAATCCCAAACATGCTCGTTTTCAACGGACATTTTCATTTTAATACAGACACAAAGCCATAAACTAGCTGGGGAAGGGTTTTAAGGTGTCCATTTCAAAACAGAGTGAACCCGCCCTTTAATAAACATCGCAAAGAACGGTCCTTCTACCAGTACACCAAGAGAACGTCCCAGCACTGAGTGTGCAATGAGGTACTCATTGCCACATGCTCTGAAAGGTGTTGCTACCTCAATCATACAACCAAAGTCATTCCTATCTCCACGTAACAGCCAAAATTCCCACCGGTGACCCATGGCGAGGGAGACAGAAGCACTGAAGTGTCAGAGGTAGGGTAACACCTCCTCAGTTCCCCGTTTTCACCAAGCTAAGCACTCCTTGAGGAGAAGTCTCCTGAACACGTCTGCAGCTGAGCCCTGAGAAGGTGAAACCCAGCCCCTGAGGAGCCCCGGCACATTCCCAGCAGAAGCAGGAGCGTTCCCAGCGCTGCGCTGGGATCCGCGGGAGGAGACGGCACCGGGCACCGCGCCTACCGGAGGGCTTCGGAAAGAGGCGGGATTTGATCCCAAGGTAGCAAACACGGCTTTTCTCGGGAAAGCGTGTGCTCTGCTGCAGGGGAGGGCAGCGTCCCCTCGCCGAAAGAGGGACCTCCCCGCGCCGGCCCCGCAGCCCGGCGAGGCTGCTGCGGCCGCG
>VZZY01017403.1:1712-13102 GCA_013400335.1 Eurystomus gularis
GCTTGTGCGTGGGGTTCGGGGGCCAGCTCGGGCGAGGCGTTGTCCCCGCTGGTGCTGTGTCACCTCGGTTCGGCTGGCTCAGGAGCCCACCCGCGGATAACCCCCCCTAATCCTCCCCACACCCCATCCCGGTAGGTCTGCGGGAGTGGGGCTGGCTGCCCTCCGGGTGGGCTGCCTGGAGGAGGGGGGGACATGGAGGGGATTCCCACCCCGTGTCCCTCACCACGGCACCCAGGGATCTGGTGGCCAACATCTCTAGGGTGTGCTGAGCTCGAGTGTGGGGTGCGTGGGGCGAGAATTCCTGGGATGGGCTCAGCGTGGGGCAAGAGTATCCCTAGGATGGGCTCCGCGTGGGGCAAGAGCATCCCTGGGGTGGGGTCCGCGTGGGGCAAGCACTCATGGGACATGCTCAGCCCAGGTACAGGGTGTGTGGGGCAGGAGCATCCCTGGGATGGGCTCAGTGTTGGTTGTGCATCCCTGGAATGGGCTCAGCACCAGCGCAGGGAGTGTGGAGCGAGCATCCCTGGGATGGGCTCAGCTCAGGTGTGGGAAGCGTGGGATGAGCATCCCTGAGATGGGCTCAGCGTGGAGTGAGCATCCTTGGGACGGGCTCAGCCCCAGTGTGGCGTGCGTGGGGAGAGCATCCCTGGGATGTGCTCAGTATGGGCAAGAGCATCCTTGGGATGGGCTCAGCTCCAATGTGGGGAGTGTGGGGTGAGCACGCTGCGTGGGTGCTTTGCCAACTCCCACGCTGCTGGCGTGGGTCCTGGCATCTCCACATGTCCCCACTGTCCCCTGGCCGCACACGCCGCGGAGCAGGAGGGGGAGCTCGCACCGCACCGGCTAAAGAGGATGGGGAGCTGCGTGGGACAGGGGTCCCCAGCCTGTGCGGGGTCCTGGGACCCCCCTCTCTGCGCTGAGCAAGGGGATCCCCCTTCCTCTGAACCCCCCTTTCCAGCAGCCCTCCCTCACCCCGGCTCGGGTGAATTTCCTCAGAGCCCTCCTGCCCAGATTGCGCTATTGATTGCTGAGCTGAACTTCCTCCCAAAATCATTAAAGCTTAAAAAATTGATGGCACAATAGAGCCCTTTATTAGCCACATAACTTTTCTGGCTTTCTTCCTTTCTTCTTAATTTATTTTATTTTATTTATTTATTTTTTAATCAACACAAAAGGGCAGAGCCTGAGCTCAGGTTTGTGTCCCCACGAGAGCTGGGCAGCGTGTCCTCCTCCACCCCGGCTTACCCATTAGCACGGCCGCGCCGGGCTATTTATTAGGGAAAATGGCAAAGGAGGGATCGATGCGTGCAGGTTTTTTCTTTTTTCTTGTTAATCTCGGCCTCCTCTCTTCGCAGCCTCCAGACAGGTCTATTTATTTCTGCTCTTAGAAACGAAAATATGTGAATGGGGGCTCCTTACGTTGTCTTCCCCCGTCGTGCCCATCCCTTGATGTAACGGCAGCCGAGCTCCTGCTCGGTATTAACTCCCCATTTTAGTAACAGTTGAGTTTTCCCAAAGGAAATCCCTCTGGGCTGGCCATTACTGTGTCATTGTATAACACAGCGGAAAGATGGATTACCTGGATGGATCTCCTCCGGCGTGGCTTCTCCGAGTGACAGACTTCAGCTAATCCATCCCCGCTCCACTCGCGATGGGGTTTAGAGGGAATGTTTGCGGTGTCTCCCGGCGCGCGGTTGTAAATAGAGGTGCTGACCTGCCAGGTGGGACTGTTGGCTCCACGCCGAGCCCCGGCTCCTGGAGTCCAGTCAACCCCTACGAGGTCACCTTTGGGGGAGCAACGTGAGGTTTCTCTTTTTCTGGTTTTTCAGAGAGGTTTCGAGATGTGCTTGAGGGCGCCTGGGTAGAGGAGAAAGGAGGAGGCGAATAAAAAATCTACGTTTCTATGTGTTGGGTGCGTGAAATAAATCACACGGTTTTGAAGCCGATAGAACATTTTGTTGAAGGATCCCTTAACGATCCTGTGCTGGAGCAGGGACTGAAAGTCACGTAGAGGGGACACTGCCTGGCTGTGTGGCCTTGGGCCACTCGTTTGTCTTCTCTGCTGCAGTGTCTCGGGAGCATGGCTGCCTGCGCTGTCCCCCTCCTCCTCACCATCGTTCTCACGTGGCTTTTGCACCCCGTTATTGTTTGGGTGGAAACCCTTGGGTGTGAAGCGTTGCCTATAGGTGTGTCCCTCTGCGCTCCTTGTTTTTCGGGAGAACATCAGCTTGGTTCTGGGTCATGCCGACAGCCCCGCGTGCCCCTCGTTTGTCGTTGCTGCAGAATAGTGCACGCTGCTGCCGAAAATGGTGAAGCTGTAAATCAAGAGTAGCTCAGAGGGGTTTATATTTGCAGATGACACTGAGCTGAGGGGTGCGGTTGATGTGTGTGAAGGATGGGATGCATCCAGAGGGACTTTGGGCAAGCTTGGGAAGCGGGCCTGTGTGAACCTCATGAGCTTAAACAAGGCCAAGTGCAAGGTCCTGCACCTGGGTCCGGGCAACCCCTGGTATCAAGATGGGTGGATCTAGTCCAACCCCCCTGCACTGAGCAGGGACATCTGCAACCAGAGCAGGTTGCTCAGAGCCCCGGCCAACCTCACCTGCAATGGTGCCAGGGATGGGGCAGTGACCACCTCTCTGGGCAACCTGGGAGAGGATCTCACCACCCTCAGTGTAAAACATTTCATCCTTCTCTCTAGTCTAAATCTCCCTCTTTGAGTTTCAAACCATCACCCCTTGTCCTGTCACAACAGGCCCTGCTCGAAAGTCTGTCCCCCTCTTNCTCCAGGCTGGAGAAGCCCAGCTCTCTCAGCCTGGCCTCCCAGCAGAGGGCTTCCACCCTCCCATCATTGCTGGGGCCTCCTCTGGCCCCACTCCACCAGGTCCATGTCTCTGCTGTGCTGAGGACTCCAGGGCTGGACAAAGTATCATAGAATTGTAGAAAGGTTTGGGTTGGAAGGGACCTTTAAAGGTCATCTGTTCCAACCCCCTTGCCATGAGCAGGCACATCTTCATCCAACCTGACCTTGCACTCTTCCGGGGAGGGGGCATCCACAGCATCTCTGGTACTCCACCTCAGGTCTCACCAGTGCAGAGTAGCGTGGTAATTTCACCGTATCGCAAGGTTCTGTCAAGGTTCTGGGTTTCCCTAGACCAGCGCTTCACAGTTACCAGAACGAGGTGCCTGAAGACCTATTTAGGCAGCTAAATCTACATGAAACCCTTCTCCTGGCTCACCAGGACCATCCCTGCTGTCCCAGCTGCCCTCCCACCGCAGCAGCACGCTCTCCTCGGCAGCGAGGACTTTCCGTTCTCTTCTCCTGCCACGCTCCAGAAGCTTATACAATTTTTTTGGCGCTTTTCCCCGAAGTCATTATTCTGGGTAACATGGTTTGTTTGTTTATGCTTTTTTGGTTTTAATCATGCTTCTTTCTTTTTTTTTTTTTTATTGTGTCTGAAAAGCTCCAGGGCTTCCTCTCCCCTCCCCTCTCCCAGATGGTTGCCTAGTAAAATAAAAATAAAAAATAAAAAAAAAGAAAAAGGAAATATTAGAATGAAAAAGGAAATAGTTTGGTTCTGTCATGAATGAAGTTTGGCTTTCCCAGAGAGGATGTGGGAGAGAAAAAACGAGGAGGAAAAAAAAAAAAAGCAGCAGGTGTGTTCGGAGGGAAGGGAGTGTCCTGCCCTGTATTTTAAGCTGGGCTGGGTCTGTGCCACTCGTTTTCCAGCGCTCCGGTGAAAAGGGATCCGGGTCTCGCTTGGCTTTTAATCTCACCGCGACCAGCTCAGAGAAACAACGCTCTTCGTTCTTAGAGATCTCTTTCAGTTCTTTAATTAGATCTTCGCTCTCCACGATCGTTAGGAGGAGGTGCGGTGGCTTGTTTACCTAAGCTGGTTGGTCTGAAAGGGTTTGCTTTGGCTTTTTTTGGTTTTTTTTGTTGGAGGAAGAAGGAGCAGGCGGGTGGGGAATGTACCCATGGGGCTTGCCAGGCTGCTGGTTTCCTCTCTGGTGGATCTCCAGGAGTGAAGGGAGTTGCTGCAAGAGTGGGGCTCAGAAGAAAGACTTCATAGAATCATAGAAGCGTTTTAGTTGGAAGAGACCTTGAAGATCATAAAGTCCAGCTGTTAACCCAGCGCTGCCAGGGCACCACTGACCCATGGCCCTCAGCACCACATCTCCACGGCTTGGAAACCCCTCCAGGGATGGGGACTCCACCACTGCCCTGAGCAGCCTGGGACAGCCCTTCACAACCCTTGCCATGATGACATTGTTCCTCATGTCCAACCTCAACCTCCCCTGGTGCAACTTGAGGCTGTTTCCTCTTGTGCCCATCTCTTGCTCCTTGGGAGAAGAGCCCAACCCCACCTGGCTCCAACCTCCTTTCAGGGAATTGTGGAGAGCAAGAAGGTCTCCCCTGAGCCTCCTTTTCTCCAGGCACCCACTTCAAAAAGTGAGATGACACTGACTGCTCCTAGTGACAAGGAGAACCGTGAGTCAGTTCTGCCTCTGTTGCAGATGGTGGTCCAGTTCCCAAGGAGCAGGACTAGGATCTTGGCCGACCTCCGTGGCTTGGAGGTCCAGCCCATCCTGATGACAGTTTGGCTACTGTGGCTTGAGGTGGCAGCAGCTCGCTGTCACCTTTGGCCACAGCGATTGTCCACATGCATAGTCCTTCATGCAGTGGAACGAACATCTGGCACAGTTAGAGGAGGTGGCACAGTGCCCACGTCCCTGTAGATGCTGATGTGTCATGTTGACCATCTTCTGGACAGCATGGTGGCTTCATCAAGGACGGTCCTTGATGAGGTCCACACCTTGCCATGCCATACTAGGATATTGCAAATCCACCCACCACTTCTGCGTTGCTTACCAGCAGCGGGGCCTGCACGCTGCCTTGGGGGCACTGTAGAGAAGAGGAGCGGTACAGGATGATAGCATCTCATCCTGCTGGTCCATACCAACCAGCACTGGAGCATGCATTGGGTGCTGCTTATTTTCCCTGCAGGGAAGCAGGTTTCTGGGTTGGGTGGGGAGGTTGTCCCAGGTAGGACCGCTTTATTTGGGACTGATTTTGCAAAGCTATGAGCTGATGGCCTGTAGTTCGTAAGATCGTTTAGGTTGGAAGAAACTTTTAAGATCATTGTGTCTAACCATTAATCTAACTCTTCCAAGTCCACCACTAGACTATGTCCCTCAGCACCACATCTACACAACTTTTAAACACATCCAGGGGTGGTGCTTCAACCACTTCCTTGGGCAGTCTGGTCCAGTGCTTGATAACCCTTTCAGTAAAGAAAAAATGTTTGCCCATGTCATGGTCTTGGTATTTTGGTGGGACACACATCTCAATATGAAAGGTCTGACTGAGACTCCTTGTTCTGCCTGAGATGGGGGTTTCTGTGGTCCTCATCTGGTTAAATGCTTAGCTGGGTGCTCTGTGGATTGACCTTCTCTTTCTGTTCATTTTGCTGGAGTTTTCTGTGGGATTTGGGGACATCATCTGGTTTTACCTCCATTCCCCACCAATACCAGCCACGCTGCTTCCTTTTCTCCTGTGTGGTCTGTAGAGCTGGTGCTGTCTCAGGTTGCTGCTATCAGGCTCCATATTGATAGCACGGCCTCAGTTGTGGCTGGCACCTGAATGAATTACTGCAATACAAATAAATAAGAAAAAAAAATAAATAGTATTTGCAAGAGCAACGGGCTGGAGATCTAACATTTATGCAGGGCCATTCATCAGAAGTGACACCCGGATGTTCTCTAAACTCTCACATGCACATAAAATGCCGCTCCCAAGCTTCAAGGCAGTGTCAGCTGTTCAACAACAAAACTACCTGATGGTTCAGGACCCGGAATACAGAATTTCTGCTTCCGCTTGGAGCTGAAGGGAAAACCTCTCCAGAGAAGGAGACTCCACAACCTCTCTGGGCAGCCTGGGCCAGGGCTCTGGCACCTTCACAACAAAGAAGTTTTTCCTTGATGATGTTCTAGAAAGTCCTAAGTAACCTTCTGGGGTGCTGATTTGCTGAGAAAAGTGATGTCTCCCAACCTGTTGTCACTACTTCTTGCCCATTTTGGGTCTAATGCATACAAGATCTACCAGTCTCCAAGATGGCCTTTGCCTTGTAGGACCTCTTGGTCTCAGTTCCTGGTGGAAGGAGCCTTATCTGAACCTTCTCCTTGCATCATGTTTAACAACGCGCAGCACAGGAGGAGGTTGGGAGGAAGGAGAAAACTTCACTTCTTGCCTCTTTTTTCAGTTCAATCCAAAAATGGTCTTTTAATTTATTTATTGGCTCAGGCCTTCTCCTTTCTCCAGGCTTTGCCTGTCGTAAGACATTAAGATTTGCATGCTTGCTCGAATCTGATGGGAGTAACCAAATCAGCATTAGCAAATGTATGGACCTCAAGCTAATTGGCAGGTGATGAACTCCATGGGTGCAATGAAGATGAGCCCTTCTGTAGAGCACGTTGTACCTTGGCACAGGGACACGAGTATGAAGCCACTGGCAACTTTTAAACAGAAATCCCTTCGGGGGATTTATTTTTAGGTTGCCTCGCTCTGTGTTGAACACACAATCAAAGGAAAACCAAAAAAGGTTGGGCAGGAGCATGGTGACCTCAGCTAGGTCAGCAATGAGCTGGTTGAAGTCCAGAAGATTCACCAAAATCGGTGACCGTGTGCAGCTTGAGAGTTCAGTTCCAGAAGTTAATCACGGTGATGCGAGAGAAAACATTCAGGGTATTCATTGTTGCTTTGAAGCATCTTGATTGTCAATTAAACGGAGGAGAAAAGAAACATGACTGATGATAGTCACGGCGGTTGCTCAGCAGGGATTTGCAGGCAGCGTTGTTGTTGCAGTGCTTGTCAGCCTTGCCTTTATACATTGTCCTTGTTTGGGTGTTTGCAGCTTGGAGTTGCTTTTTGGGGCTGGAGTTTGGTATTGGGGGCTTTGGTCTTCTCTTCAACCCAAAGGCACCAGGCGTTGACGCGAGCCTGGTGTTAGACGTTGCCCTGGAGTGATTAAATTAGAATCATAGAATTGTTTAGGTTGGAAAAGACCTTTGAGATCATTGTGTGCAACCATTAACCTAGCTCTACCAACTCCATCGCTAAACCCTGGCCCTCAGCACCACATCTCCACGGCTTTGAAATCCCTCCAGGGATGGGGACTCCACCACTGCCCTGGGCAGCCTAGGCCAGCCCTTCACAACCCTTGCCATGAAGACATTTCTCCTCATGTCCAACCTAAACCTCCCCTGGTGCAACTTGAGGCCATTTCCACTTGTCAATTGGAGTTGTTTGTCCTGTAGCCAAGCTGAACTGCAGGATCACTTGGTTTGGGGGGGGTGGAATACAGAAAAAAGGCACTTTTGTTTTTGAAACATGAGTAATTGGGGAAGATGCTGCTGTGCCAAGCACTCGAGCCTTCCTTCTTTGGTCATTTGTGGATGGGTGTGCCATGGGGATGCTCTTCTTCCGGGAGATGCAACTCAAGGGCAGGTGAAGGCATTAAAAAGAAAGAAAGAAATTAGCCCCCTCCACCAAAAATAAATATCAGAGGAGGAAATGAAAGTCATCTTCCAGTCTTGACCGACTTTCCTCTGCTTTGGCAGGAGTTGGTGCAGCATCAGAGGGGAAGTCTGCCATAACTTTCCATTCTTGCTGCTCAGAGAGGCTGGATAAAAGGGATTGAGGCCTGAGGGGAGGATTGGGGTGCTGGTGGTGCAGGACTTTTGGGAAATAACGCTCCCCTTCACCCCACGCAACGTGGAGTGGTGTTGCCTTCCTTGGTGGAATGAGTAGGGGCATCCTCGCCTTCACGGGAGGTTCTGCTGCGTGGGCATCCTTCATGAGATGGACCTCACCGGTCTGATTTAGAGTGGAGGAGCTGCCAGTGGGTGCTTGGGGTTAACCACCATATGGTGTTGAGTCTTCTCTCACCCACCTCAACCTGGTGGTCTTGGTGTTGCTGTTACTTTGGCCCTGGTCCCTGTTGCTTCTCCTAGTTGCTTGGCAACCCCAGTGCTGTTAATGGGACTGTTCCCAGTGCTCCTGTCCTCCTCCCCAGGAACAGGAAAGTGCCACAATAGCCAAGGGGGTCTGGCACAGCCACACTCCCTTTCCAGCCCCTGTGCTCCCCAAAATGAGCTCACAGCTCACTCCTCTCTCTATGAGGAACCCCAGACCTCTGTAGTCACCACAGGCAAAGAAGCTCTGCCTGGAAGAGTGCCTACTTGTTACTGGGGTCTCTACCCTCAGAAGAGGAGCTGGGGAAGGGTGAGGAGCAGGGTTGAGCCCCTCTCTCTCTCTGTTACCCTAAATCTCTGCAGCCCACTTGGTCCCACAGAGATGGCTTCAAACCAGGCTTGTTGGGAGGCTCTTTTCTGTCATTATTTCTTCCCTGGCCAGACTCAGGTTGCATCTAGAGGTGAAAAAGGAGCTTGAAGGCAAGTGCTGTCTCCGAGTCCAACCCAGGGGAGTTGGAACTAGATTATCTTTGAGATCCCTTCCAACTCAACCCATTCTCTGATTCTGTGATTTAGTTCTGGATTGGGTATCTTCCTGAAAAACGTGCTTTAGCTCAAATGTCACGTGTGGGCTTTATGGGGCTTCACTCTTCAGGTTGAGGTGAGGTCATCTCAGAGGTCCCTTTTAGATAAAATCCTGCTAATTTATTGAGGGATCATTTGAGTTTTTTGAGGGTTTTTAGCCCGTACTTGTGATGGAGCTGGAGGATGATCTTGAGGTTGGGAGCAGAACTTGGAGACAGCCCATCGGCTGGACCGCTTATCAAACCAGGAGATCGCTCCATCATGAAGCCTGAACTTAGAAACTGCATTTATGCAAGGAGGGAATCTAATTGGCCAATTGCATACTAATTCATAGTAATTACACATGCAAATTAGCTGCATAATTTTGCATTCATTTTGTGCAGGCATTTATGCGCAGCGTTTCCTACAAAATGCCGGGATGGTTTCGTGCCAGCTATGGTCCTGGATGGGAACATGCTGGTGATCCCGGTGGCAGGAGAGGTTGAGAGTGTGACATTCTCAGGCACAAGAAGGAATCCATTTGTCCATGGGACTTCCAGAGCTCTGTACTTCTGTGCCCCTGGACAACTGCTTCACCTTCACCTAGGTTCTCTCGATGGTTGTTGGGGAGAGGAGACATGCAGGAGAGACATCCCAGAAACTGCTCTAAGAGATGCTGCTTACTTTCTTTTTTCATATAAAATAAATGAACTAATGAACAAAGGGGCTTTTAGTTTTGTTCTGTAGAAAGTGCTTAGAATCATAGAAATGTTTTGGTTGGAAAAGACTTTGAAGATCAAGTCCAACAGTTAACCCAGCACAGCCAAGTCCATCACTAAACCATGTCCCTTAGCACCACATCTCCACGGCTTTTCAATCCAAATGGCAGGGATAGGGATTCCACCACTGTCCTGAGCAGCCTGCGACAGGCCTTCACAACCCTTGCCATGAAGACATTTCTCCTC
This sequence comes from Eurystomus gularis, assembly GCA_013400335.1. Classification (NCBI taxonomy): domain Eukaryota; kingdom Metazoa; phylum Chordata; class Aves; order Coraciiformes; family Coraciidae; genus Eurystomus; species Eurystomus gularis. Next base: position 11,216 of record VZZY01017403.1, read on the forward strand.
ATGTCCAACCTCAGCGTCCCCTGGTGCAACTTGAGGCTGTTTCCTCTTGTCCTGTCACTTGTTCCTTGGGAGAAGAGCCCAACCCCACCTGGCTCCAACCTCCTTTCAAGGAGTTGTGGAGAGCAATAAGTTCTCCCCTGAGCCTCCTTTGCTCCAGGCTCAACATCCCCAGGTCCCTCAGCCGCTCCTCACAAGACTTGTGTTCTAGACCCTTCCTCAGCTTTGTTGCCCTTCTCTGGACATGCTCCAGCCCCTCAAGGTCCTTCTTGGAGTGAGGGGCCCAAAACTGACCCCAAGATTCGAGGTGCAGCCTCCCCAGTGCCCAGTCCAGGGGGGACAATCCCTGCCCTAGTCCTGCTGGCCACCCTAGTGCTGATCCAAGCCAGGATGCTGGTGGTCTTCTTGGCCACCTGGGCACACACTGGCTCATCTTCAGCCGGCTTTTGACCAACACCCCCAGGTTCTTTCCTGCCAGGTGCTTTCCAGCCACTCTTCCTCCAGCCTGGAGTGTCACAGGAGGTTGTTGTGACCCAAATGCAGGACTCAGCACTTGGCCTTGTTGAACCTCATCCCATTGGCCTTGGCTCATCAATCCAACCCGTAAAACCTCCTGCCCTCGAGCACTCTACCCTGAACACTTCTACCTAAGTTGGTGTAGTCTGCAAACTTACTGAAGGTGCACTTAGGCTTTTTAATCTCTGCTGAGTGTGTCATGGGCTGTCATCTGCATAGACCTGTGCCTGCTTTATCCCTGCCTGCTTTGCCTGTCTGAAGAAGTCACATTAGATGCAGTTTGCTGCCTCTGCTCTCCAGAACCACCGTTATTGCTTCACGCTCCAGAGCCTGATCTGGGATGTAAACCTCAAATCTCTGTTTTGCCTTTCAGTTCATTGCATCCTGAAGGTTGTTCCTTTACAAGGATTGTCCTAAAGATCTTCAGGAATGTTTCCTAATCTCTGTCTGCATCCCTCTACTCAATAGCTATGCGTATTTGGGGTGGGCAATGAAGATGTTTTGATATCCATCTAGCATGCCATGTAGGCAGGAACATTGGGGTTTTCTTCTGTAGGTAGTCCCAAATAAACCCCCAAGAATATTTGTAGACACATCACACCACCATATATTAGGCATATGTTGCAGTTTGGTTTATGTTTTACATGTGTTACAGGCATGTCTTGGGAATCCAGGTTGCTAGATTGTACTTGGAGTGTCTTTATGGGGGCTTCAGGAGGAGTGGGGAAGCAGTTCATTTGTACCTCACAGACTCTTAGCATGGTGAGGGTTGGAAGGGACCTCTGGAGATCATCTTATCCAACCCCCTGCTCTAGCAGGGTCACCTAGAGCAGGGGGCCCAGGATCATGTCCAGGTGGGTTTGGAATCTCTCCAGAGAAGGAGACTCCACAACCTCTCTGGGCAGCCTGGGCCAGACTCTGACAAACTCACACCAAACAAGTTTCTCCTCCTGTCCATGTGGAACCTCCTGGGTTCCAGTTGGTGCCCGTTGCTCCTTGTCCTGTCACTGGGCACCACTGACAAGAGTCTGGCCCCATCCTCTTGCCCTCCACCCTTTAGCTCTTGATCAGCATTGATCAGATCCCCTCTGAGGCTTCTCTTCTCCAGCTGAACAGCCCCAGGGCTCTCAGCCTTTCCTCAGCACAGAGATGCTCCAGTCCCCTCAGCATCTTCACAGCCTCCACTGGACTCTCTCCTGTATTTCCTTGTCTCTCTTGAACTTGAGGAGCCCAGTGCTGGACCCAATACTCCAGAGGTGGCCTCACCGGGACAGAGTAGAGGGGGAGGAGAACCTCTCTTGACCTGCTGCCCACACCCTTCTTCATGCACCCCAGGACACCATTGGCCTTCTTGGTCATGAGGGCCCATTGCTG